>OX328128.1:64015767-64150767 GCA_946811695.1 Gonocerus acuteangulatus
ATATATATATATATATATATATATGTGTATATATTTATTTGCATATATATTTGTCTGTTCGCTCATTTCTGGCTACCCTAATGGTCCGATTGTGATGAAATTTGGTGCAAAAATCCTTCGTCCAATTTGAAAGGTCAAGTTCGTTAACCAGCAGAATCCGCCCACTGGAAGATGACGTTTGGGGCGAAATTCGCGCAAAAAAAATCGTAACGCTTACGTTTTTGAGTTCATAAGCTTTTTTGAATGAAACCATTTCCAAGGCGATAGCTTTAACCGTTTTTGGTTTGGGTACTTAGAATTATGGGATACAGTTGAAACATTTTCTGCATGTTCGAGTTTCATCAACACTAATATGTTGAAATTTTTGTTACGTTTAGAGTAAAGGAAGGGTTAGAATAAAATATTTTATTAACAGACAAAAAAAGTTTTTATAACTTTGTATAATTTCGTTAGTATCTCGAAAACCGTTGACAATCTTGTAAAGCGGAAGATTACCATTCGGAAGCTTACTAAATGCTCTACAAAAAAGGTTCTGAAGAAAGTTTTAATTAGGCGATGTCAATCGGAGAAAAAAGTGCTTAAAGCTTTAAATTAATTGATTTCGTTTATTCCAATGGTTCTTTTTGTCTGTTTTATTTCTTGTTATTTTTTAATTGCTTATAGTTGGATAATGTATTTGACAATAAAACTGGTTAAGTAAAATAACAAAAACAATTTATTGTTAGAAATATAGATTTCCAAGATTCCAAGACCTTGTCACTAGCGGGTCTGTTTTACTGTAGCCGACCCTTCCAGGTAAGATTGTAAATCATGACCTTTCAAGACTTTACTACTCACAAGAATGGCGTTAGTGACCTTAAGGGTTGACACGCCATAATAACTGCTTCTATTTTAATCTTTCCAAATTAGACTAGGGATATGAACGGAACCGCGCTAAGATGATGCAGTCCTGCGAGTCGGACTTTTTGGTTTGAGAGGGGGATCCTTCTGTACATGGGCGTATATAGAAAACAATTTCGGGTGGGGCTGGGAAAATTTCGGGGGGGCTGAGACCATTTCCAGGGTATGGAATACTAAATATTTAGAGCTTGGAATAGTTTTAGGCAACTAAAACGCTATTGAACGTAAAATAAAATATTTTTTATGTACTAAGTGATCTTATTTAATTTATTTTTAAGGGTTTTACGACAAGTTTTTATCATCAATTCAAAACTTCGGGAGGGGCTGCAGCCTCCTCAGCCCCCCCCCCCCTCATATACGCCCATGCTTCTGTATCCACTAGAAAGGCTTTATTAGGCATATTTTGTATTGATTTATTGAGCTTTGCTTTAGAATGAGAGCCGGATTGTGTAATTTCCGCTTCTGTGTATAAGTTAGCTACTGGCGGTCTCCCTGACGCCTTAATATCACTTTTATTCGAGATGTTCGAGAGGATTTTGACAATTTTCACGAGATATATATATAAAAAAAAAAAATAACTTTATTTCTTTTCTAAGCTTATCAAATGACACTAGGGACATGAACGGAACCGCGCTAAGATGATGCAGTTCCTGCGAGTCGGGTGAACCTGACCGGTCTACCTCATAGTGTGGGGCGGCCCTAAGGAAGCTAGTGCTGCATTTTCAGTAATATCAAAGCTGCAAACATACATTCCTGATAATATTTTAAATATATAAGTCAATCCTTATCTTCACAATCTCACCCGGACAATCCTCCCAGGCGGCTTAAGAGACAGTGGCCCCGACATAAGTTACTTGCCTGATCCCTCTGGAATCATTGCAATATTTAGTTAAATAACTAGGGAAAGGGTCTAGTTATGCAGATCCTGCGCGACGGACCTCTATACTTACAGTACTCACTGCCAAGCTGAAGAGTATGCTCAGTTTACATAGATGTAATCTAATAATAAGAATAATCTACACTTTGATCTTAGCCAATAGGCCGAGAAGCGATAAGAATAATCTAAAAAATACAAAAATAACAATTTAGAGAGTATGTTTATTTATTGTTTCTCATATCGCACTAGGATTTCTAAAGTGACATAACTCAAAATAAATTCAACTGAAAATGTGTCACTGTAACCTATGTGGGGGGAATAGCATTAAGACAGGAAGGGCGAAACAAGAGCCCTCTGGTGCACAAGCTCTGAAGCTAGGTACAGTTTTGATGGTTGATAAAGATATATTTACCATGTCCTTCACAGTCCTAACTATGACGGTATGAATAAAACGATTTTAGAGTTGTGTCAGTTTAGAAATACTAGTGCGATATGCTTTCGAAATGGTCATAAAATAAGTGAGGGAATTGCCTTTTGACGCACTCCCCCTCCCCCCGACGATATACCCTTGGCAGCTTAAAGCTTTGAACAACCGGTTTGTTCAACATGTTTTGCATCTATTTATTAAGGGACGATATAAAATGACTATACTGCCGGCATTGTCCTACAGCCCTTCCAAGGTTGCCAAAATAGGAAAAAAGGTCTAACGGGCAAGGGTAGAGATAAGATTAGGAATTACGGTACTAGTCTAACCAAGAAACTAGGCTTGGACTGGATCCTTGACAATCCAGGATCACTGCAATCTGCATTCTGATGGCACTGTGGTATAAACCAAGGGAGGAAATTGCACCAATTCGGAAGGCAGTCACCCTCCGACGATTTTGGAGGAGGCTTTTTTAGGGCTAATCGTCATTATTTACCGATCCCCTCTCCTGCTTTAAGCTCCTCTTCAATATATTGCATTTGTATTTAGATTAAGTTGTTTGAATATTGTGAAAAAATAACATTTTTTTTTAAATTTATTTAAATAAATGAGGTATTCAATCGAGATTTTCTCCACTGTTGTTCAGGCTTGGGCATTGCTGTCGTACTTACTAACTCTACCTTGCACATCCTTCCTAAAACCGTCTTTAATATCCTTCACGATACCTGCTCACTAATAGGAATACGTTTTATTGCACTTTTTGATATAAGTTTGTAGTTGCAACTATAGCCAATGCTAATTAGCGTTTAGCTATTCATTTTTGCCAAACCTAGATTTACAGAATAAATCCATCAAACACGCAGGAGTGGTTTTTGTGTTAAAGCAATTAAAATAGCGACTTATTATTCCAACACCATGGATTGGGGTGGGCTGGGAGTTTAGAGAAAAAGGTCAGGAAACGGGATTTGGCTAAATCATGGACAAAGGGTATATCAGTGTCTCGGTGGATGGTTAGGTTTGAAACGTAGAAAGGAGCGTTAAGGATTTTACGGAGGACTTTGGATTGAAAACGTTGGATAATGTTTATATTTGATGGCTTAGCTGATCCCCATAGTTCTATCCCGTATGTCCATATCGGTCTTATTATAGTCTTGTATATTGTAAGTTTGTTTTTTGTTTCAAGTTTTGATTTAGGTCCAATAAGTCGTCGGAGAAGTCCAAAGCGTTTGTTCAGTTCTTGTCTCTTGTGTTTTATGTGTGTTTTCCAGGTAAGTCGCTTGTCGAGGTGGAACCCTAAATATCGAACCTCGTTGGATTGGGGTATTGGGATATTGTGATTTTTTACAGGAGGGCACTCAGCTCGTCGCAGGGTGAAAGTTACTTGCGTACATTCAATGATTGACAAATCGGTTTAAATGGAACTTGCTGTTCCTTGTTAATGAAATGAATCCTTGTTATTTTGTTTTAATAAAATAATGCTGATATATTGAAGACAATTTTCTAAAGTATGTAGTAGTAAAATTTGAAAACTGTTTGATCCGATCTAACCTTCCTCCCAACCCTTGGAGATTGAAATACTACTACTGGCTACTGTGGTTAATTCGATACTAATAACTACTGAGCACTGTGAAATACCTTTAGGTATGCCTGAGGGTGAGGGTTCGATTCCCGCCAGTGGTGATGAATTTCTTTCGAACAAAGAAAAAGAACCTACAGTGCCTAAGATTGGTCTCGTGCGTGGACCATCATGCATTGAGATATTTATCCGAGACAGTAAAATTTCCTTAGTTTTGGAGTAGAATGCATAGGAATAACATTTTCTTCTCTTTCATTCCATAGACATGGAGCTCAAGATTACATTCTTACTGACACGCTTTTCTAATTCGGAACTAAATTGTTAATATGTATTGACTATTTCGTTGAATAAACATGATTAGTAGTCAAGCTGCTATTAATGTTATTGAGTTAATATAATTTAGTAGTGTCAGTAGTGTAGTAATTATAGTCGTGTCATTCGATAAGTACAGCATATTTGTGATCATCATCTTACAGGCCTTCCTCTTGTTATGAGCTACCCCCTACGGCCATCCTCTTTGGATTATTGTAGTAGATCGATAAACAGCACACACGGTCCACGAAGAGAATGAGTCGTCCTTGAATGCCAAGCCCTGACAAAGAGGTAGGACAAAGAGGAAGAGTGTTTGCCTTGTTGTAGTACCCACGCGCTCCGCTAGAGCAGCGCTACATGGGGTATAATGATGCGGCCAATATTTAAGAACTGGCTGCGATTGAAATGGCTGTCATGCTCCTTTATCCTAAAGATCCAAACTATAGGTACACCTTTGTTTGGTGTTCCACTTCGATGAACCTCAGAGTGCTAGGAGAAACGCATTAGAATTTCTTAGAAACTTAGAAGTTAACAAGGTAGTAAAATCATTCTGTTGCATTTGGTCTTCTCTCCAGAATAATCGTTCTGACTTAAGTAGCAATGGCTTGAAATTAACTACTGAAATGGCCATGTTGTTATCAATATCTAAGAGTGACAGTAATTTTTACACAGTAGGGAAATAGTCGGAGACAAAACATTTTCCAGTAACTGCTTAGTTTTTATACAATGAAAATGGGATTGAAAACATGTTTTAAAAGAAGAAAGGAAAAGAAAAATTATTTTTTAAAGTAAAAAAAAAAGACCCTAAAGTTTCTTTCTTTCTTTGGTATTGGCAGACCAACTAACTTTTCTTTCTCTTACCGTAATTAATTATAGCACAGTCATTTTAAACAATGCCAGGTGTGGTTCCTTTCTCAGCAGTTATTGCAGGCTTCATTTTACCTTATCCTCCCCCAAAGATTCGTGCATCTTTATTGAACGTCAAAACAAAATAAGAAAAATTCCCTCCAGCTGGAGCTTCTTGCTGAGTAACGTCACGCGAGGCAAATACTTGAATGGGCGACCGACAAGGAAAACCACGTGCCTTTGGCATTATTAAAGGCTAATATCTTGTAGATAGCACGGCGCTAACAGCCCAAAAATTGACCTCATTAAAAAAATTACAAAAATATCATTTAATTTGGAATCCTTCAATTTTCAAGTATGCCAATGAGTCCTAAAAAAACTAATCAGTTTCAACTGACTGATTTTCTCGTAGTTTAAAATTTACAAAACAAAAGTCCGACTCGCAGGAACTGCAGCATCTTAGCGCGGTTCCGTTCATGTCCCTAGTGCCATTTGATAAGCTTAGAAAAGAAATAAACTTATTTTTTTTATATATCTCGTGAAAATTGTCAAAATCCTCTCGAACATCTCGAATAAAAGTGATATTAAGGCGTCAGGGACACCGACAGTAGCTAACTTTTACACAGAAGCGGAAATTACAGAATCTGGCTCTCATTCTAAAGCAAAGCTCTATAAATCAATACAAAATATGCCTAATAAAGCCTTTCTAGTGGATACAGAAGCATGGGCGTATATGAGGGGGGGGGGCTGAGGGGGCTGCAGCCCCTCCCGAAATTTTGAATTGATGATAAAAACTTCTCGTAAAACCCTTAAAAATAAATTAAATAAGATCACTTAGTTCATAAAACATATTTTATTTTACGTGTAATAGCGTTTTAGTTGCCTAAAACTATTCCTCTAAAGCTAAACTATAAGCTCTAAATATTTAGTATTCCATACCCTGGAAATGGTCTCAGCCCCCCCCCCCGAAATTGTTTTTATATACGCCCATGTACAGAAGGATCAAGAAGAAGTACACAAGATTGAGAAGAATACCCTGCCTAATATAGCCTATATAGAATAATATGCCGAATAAAACCTATCTAGTTAATACACAAGGGCAAATAAAAGTCTTGACGAATAACAAGTCAAGAAAAAAAACTTTATTTAACAAAATAAAACAAAGTTTAGTTGCCCAACTACAATAGAATAATATACCTAATTAAGTCTATGGAGTAGATACAAATGGACCAAAAACAAGTCTTGTGGAATATTGTTTTTTTTTTTCTAATTAAATACTTTTTATCAATATTTAGTATATAACATTTGTTGAAAACTATTGATTGCTAATTGATGAATCGGTTTACAACTAAGTAGTCTTTATGAATATTTAGTATATAACCTATGTTTGGATCTGTGTTTTTGGGGTGCTCTCCGCCTAGGCTTTGTATTTGTGTCGGCAGATACCTGGGGTATATTTACAGCTCTTGAGGATTAACTCTTAGCAGGTAAATTTCCTGCGGACCTTCTGCTTCTACGGGCATTGAACCGCCATATTCGCTCATAGTATCTAACCGTTGTGAAGTTTATTTTTTGGATTTAGGACTTAATATACATATGTAGACTAAATCATAGCAAGAAGTAATCCTCCGTCGTCGGTTCTTAACTATGTAGACTCGCTAATGTTATCCAATCTTAGATACATCGTATTTAAAATCCACAGCAAAAACACGACATTTCATCAGAATCCCCTGCTGAATAAAACTTATATAGAATAATATGCAAAATAAAGCCTATCTAGTGGATAAAAATAGAGGAAAAAAGCCGTTCGTGGTGGTAGAAAATCTTAAAAGTATTTCGCTCAGAAATCTCCGAAATATTGTCACTAATTTTGCGTATCCTGTTTTATAGCCAAATACATTTATATTCTATAATCAATAAGAAAAACCTACTTACAATAAAAAACTATGAGTAACAGATGAAAATAGGGAATACCAAGAATAATTCTAAAGAACGAAATCAACACCAGTACTGTAATCTAGATATTCATACGGCATCTTCGAATTCTAACAAACAAAATATTGATTCTACTTATACGTATCCTGTTTTATTGACAAATACATTTGACTACTATAAGCAATTAAAAACACTAGGGAATATGCCAAAGAACTCGGAATAGGAGCCTCGACAGTTTCAAGACATTTGAAGGAAATCGACAAATCCAAAACTGACATTTCATACGGTACAGCCTGATATATTTTTAACAATGAATTGCTTTTCTTATTTTAATTAATCTGTTTTATTGTCAAATACATTATCCTACTATAACCAATGAAAAAACAACAAGGAATAAAAACAAACAAGAAGAACCGTTCGAATAAACGAAATCAATTGCTTCAAAGTTTAAGCACTTATTTCTCCAATTGACATAGCCTAATCAAAAATTGTTTCAGAATCTTTTTTGTAGAACATTTAGTAAGCTTTCGCATGGTAACCCTCCGTTTACCAATATTCCTAACCGTCTTCGAGATATCAGGGAATGTATACGAAGTTCCCAAAACATTTCATGTCTGTTAATAAAATATTTTATTCTAATCCTTCCTTAGCTCCAAACGTAACCGAAATTTTAACATATTAGTGTTGATGAAATTCAAACATGCAGAAAATTTTTCAACTGAATCCCATAATTTTAAGTATCAAAATCAAAGACAAAAAGAACAGTTCGAATAAGCGAAATCAATTACTTTAAAGTTTTAAGCACTTATTTCTCCGATTGACATCGCCTAATCAAAACTTTTATTAGAACCTTTTTTGTAGAACATGTAGTAAGCTTTCCAATGGTATTCTTTCGTTTCCCAAGATTCTTAACCTTTTTCGAGATATTAGGGAAAGTATACAAAGTTACCAAACCCTTCCTTAACTCCAAACGCAACCAAAATTTCAACATATTAGTTTTAATGAAAGTAGAAGATGCAGTAAATGTTTCAACTGAATCCCATGATTCTAAGTACCCAAACCAAAAACGGCATTCAAAAATTATTTTTTCAGTTTTCTCGAAAACGGTTAAAGCTATCGCCTTGAAAATGGTTTCATTCGTTTTCCTAGCCCAAGAAGCCTATAAAACGAGTACGTACAAGCTTATGAACTCAAAAACGTAAGCGGTACGATTTTTTTTGCGCGAATTTCGCCCCAAACGCCATCTTCCAGTGGGCGGATTTTGCTGGTTAACGAACTTGACCTTTCAAATTGGACGACAGATTTTTGTACCAAATTTCATTAAAATCGGACCATCAGGGAAGCCAGAAATGAGCGAACAGACAAATATATATATACTTTATATATATATATATATATATATATATATATATATACACACATATATATATATATATATATATATATATATACAAATTTGAACCACCGTTATTTTCGGTCTCTAGGGGTTCTGAAACGCGAAATTTTCTTGTCGGCACTTCCGGATTGTTTCATTGTATCAACCTTATAAGCGGGGTTCCTCCCTATGGGGGAGGGAGGAACCGCGCTAAAAACAGCTTAATAAAAGCTGACAAAAAATAAAATCTATAATCATAGCCATTAGATACAAACACTCTGATGATTTTTGTCGAACATATAGAATTATAGGGTTATTGATATCAGTAAGAGAACTAGGAACACTTTTTTTTAAATTTTGTTATGAATGCAAGTCGATAAGTCGTAACATAAACGCCGGTAGGTAGTCCAAGTCAAGCATGAATAATTTCGTTCTAGGCAAGCAATAAAGCTAACTAAAATCTTTCTTGTATTCTATAAGTATGAAGTACGCATACGAACACGAATATTAATACATTCTAAGTAATATTTCAGAATTAAGGCATTCGAAATGAGGTAGCAACCACAACTTTACGCCTAATTTAAAAAAAAAAAAAAAAAAAAAAAAAATCGTTTAACGCCTTTATCTCAAATTCAAGAACATAAATATGCTTTAGGTCCACCCGACAAACCTATCTAATGTACTGTACATACAGTCTTCTTTGGCGTACATGGCCACCGCGCAAGCGCGAACGCCAGCGGACGATTTTTTTTGTGAGGTTTTTTTGTAAAGTTTTTTTTTAAGTTTAGTCATCGCTAAAGCATATTTATGCTAAAACGAAATCTTGAGAACCCTGGACAAATCATGAGAAATGATAATAAATATTGCTCTAAAACACAGGAGGGAGGAGGAAGGCAGGGAAGGTCTGGGAGAAGAAGAGTTATATGGTGTTACGATCCCTGTCCTGTACAGATGTGCTGCCAGTAAAATACGAATAGCTAATATGTCCGTGAATAACCAAAACAGTCAACAACGGACCTTGGTCGTGAGAAGAAGCAATAAGTAGTTATATCGTAATTGGCATGTGTGCAATTTGTAACTATTTTTTGTATTGTACTATCCGTGAATTTTGAGTAACTGTGCTGTGCGATATACGTAGAAGTAACAGAGACTTTATTTCAATAAATAAAAATACAATGGGCTGTCCTATTATAATGGGCTGCTAGCCACAAAACAGGGAAATACGAAATAGTTTGTACTTAAATTGTTGATAGAAGACAATGAAGATGATGGAATGGCTTACAAGGGGAGTATACAGCGATTAGGTCACCGATTTGGACCATTTTTTTTTCTGGTGATTCTACTTCGAAAAATAGTCGACACGTATCCGAGCGTTCCGTCCAATGCGCCTTAGAAGCCGAGAAATAAAATAAAATAGGTTCAAAGTGCTTTATTTTTTATATGAATTTTAGAAAATGATATCGACATGATTCTTTCACCAATTCATTCGTTTTATTGAGTAGATTAAAGGAAAAATATAATCGTTAAACAATAATTTATATATCGTCAAATAAATTCAAAAATATGCTTACGTTTTAAAGTAAACTAGTATTATACATTTTTTACACCAAAAATAATAGCAGATTTAAACTCAGCACCCCAAGAAACCCTAATGTGGTGAATATCATTGAAAACAAAAAATAATGATTTTCCCCAGTCTAGAAGAGACTAAAAATTTGTAAGCGAAAAAGTAACCAGACGTTTTGAAATTCAATATCTCCCCTTGAGATTATCCGATTTTTACGTCATTGAAATCTTTCAAAAGATGAAAGACTCCTTTTTCTAACCATATAAATGACTGTTGTATTATCTCTAAATGTACTTGCAAAAAATGGTTCTCAAAGTAAAAATAAAATGTAAACGTTTTTGCATATAACGTCAATCCCAGAACTCGTAGAAACACCCCGATTGGAAGGAAATGTGTCTCATTAGGACCTTTATCGACCCTCCAAGTTTGGTTGAATAGGGTAAATATTCTTTGAAATGTGGCCAGATTGTTGAATCTTTAACAAATTTTAAGGGTTCCCCCTCACCAAAATTTAAAATACAGTTTTTTTTTATTTTTGTAATATTCCCAAAATTTGAATTTAGGGGTTTTTCAATGTGCTAAAAACGAATCTGACATCCGTTTTTAAATAAAAAATTGTTTTACATACTCGATTCTATAGAAGTCATTATTCTGCCAAAATATTCCATATACCTACAATTAAAAAGTTATCGATTATAAAAAAAAATTTAATTTAAAAAGGGATGTCAGATTCGTTTTTAGCACATTGAAAAATCCCTAAATTCAAATTTTGGGAATATTACAAAAATAAAAATAAAATGTATTTTAAATTTTGGTAACCATCTAGGCGGCCCGCGAATGTATTTTCACACTTAAGTTTAGCCCACGACATGTCAAAGGTTGTCCATACCTGCCTTAGATGATCGAAGAAAAGATATTTATATGATTTAATTCAAATCATATTTTAAAAATATGGCAGTAAATGTGATTCGATATTATTCGAAATATGGATATTGGAAATGGCATTTAAACTAGTGGAAAATTATGTTTATTATATAATTGACAAACGCATTATATCGTTTCAGTTGGTGTCACTCAAATAGACAGATCTTTTTTTCCACTACCTGTCGCCAAAATTTAAATTTACAATTTTTCGCCTGACAAATGAGGGCGATATTAAAAATTAATTTAAGGTAAACAGACGTTTTACATGAATTTAAATGTCCACTGCCTACACTCATCGCTCATGTATTCCATTATATAACACAGACCATGAAACATCTTCTACCAATTATAATATGAAGGCAGGACATTTATTTTATGTTGAATAATTCACTTGGGTGTGTCTTTATCATAAGGCTCGCGTCAGATAATGCTATCGGGACGATAAAGAATCCACTCTGGATGACATAGTGTCCCTGTCATTTCCTCGTACGTCCATCGTAACTAACGCGAGTCACATGCCTTGCACGTTGTTCAAGAGGGCAAAGCTTTTCTTTTCACATCCTCTATGTATCCCATGAATAAGTGACAATTCCAGTGTCTATTGAGGTTAAAGGTCCTAAGAGAAATAGGTAAAAAAAAAAAAATCATTAATTTTCATCGAAATCACCTAGTAGAAAACGAAAAAAAATATACATTTAAGTTATATATATATATATATATATATATATATATATATATATATATATATATATATATATATATATATATGTGTGTGTGTGTGTGTGTCTAAGGCCCATTACAACTTCTCCAGAACACAATTAATAACCTAGGCAGCTGTTAATAAGAAAAGTAAAAGAGCAAACCTATTTATGTTTATTTTGCATTTATATAGGTTATTGGATGCCCAGTGGTCGTGAGTGTTAAGGCGCGAGCACTTGGGTTGGTGGCTTTTCTTTGGAAAAAAGACTAGGCATCAGCCCTATCCTGGCTAAAAAATAATGGTATGGTAATGGACGTTAAAATTGAAATAAATATTGGTAATTGTAGGTATGCATATTTTTTTAGGAATAAGGCAAAAACTAACCATCTTACGGATGAATGTGATTTGTGCAGGTCTTGCGGGACAGAGTCTTTCAGTCCGCTCATTCCTAAGCAACAGAATATTAAAAACTTGAATTATGTTTAAAATCGTTTTCATTTTTGATACCTAATCATACTGGCCGCCTGATTTTTCTATTGAAAGCATCTAAATATCCCAGAAATATTGCATTCTCAGTCCAAAACCAACTTCCAAAACGTCATGTCCTACGACGAATGTTGGTCCTCATTTTGTCATGCTTTTGATATTATCGTTTTCGATAAAACATTGTGCGGTCCTTCTTCTGTTTATGTTTTCTGTTCTCCCAAAGTAATCTTATTAGCGATGGTTAATCTGAGTCAGAGTACATGATAGTATTATTTGTGTTTGTAGCATGGGGAAAACAAAAAGTGTAAAAATCCTGGTATAGGATAGAGATGGAACACAATGCAGTGATGACAATAAGTACGTGCTCCACAATGTGCTGGCACCACAATGAGAATGGCTTGTGATTAGCGGCACATCAGCCTGTTAGTACGGCCACCATCACCTAATCCACATCTACAAAGACCTTATTCCTTGGGATAATCGTTTTTAAACAAATTTTCAACAAAGGTGCGCTCAGTTTATTTTATTTATTTATTTTTTTATTTATAAAAATACAAAAGTACTTTCCAGATTTCATTTCTTAGTAAAGGTTAAAATGTATTTCCTTACCGGTTTCAAGATTTTTTCGCTCCTTTTCATAGTTTGTTGTATCCAATATGATGTTGGCTCTTCGAGTTAGGCTGACATAATAGCGTTTCACGAGAATACAAAAGCTGCTTACATAATTGACCATACCATCAGATATGAAACAAACGATCCAATGCAGGCAGAGGCAATTGACAGGGGGGTAAAGCCCATATGCTGTATAACATGAAGACATAGGAAGAGAAATTTCAAGAAGCGTATGGAAGCAGAAATGTTATTGTGCAAGGCCTGTGGTTCAGCACAAGAGGGACGAATCCGAAAGCCACTAGTGACTTCCTTGAAACACTGGGACATGATAAGATCAAGCTAGCTAGCCTCGCGGAATCAATTTTTATTGATTCCCTGGGAATTCTCAGCTATCATATTTAAAGGAGCTGAACAGCGGCTGATCATTCTTTTGAAGATAATTATTATTTGAGCCAACGGCCATAGCCACGTTGAATACACCGGTTCCCCTAGATCACCGAAGTTAAGCAACGTCGGGCGTGGTCAGTACCTGAATGGGTGACCGACCATGTGCTGTTGGCATTAGAAAAGGGTGGCAACCTGTAGATAGCCCGGCGCTAATGACCAAGTTGTAGATGCGCCGTAAAAAAAAAAAAAAAAAAAAAAAAAAAATAATTATTATTTGACAGATCTTCTGCCAAACTTAATAAAATTAAAATCCTCCCCCCCCTTGCAAATTTACTTCGAAATGGAGTTTCCAATAAAGATATACTAAATTTATTTTTATCTCTCAATATTCTAAAACAAATTAACAATCATCCCCAAAATTAAATTAATATATTTGTGAAAGAATGATTAGCGGGCTGTATGTAAAATAGCCCAATTTTCCTAGGTAGCAATATTTTTTTTTTATTGAATAAAACTTTTCTCCTCTTCTAATGAAATCCAGTTTTCCATTGACGTTTCCGTTGAGCGTTCCATGGCTAAAAACGTGATAACGACCAAACTTGGCACACATGAGGACTTGATCTGGGGGGTGTCATAGGCTAGGTAAAAATCGTCTATGATTCATAGTCTAGAGTTCACGGATTCGAAACTAGATAGATAGATTTGAGTTATTAGATTTTACTATTAATTATTTGGTTTCTAATTTATTTTTACTTTTCTAGATGAAGAAAGTAAGAGTGGCATGGCACGCCGGATAAGAGCTAGTATATTATGAGTGGTCCATCATGGGTGAGTGTTCACTCCGGACCAATTCAGTAATTTTTTCGACCACCTGTACTCCTCGAATGTATTCCAACGTGTTAAATAGAAACAAAAAAGTAGTTCCAAGAAAACGGAGAAAATTTTTGTTTTTTTTGTTTTTACTAGTACTAGAATCGAACATTTGTTCACATGTTCTACATTTATCCATACCCAATGTTGTATATAGTAATTTTGTTCATTCGAAAAGCAATAGTGTTTTTAGAAAGGGTTGGTATTGCTTTTATCAGTATACTTTGAGTGCAAGATATAATCGTCAAACAATACCGGTTTGTCGTTGACAAAAGGGAATACCGATCATGCCATCAGGAGTAAGATCAAAGAATGGATATATTGCAATTTAGATGACAATGGGTTTTAGATGGGAAAAAAAGTATTTTTGCATTCCTCCTTTGTGCCCCTAACAGCCGATGACCACTTTGTAGAATGCGCGGCCGGAATTAATTAATACCAGTTAAAGCTATGCACTTCAAAGCCTTTGGAGGATATTAAATCGAAATTACAGTTTGCCTTTCATGGCTACTCGCACAGCGCGGCTGCTTTATCAAAACAACAAACGGGAATATTAACTTTCAGTAGGTCAACTTAGCAATGTATCGATTTACACTGTGTACCCGATTCAATAGTTTTCCTGTCAAGTTTGTGAAGAGCATTTTTCCTCCCTATCTTTAAGGTCTCCTCCACTTTATGACATCGATCCCATAAAACGCACAGTACTGCTATTCAGAAGTGGCCTTGGAGTTAGTCGCGCAAACTGAGGCTCTAACCAGCTCCTGGTAGCATACTTCGTTGGTATATATAGACAAAAATGTGTTAAATATTAAAATACGAATAAAAGCTCGACCTTTAGGGCATATTAGTTGTTGTTGTTGTTTACTGGTGCTTAAGGGCAAAAAACTGCGAGGTCATCATTGCCCGAGCATATTAGTACTTTATGGACTTAGTAGTAAACTCCCTTCGGATGGAGCAATTGCTGTATAAACATACATTTTAACGGGTCGTTACCGATTTCTAGTAGGCACAATCGATAAGGATTTGAAGGCATTTTTTAATAATTCATTCATGAGTAGTACCGCTATAACTATATTCCAGTGATGGGCTAATCTCGAATATGAAAAGATCGATTGTCCGTCTTACAATAAAACATATTTTCACGGAGTGTATTCGATACAGTGAAGAAAGAGAAAGGCTCGGTTTTCCCACGGACATGCGAGAAGTATTTGGTAAAGGTTCTGAGTACATAGATAAAATATTTACCTTCCTAAATGATACGTCCTTGGCTAATAAAATTTAATCTGTCTAAAATTAATCATCTTTCTTTAGTATAATGTATTGTTCCAACATAGAAAATATAGAACATATTTACTTTGTCCATAATATCTGTAATTTAATTATGACGTATTACAAAGAAACTTATTTAGAACACTTAAGAAGTAATTTCTTGTCTTGCTATTTCTAAGGTTTTTTGAAGTATTACGACCTACCCAGAGATCTCTAGGGATTCTCTCTAAAACTAATTGCAATTTTACAATAATTACTAATAGCAATATTTATTATTGAATAACATTTCTAAATTCTACCATTAACACCTCCCTTGGTCTGGGGGGGCTTGGGGGTGGGTGGTGGCGCGGCGGGGGGATTGGCGGGTGTCTGGGAGGGGGTGGGGGGTGGACGTCGGGCTGTTGGTGGGGGGTAGGGCTGACTTATCCTGGACCCTAGACCCGCTGGGTCCTGCTAGCTCTGGAGATCTGGATGGTGGCACTTACATGCAGATCTCCGACAGGAGCTTGGCTATCTTATCTAGATTGCGGATTACCGCTGTATTGTCATAGAGGTCCAGATAACGCCGGCCCCCTCTCTTGCCTCGGCTCGGGCTGTCCCCTCTCCCTTCTGGGCGCCTGTCTCTCTCCTTGCTGCGCCTCCCTCCCCCCCGGGGTCTTTCTCCCTGATCAGGATACTTCCAAGGCACCAATGACCCCAGTGGTTGCAGTGCCTTTAAAAAAAAAAAAAAAAAAAAAAAAAAAAAGATCGATCGAGTCAGAAAAATCGTTCTCCTAGGCCAAGAAGATCTTGGTCTACGATATGGATCGATTTCTTACAATTACCTACGAAATTCGTATTTTATTGCGATTCGAATCGATTCACATTTGAGAATCGCCCATCACTACTACTAATCGACTTAAATAAGTCGATTTGAATATGAAAAATGTATCTGTAACCGAAAAGTAGAAACATTTAAGACTATTTTTCATCTAAAATAATCTACTATACAGGGTGTCCGTCATTGAGGTGTCATAACTTTAGGGGTCTATTCTGCATATCATTTGTAGTTCAGGGGCGCAAAAATGAGCGTTCTATCTGAAAATGTAGAGGAGCTACTCAAACTTTTGTCTCTTTTAAAAACTGATGGCTTTTTTAAAGAAAACCCGTGATTTTGGAATTTGTGATCAATGTATCGTAAATAAAGACCACATTTTTAGAATCTACATTAAATTTCCAATAAGAAACGCCCGTTATTGAAATATTACCATGTAAATTAAGAGCTACATTAAAAGCCAGATAAATGAGAATGTTTAATATTAGTGTTTTATTAAATTATTCAATATTTTCTTAATCAGCTATTTTTTGACTTAGAGGGTTGCCTCCACCTAAAAAATTTCATTATTTAATAAGCTTAAAAATGGTATCTCGTAGTTTAAGAAAAAAAATCTATTTCAATCTACTTTTTTCTGATTCCTAAATCAAAACCAATAAATGTGCTTTAGACTGAAGGATCCATTCTGAACAAATTCTTTAATTTCACACGATGATGGCGATGTCCCTTCCTTCCCAAACCACATGACGTTTATTACACAAGCCCATCTACCAAATATAAACTTACTCTGGTGTCGAATGGATGATTGCCCAGCTGATATTGGCTGAGTGGTGACGGAATGGCTAAACACTGAATTCACTGAATGAGTTTTATCGGCCACAACGGACCAGTTCGTTGGCCTCCTGATCTTAATCCTCTAGATTTCAATGTATTGGAAACATTAAAGAGCAGAGTGTACTCAGAGCTCGTGACGACGAAGCAGGAACTCATCAACAGGATCCAGGAGCAGTGCCAGCTCATGAGAACTCAAAGACAAGATTCAGTTAGACGTTAAGCTTTTATTTGTAGATACTTTGAAAATCTACTAGACAAATAGTTATTAGTCCACAGTAATAACCATTTTTCTCTCACCCATAGATTTCTATAGATTTTTCCTCGGAAAACTTGGTAACATTTTAAAGAAACTTTTGAGGGTGGCTTTCATTTAAATGTATTTTTTTCGCTTTTTTTCTGCAGGAGAGAGTTTTTTTTGTATACAATTTCAAATTATTGAAATGTGAAACCCAGTTTTCTTCTAAGCAGAAATATTATTGAATAGAATACAATTAATATTACAAATAAAATAAAATAAGACCCGCAAGGCATAACCATATAATATATGTCATTGTATTTACAATAATCTTAATTATATCCAAAATGTTCTTCTGAAGTCTTTCAGCCTTGATTCCGAAGTGTCCCCCTATCCTTATTGAGAGCAAAAATTGTGTTTACTTAGTGTGGGAACGGTTACGGAACTCATTGTTCATCCATTTCGTCTCAACTCTTCCATTATCAGCTGGGCAACCATCCATATGAAACCAGATTGAGTTCATATTTGGTAGATGGGCTGATGGGGGACGTGTAATAAACGTAATGTGGTTTGGGAAGGAAGGGACATCGCCATCATCGTGTGAAATTAAGGAATTTGTTCAGAACGGATCCTTCAGTCTAAAGCACATTTATTGGTTTTGATTTAGGAATCAGAAAAAAAGTAGATTGAAATAGATTTTTTTCTTAAACTACGAGGTACCATTTTGAAGCTTATTAAATAATGCAACTTTTGAGGTGGAGGCAAACCTCTAAGTCAAAAAATAGCTGATTAAGAAAATATTGAATAATTTAATAAAACACTAATATTAAACATTCTCATTTATATGGCTTTTAATGAAGCTCTTAATTTACATGGTAATATTTCAATAACGGGCGTTTCTTATTGGAAATTTAATGTAGATTCTAAAAATGTGGTGGATATTTACGATACATTGAGAAATCACAGTTTTTCTTTAAAAAAGCCAGTAGTTTTTAAAAAAGACAAAAGTTTGAGTAGCTCCTCTACATTTTCAGATAGAACGCTCATTTTTGCGCCCCTGAACTACAAATGTTATGCAAAATAAACCCCTAAAGTTATGACATCTCAATGTGGGACACCCTGTATATTTGTCAAATACCATTCACTCACTCACTCACTGACTCACTGACCTATCATCGCCTAGCCCAAACCGCTCGGCAGAAAATTTTGCATGGACACTCCCTATAGAATGTAGACACTCGCTAAGAAAGGATTTTTTGATATTCGAATTTTTAAGTATTTTTTGAGGGGTTTAAAGTTTTAGATGGTTAGAGCATGCACGCCTAGGTTGCTAGGACGATAACAGAACAGCTGATACGTACTGTATCTATTTCACAGTATTATTTTTAATTGAGATTAATGTCAACTATGATGGCAGGCCTTGAATTACTAGAAATAAACTGTAATTTTGTCCCTCATAGAGTTTACGCCCTGGTGATGGTCCATCCGAGGTAATATAATCCCGAACCACTTGACACAGAAATTTGAAATTATTCACGGACAATCCGTTTAGGATATAAACACTCGCTAAGAAAGGTCATTGATATTCAAATGTTTAAGTACTTTTAGGGGGGTTTGAATTATTAAGAAGTTCCTCATCGGCTCAAAAATGGTCCGATTTTGATGACATTTAGTACTAAAATCTTTCTTCTCATTTGAAAAGTCAAGTTCATTAACCAGCTGAATCCGTTTACTGGGACGTGGTTTTTGGAGCAAAATTTGAGTGAAAAAATCGGAACGCTTACATTTTCGAGTCCATATGCTTGCAGGTACTCGTTATACAGGTTCCTTAACGTGGGAAAACGAATGAAACCATTTTTTAAGCGATTTATGTAACCGTTTACGAGGAAAATTGATGGAAATACGTTTCCAAACTAATTTTCAGAAACAGTTTGGGTATTCAGAAACAGTGATTAGTTCACTTGAAACGTGTACCAGGTAATTAACATTCATCTAATCTAAGTACGATATGTCACTAAATTCTCTACAAAAAAGATTCTGTTGTAATGTTCGGTGGGGATGTCAATCGAAGAGATAAGTGCTTAAAACTTCAAAGTTGTTAGTTTTATTCTTCTCAACGTGTATTTGTCTCTGTTTACCTAGCTTTTTAAGTGGTTGTTGAATTTTTGTTTTTTACTCCCCAAAGGAAACAAGCACGGTTACCTGCACATGGTGTTTCCTGGGTAACTCTAAAGCCCGTGCAATATTAAGCTGTACAAAATTATGTAGCAGCTTTAATTTTGATCATACCTTATTTAACGCAATATAAAAACTACTTATCGGCCGTGGTGAAGCACGGGTAGTCAGCTAGTCTACTATATATTTGTCAAATACCACTCACTCACTGACCTATCATCGCCCAGCCCAAACCACTCGACAGAAAATTTTGAAATTTTGCATGGACACTCCCTTTATAACTTAGGCACTCACTAAGAAAGGATTTTTTGATATTCGAATTTTTAAGTATTTTTAGAGGGGATTAAAGTTTTAGTTGGTTAGAGCAGGCAAGCCTAGGCAGCATGCGTTGCTAGGAAGATAAGAGAACAGCTGTTACCGTACATTATCTATTTCATAGTATTAATTTTAACTGAGGTTAATTTCCACTATGATGGCTGTCCTTGAATTACTGGAAATAAAATATGATTTTGCCCCTCATTGAGTTTACGCCCTGGTGATGGCCCATCCGAGGTAATAATATCCCGAACCTCTTGACACAAAAATTTGAAATTTTGCACCGACAATACGTTTAGAGTGTAAACACTCGCTAAGAAAGGTTTTTTTGATAATCAAATGTTTAAGTACTTTTAGGGGGATTTTAATTATTAAGAAGTTCCTCATCGACACAAAAATGGTTCGATTTTGATAACATTTGGTATAAAAATCTTTCTTCTCATTTAAAAGGTCAGGTTTATTAACCAGTTGAATCTTTTTATTGGAACATGGTTTTTGGAGCAAAATTTGTGCGAAGATTCTTTAACGTAGGAAAACGAATGAAAGCATTTTTAGAGCGAGTTCTGTAGCCATTTACCAGAAAAATTGATAGAAATACTTTTCAAAACTAATTTTCTGTTTGGGTATTCAGAAGCGAAGTAGTTATATTGAAAAAAATTGTATGAATGGTGATACAAAGTTTTCGGATCTCAGTATATTTTCTAAAATATCTCGTGAACGGTTGGTAAATCGTAGTAAGTGGAAGGTGGCTATTCGAAAGGTTACTAAATTCTCTATGAGAAATATTCTGTTGTAATGTTCGGTGGGGCGATGTTAATGGAAGAGATAAGTGCTTAAAACTTCAAATTTGTTAGTTTTATGCTTTTCAACGTGTATTTGTCTCTGTTTACTAACCTTTTTAAGCGGTTGTTGTATTTTTTTTTTTTTTTTTTTTTTTTTTTTTTTTTTTTTTACTTTCCAACGGAAACAAGCACCGTTACCTCCACATGGTGTTTCCTGGGTAACTTTAAAGCCCGTGCAATAATAAGCTGTACAAAATTATGTAGTAGCGTTAATTTTGATCGTATCTTATTTAACTCAATATAAAAAATACCTATCGGCCGTGGTGAAGCACGGGTATTCAGCTAGTATATAATAAAACTACTACTGTTGCATCATATTAAAATATGATTGTTATTACATATATGTATATGTTTTACAAATTAGATAAGAATAGTAAACCATGTAATACTTCTTAATTGATGGGGCCAAAAAATATGGCCACTAACGGGTTTGTTTACCTGACAGGTTTTTTTTCTTTACATAACTTTTCATAACTCCATGATGATAACAGTCTATGACTTAGAAAAAATGTAACCGGAAATCCTGATTACAATTTGAAACGATTCTAGATAGATCGATTCTATAAAATATCGGCCCTTAAATAACGATTCATTATGAGTTCGGCCTTTAGAGAACCATTCAAACAATCGATATATAGTGATAAAAAGATTGATCTTTTAAAATCATCAGCTTAAGTGGGACCAGCCTCGGACATCAGCCTTAGTTGAAACATCCTCTGACATAAGCCTTGTTCGAGGTTCTTCAGACTTTGGCGGCCCACCGTCGGACATCAGCAGTTATTGGGATTGATATACTCAGGAGACAGAGATGGTCTGGGTCCCCGGGACTTGGTGTCTGGGGCTTTGAAATCGTCAGGCACCAGGGCTATTCGGGACTTGTAGGTCTAATAACGGCATTATTCCATTTGTTTAGAGATGAACTTGAACATTTTCTGTAGGAGTTTTGGAACTAATGGCGAAGGAGATGAATCCAAATGTGGGTTCTTGGATGAAAAGGTCCAATGCCCCTGATGGAGTAGAATGACTTGTGGTCCTCCTTCAACCTATTATCTTCTGGAGATATCGGCCCAGTTAAAGGGGGTGCGTTGCCCTGATTTTCGTAGGCCATTCCCTGCACCCGGTTTTCTCTCCATCATCATTGTTTGTCCTATAATTATAACTTTCACTATTACGGTTCAACGACATTTACAACATGTTTTTCAAGTTTTACTGCTTTACAGTGGCCTCTTTCATTGAGTTTGATATTTTATTGCTTTGCTTTTTTTTTATATATTTCTTTCTCTCTCTCACTCTCTCTCTCTCTCTCGCTCTCTCTCTCTCTCTCTCTCTACATATATATATATATATATATATATATATATATATGTATAAAAATCACGTGTCTGTCTGTTTGTCCGTATGTCTGTTTGTTCCTTTTACAAATCTACTCCGTTTGACCGATTTTGACCAAGCTTTGATTAAACTGGGCACACAGGTAGGTCTTGATACGGGAAATCTCCTAGGCTAGGTCAAAATAGTTTCAAAATTTGGTCAAAAGGTCAAAAGTTTTGTTCAAGAAAAATTGGCTACTGTGAACCATTCAGATTCTGACGGCCATTTTGAATAATATCTCAAATTTATTTGTTGATGCTCTTGATAATTAGAATAACTCATTGGTGACTTTACATCATTATATAATCATGTATTGCAGTTTATTTCAATTTTATATCAACAGTCACTGTCTAACTAAGGAGCGCTGGCCTTTCTTTGATAAGAGCTATCTACTTGCAGGCTGTGGTGCTGACCTTTAATTAATTAACGGCTCGACAGGCGCTGGAAGCTGCCCTTGGCCCTCTCAACTGCCTGTATCCACTCATCTAGGTCAGTAGCAAGTCTGCTGGACACTCCGACCATCCTAAAGTCTTCAGCCACCGAGTCCTTCCACCTTCCCTTAGGTATTCCTCGTGCTCTCGCTCCATCTGGGGTTCCATAGTACAGCATCCTGCTTGCACTGTTATCTTCCATCGTTATAACATGGCCCAACCATTTAAGGCGCTGAATTCGCACGAAATGGGAATCTTTTAGATCCTCGAATAAGTCGTACATCTCTTTATTCCTTCTCATTCGATATACCCCATTTTCCTTGATTGGTCCCATTATGCGTCTCAGCACCTTTCTTTCGAATCTATCAATCTTTTCCGATAGATTTTTGCATAGGTTCCAGGTTGCACAGGCATATGTTAGCGCAGGTAGGTTGATAGTTTTGTACAGGACTATTTTTGTAGCACGGCTTAACAGTTTGCTCCGGAGGATACTTCTTAGGGCAAAATATGCTTTATTGGCCCCCATTATTCGATTTTGAACTTCCTCCTCTTCGTCCGTCCGATCATTGACAATGGACCAAGATACTTAAAACTGGACAGACATTGGAAAGTATAATTTCCCACTACATAATGTTTCGGCGGGTTTAGAGGCTTTTTCTTTCTGAGGACCATAACCTTTGTCTTTTCTTCATTTATAGACAGGCCCAATCTTGCCGCTTCCCTTTCCAACCCTTCACAGTTCTCCTTTATAGTGTTCAGAGACAGGCCAGTCAAAGCCACATCATCGGCGTAGCCAAGCACTTGGCTCATTTTACTAAAAATTGTACCTGATTGATTATGATTAAGCTTGGCTCTATTCATTATCACTATAAGGGCAATATTTAAAAGAAGCGGCGACAGAGGGGCCACCCTGTCTAACTCCTGACTTCACTTTCTACCAGGAGCTAAATTGGCTATTCCCTCTTTATCGTCGTCAGTACTTCCTCGGCTCAGTCCTTTACCAAGTAATTCAATCCCGTAGACCTTCTTATATTTTTCAACTTCTTAAATTTAAATCCTCGGTTCACTCCCGTAACACCCGATCTCGTCCTTCCGATCTTTATATTCCTTCCCACCGAACAGCAATATTCCAAAAATCATTCGTCACCCGTGCCACCTCGCTATGGAATTCCTTACCTCTGTCTGTCCGCCATTCTACCAACCTTGAAACCTTTAAATCCCGACTCTTCCACCACCTTCTATCCCTCCAAGTTTTACCCAACCCCTAGTCTATATTGAAGCTGTACACTATATACTGATACTGATAGCATTTATAAGTTTTTAAGTTTATACGTAAAATTCAAAATTATTTTGTAATTTCAAAATTATTCCTATGGGACTTCTGTCCCGGAATAAGAATAAAACTTTTCATTCATTCATTCATTCATTCATTCATTCATTCATTCATTCACTTCAAAAGGTTAGCCCAGCTTCCCATTTATTTTTACTTTATTTACACCCCCTCTTAGAGTGCTTGCTGTCATCCGGATTAACGTCGGTGGGGTACCTATCTCTATTGCTAGGAACAGCTCGTTTCTTATAATGGAGTCATATGCAGCTTTAAAATCTATAAAAAGGATCCATATAATCTTATTAAACTCCTTAATTTTTTCCATTATTTGCCTTAAGGAGAAAATCTGGTCTATAGTTGATCTATTCCTCCTGAAGCCACCTTGGTGCTGACCTTTGTCGGGTGTTTTATGAATTGCTGTGTTGCAGGCCTCTGTTGGCTGTTTCACGAATTACTAGACAGATATAAACAAATTCACACCATTTGAACGATTTTGACGTAACTGGGTGTACAGGTAGATCTTGATACGGGGGGAGTCATAGGCAGAAAGTAGGTGTAGCATGGTACACTGGGTAACAGCTAGTATATGTATATATATATATGTATATATATATATATATATATATATATATATATATATATATAAAACTACTCTATGGTAAACAAGGTATACACCTTTTAATTTTTTTTTTTGTATAGAACAAATTAACTCAGAAGACTGGGATTTAAATACCCATCCTCCAGTTATCGGGTGCCTCTTCGAGCTTCATATGGCAGCATGATCCATTCAAAGGTGCGAAAGCTTCAGACAAATGACATAGCAAACTTATCCTACCAAATTATTTGGTATTATCCAATTTAATGCAACGTATGGGGCTTTATTGTCCTTCTTCAGACATAATGCTATAATTTTACAATGTTAAGTGATATTAGTTATGAATAATCTCAAATTATTGTTTAATTTTTCAAAAAATATTAATATCAAGTCATAACTTCAAGCAATTACATATAAATTATGCTAAATGCCAAGTTTACCAACCTCCATCTATAAATTACATGGGGTATTTCTACAGAGAATGCACAGTGAATAATCATGATATATTTTACTATTGAAGTAGGTATATAAACAATTTTAATAAGAATTATTTAAATATAATTACCTATAATGTGAAGTACAAATAAAAATGGTTTGTCCACCAGCCAAGTGATATCAGAAAACTGTGTAAATTTCAAGCATAATGATGTAAAGAATGCAAAACTATATAAAAAAAAACATAAAACCGTTATTTTGCGTTATTCATTGTAATCCAAGTTAAAGCACATTGGCCTTTTGGTCTTACTTATATGTCAGATATTTTTTTCTGTTTATTTATTGCTAAAATATCCAGAACACTTATTGTCCTTTCCGCAACGGCACGCTAAGAGTTTAAACAGTAGTTTAAATCTAAGTTGTATTTCTGAATATTATTAAAACCATGAGCACATTTGTCCCTTATATTTCTGGCATTACGAACAAAGCCTCATTATAGTTATTTTTTCCCCTCCTATTTTTTCCCCAATTAACTTTCATGAAATAGGTGTTAAAGTAGAAGTACTATATATTTCAAGTAAATATTTCCTACTTCAATGGTCATTTAAAAAAGTACTGTATTTTCAAACTTGTCGCTATTCTTGCTGTAACGTTAAATTTAAAAACGCGTTTTTGTCTTATTTAACTCAGTAGATTTAAATACTTGATGAATTGACATCTCCATTATATCAATCTTTTTGGCTCTAAAATGAACATAATACGCAGAAATCAAAACTAACCTGCTCCGTCTGTTTTTTGACATTTGATTGTCTGAGTAAACGCGGCATTGAAGACACAAAATATAATCACAAAAAAAAAAGAAGCAAAATCTTTTTCATTGTTGATGGCTTGATATATTCAGAAATTTATATATCTTCAATGAATTTGAAAATCTACTCCCATAGGAACATTAAAACACGTTGTTACAAAATATAAAACAAGACAATCTATTTTTAATTAAGCCATTTGGACTTTATTTTGAAAAGCGTCTTAATTATATTACGATTTCTTTGCTTCTGAATTGTAAATTTAAATATATATTAAAGGAATTAAATAATTCGAAAACTAAAAAGGTAAATAGCATCTTAAATTCAAAAAGAAAGAAGTAGGATCCCAAAGGGAGAAAAGAGAGGCCCTTAATTGAAAGCAAAATAAATGGGTTTTCTTTAATTGAGGAAATTAATTTGGCGAAATAAAAAGGGGAGGGAGGTTGGGAGATGGGGCAGTTCTAAAAGTAGGAAGGGGTGAACGATCGGGACCTGCTTGGCAACCAACCCCCTCCGCCCAAGTTCTTATCTCATATCAAATCCAAGATCAATAAGCTATTCAAACTATTCGGAGATATCAATTAACTAGCTCAGTAAATAAAAATAAATACCTGTTCAAATTAGTTTATCATTAATAAAAAAAAGTTGAAAATAAAAACTGTGTGTATTTTCATATAATTTTTAACTGAAGTCTGATTGGAATTTTTAATAAAACTCTTAGCCGAATTTTGCTACAATATAACAAACATGTTGACCGTTAGTGGCATGTCAATAATATTTGACAGGAGCAATCCCCTCCCCTCCCCCAGAGGGATCAATTTTTTGTGGCAACGAAGTCGTCTAATCGTTTGTTATGGGAATGATATATGTGAAATTTCAGGGCACACACACACAAAAAAAAAAAAAAAAAAAAAAAAAAAAATGGATATCCCATAGATATACAATAAATGAACAGGGTAAATGTACATATACACATGTATATGTATTTTTATTTGTTTATTAGGAGAGGCAGTGAACTACTTATAACATACTATCTTAAATACATCCGGTCAACACAACAATTCGAAAACAAAAATGGATATCCTGTAGATACAAATAAATGTACAGGATAAATATATATATATATATATATATATATATATATATATATATATATATATATATACACACACATGTATATGTATTTCTAATTCATTTATTAGAAGAGGCAGTCAACTACACATTACATACTATCTTAAATACATCCGGAAGCCTATAGTAAGAACAGAAACAAAAGAACAAGGGGGGCGTGGTCGGAGGGGAGCTAGGCTTTCCCCCTCATGGGCTGGAGGCGTGCGCACTACCTGGTTCTTTTCTTCGCAGTACAACTATACAACATTGAAATAAGCTTTAAATAAATTAAATAATAAATATATGTACATAAGGTTGTGAGGAGGATGATTTTTGGTATCTAGTATTTATTGTATCGATGAAGATTTAATGTGTACAACTCCAATAGCTTCATTCCTCTGGGAGGTGCTAAAATGAGCTGCAAAGTGTGCAAAAAGGTGTTTAATATTTTGATTTTCTTAGTATATAAGATGTTGCTTGCGTTTAATCTAATTTTACAAATGCACACAATTATAATTAAGTAGCATTGCGTTTCGTCAAAATATATTTTAACACATAATAAATTGTAGTAAATGTAAGACTTTGAGAGAGCGTTAAATACCCTGATAATGTAGTAGAGCACGAACTAACCAATAACCCCATCTGTCTACAATTACTCTCAGTCAAGACAGAGGTGACTGGCCTCTCTATCTGCCCCAGATCTAAACAGTTGAAATTTCTGTACGGGGCAGAACAAATTGGCAGAAAGTGGCAGGTCTCCCTTTGGATGTGTTAGGACTGCCAGCAGGCACCCCTATCCTCACACGTGCTATTAAAGAGTGTTGATAATTCAGGAACACGTAGGCATATCTGCCCGGTGTACGACAGTGGAATATATTAGAGCCAACTGCGAACTTATGTGTATGTTCACAGCTGTTAACCCCCATAGAATGCGTGAAAAAATGAGCTTAACAAAACAAAATGAAATATTAAAATCCGAATTGCAAGTACTATGCCATCATAGAGTGTTTTCTTATAGCTAATGTCATTTGGGTGTCTTATAATTGAAATTCATAATACTAGTTGGCCCGTACGAAGCATTTCCACTCCTCAAATCCCACTTAATTGGTGTAAGCACCGTATTGGTAGTACCCTGTAGTTAGTGCGTCATTGATGTGGGTGTGGTTTAAAGTAAGGAATATATTATTTATTTTTTGAAACATTAGTTAAAGTTATTTACATATTTACAGGACCTCTTTTAACTCTATGTTTTAAGTGATGATATGGTCATCCGTGATGGTTCGTTTGTTTTACACAGACATATGTAATGTAGATGTCAATGAGCGAACCCTGGAAAACGCCACATACAACAGACCGCGTGAAAAAAAACAGGGTCCTTTGCCTTATTTATAGTCATCGAATCGGATAGATGGTTCGATATGTTGAGGGAGGGATTTCAAAAACCCCGTTTTTTCTTATTGTACTTTCTAGATAAACAACTAAAATGTGTGTAATTTGTATATTTTTCCGGCGTAGAAGTGGTTAAGAAAAGCTATAAAATTTATGAAAAATTAATGAAGTATTTAGGAACTTATGATGTACTGACAAAAAAGCCCTTCATAAATAATATACTTATATGATTTTGCTTTCGAACTTGTCACTATTCTTGCTGTAACTCGTTTAATATAAATCTTCGCTATTAAAAAAACTCGGAATCTTCTTGGCAGTAAAATCGACATAATTCCCGGATGTCTGTTGCAAAACTCTGCTCCTATCTCTGTTCTTTAGACTTTCAATAGTCTAAAGGACTTTGGAACCCTTTGGGTACGTTTGACGACTGTTACTCTTCATCTATTTGTTTCGCCCGAACTAGAAATGGCGGCTGATACTAGGCATGTGTAACATATGTTCTGCGCGTCGAGATCTAGACGACAAATGACTTATCACTAGTGCTATCTATAGGTTGCCAACCTTTTCTAAACATCTATGGAGCAGCATGGAATCCCTTCAACGGGCCCCGAAATGAAACTTAACCTGCTGCAGGCGGACCCGAGGGAGACTCCATATTCTTGTTTGCAATCAGAAATAAAAGCCCAAACATTTTCACAGACGCTTTATTTTCAGCATAAAGTTTTCGAGGACTTGGGCCCATTTTCAAAACCGTAAAACTTGGTTATTCATCTTTTAGTTTGAACATGGTTGATAAACAATTCCCCATAACGTGAAATAAAATATCGTCCCGAATGTAAATAATAATTCGTGCGTTGTCTGAGTTTAGTCTTAGCATTTTTTGGCTCAAATCTAAGAAGAAGGCTTTCCCTTTCTAGAGTTAAATTTAAATAGTAGTCGGATGATTGGAAATATTTGCAAAACCGAGTCAGAAATAGACCGGTATTCTAATGTGGATACCATCTGTTGGTTGCTAATTGTGCAGAAGGCGTCCCTTCAAAAGGATGCGGGCGGAGAATATAGGTTAGTACGATGAGCACCTGCTCTGCACCTGTCCTATGACGGCTGTATATCCTTAATGTATGCACCACTGACCTAATTTACGCCGTCTTTTCTACTTAACCGCCGGAAGAGCCGTTCGTTTTCTTGACCTGGTCTAGTGTCTATGAAATTGAGATAGTCGCGTTACTATTAATCCGGGGGTGTTACAGGCAACGTAAAAATTGTCTAGGACTCACAGTTCGGAGGTCACAGGTTCGCAACTGTAAACCCGAACAGTTACAGATTTGTGTTATTAGATTTTAATATTACTTACTTGGTTTGTAACGTTGCTGCCATGAAAATTAAATGTTAATGATAGGCTTATAATAGCCATTATTTAAAAAAAATTATAATGCCTAATTATGTTTTACTATCACACGAGAACTAAATATTCAAATAAGCTTTCAAGGTGGCTCACTTTTCAAAATGTTCATAACTGAGCTTATGTGCTTTGGGAGTATTTGTCTTGCTAGCGAATGAAAACAGTCTTTCAACTGGCGCAGATATTTAAAATTGTTTACCATACTTCCTGATTTTCAAAAAAATGCAAACTTGGACTTCTGCTTTCGTAAGAGAATCGTCGCTTGTTACGGTATCGACATTTCCAAAATAAAAAAAAAATCATTAACTTTAGATAGGCGAGCTGTAGGTGTCACCTCCATTAGTGCATTTACCTCTTCTAAAACATTTTATTTTTCAACATAAATGATATTCTATCAAATGAATGGGAATTTCGAAATGGGCGGCAAGCCAGGGCTGCTGACTGCTTTTATAAATTGTTGTCTATCCAGCGAGCAGTCACGCCAAAAAAAAAAAGTCTGCGCTTTGCAGACCAGATGTCTGCAGTAGTACACACATACTTACAGTTTCGTTTTACGTACACCATTTTGACGTAACCTAAGACATTCCCCAGATCAATACCTACCTGTGTCCCAAGTTTAGTCAAAAACGGTCAAACGATGTGGAATTGTACAAGAGATAAACAGACATTTTTGAAATAGCCAACGACAATTCGTGGATCAAGACCTACCTGTGTGCCGAGTTTGGCCAAAATCGGTCAAACGGTCTGGTTTTGTATAAAGAACAAACAGACGCGTGATTTATATATATATATATATATATATATATATATATATATATATATATATATATATATATACACATAAAAAAAATCAGTCAATGAATAACTGAATAAATGAATGAATTCTTATTCAATAATAATTTATTGAATAATGATCCAACCCTGTTATTCATAGAATAAAAAATTATTGAGTGTATGAATAACGTAATCAATGAATAAATTATTATTCAATAAAAATTTATTTGAATGATCATTGAATAAAAAAATTATTGAATAATGCCCAACTCTGATGTGTATGGATGAGATAGGAAAGCGTGCCGGTCGGGTCATCCCTTCAGTCGGCCCTTTGGTATTATCCATTTAGTTTTCCTCTCGTTAGTGGGCGCTCGTCTTTCCTCTCAGATTCCACTGTATCCTCCAGGATTGCGTGTCAATCCTTACTTCTTAGCTATCAGCTTTTTAACTTTGCTTATAGCTATGGAGACACTGGGTGAACTATTTCTATGGCTCTAAATCTTATATATAGCAATATATTTCCATTGACAATTGAATGCTGAACAAATTAAAAAAACACTCCCTATCATTAAAATTAACAGTGTTATAGGAAAAGTTGTAAAAGTATAGATTGTTGCCAGATGTACCATCAATGATATTTTGCACATTTTTAAGATTTTTTAAAGTGCTGCATTTCAAAAACTAATGAACATAACAACATAAAAGTTGGTACTTTTACTCATGTCCATTACTAAAATATACTCACCAAGTTTCATCAAAATTTGACAATCTTGGGTGTCGAAATGCATTTTGGCTGGATGATTTGGCGTGGAATATTCCAAAAGTAAATAACCTATTCGATTCGTAATTTTTTTAGTTGTGTTAATAAATTATAAAACCTCTTCTTAAGATTATTTATATCAGGGTTCGAAAATTCAAGTTACCTTTTATTTTTAAAAAGTTTAAGTTAAACTTCTTTTTTTTATTATTATTTTACTTGTAGTTTTTATTGAACATGAACTTTTTCATTAGGAAAATTTTTGGATAAAGTTAGGTATTTTAAAACTTTTATCCAAATAACTTTTTTCATAAAAGTTCACTAGAAACATTTATTGTTGTAGATTAAGATTTTTTTAAATATATGAATTGATTTTAAAACACAAAATTAATTTTAACAATTTGAAATCAATATAATAGACTGATGGAATGTAATATAAATATATATACACCAACTGCCTTAGCAGCAATTGCTACCACCACTTTCCTTCGGTCCATCTATAAAACTGCGGGAATGGATAAGAGGACACGGTTTCCCTTCAAAGGACAGCAATCCTTCTGTAGGCGAGAGGAGAGCCCCCATACACGAACACTCTTTCCTGCCGGATAGATTTCAGTCAACAATCCTCACGGATTGCTATTTCTCGTTAGTGGCGACGAGAGAATTATGAATCCTTATGGATGGAACGGCGGGATAACTTGAGAGGAAAGATTGCAGGAAAGTCTTGCCGTTAGTGGCCACGAGAGGAATATAATCCTCTCGTCTTTCCTTAAGGATTTCACTAACAGGAAAGAACTTACGGAAAGAATGCTCGTGTATGGGGGGGGGGTAATATGAGGGTTCTGTCCTTAAGGCCTCCCAACTTTATCTTCGATTAACGCCAGAAGAACTCTCAGATGCCGTTGAAAGGGTTCTACTTTCTGCTTCAACCGATGGCTTGAGTCAAAGAGGGATTGGTGAGCTTTTGACATTGGCGCACTTAAAGAAAGAGAAAGTCATTACTAACATACACAAAATATATAATACACATACAGAAACCTATAATATTATTTTTTTGTAGTTACAATTCATTCACAACAAAAGGCTAGAATTTGGTTACTCTTGAAATACAAAGAACAGGAATCATTATAAAATGAATTCATAAAAAGAAACTTCATATGGGCAATATGAAATCATAAGACACTCCTTGAGCGACCTCATTCGGACAAATCGGAGTTTAAATAGAGAACTTGCTACATAGAATACTGTCAGTTTCCTGCTATGGTGCTTATGCTATGCGGTTACTTTTCTTTGAGATTTCATTTTACAATTTTTAAATGTGTTTTTCAAGAAAAATCAAGACAAAAGTTTAGCTGTTTCTATTCTAAGCTTAACAAGTGGCACTAGGGATAAGAACGGATACGCGCTATGATGACGCAAAAACTGGGGATGCGAAATAGACTTTTTATTTTTTTAAACTACTTCCTCTTCTCGGGATAGTGAAATTGCTTACCGTAAACACCGTACAGCCATTTCCATGTCTATTATACCTCCAGCAGACATCAGCTTCAGGAAGAGAATCTCTAGGGAATGCGATACATGAGCTTGCCTTCTGAGGTATGTTCAGCAGCTGAAACCTCCATGGAATGCAGATCAGCCTCCGCAATCCACATGCAGCTGGTTTCGGCAGTAATCTTAGCATGTATTATCTGGGCGTAATCTTGAAGAGGATATTTACCCGAGCAATCACAACACAAAAATCTAGGTACATCCCAGGATTTATATGTTGCCCAAAAATGTTGCCACTACTAATTAGAAAATACAATAACTGAAATTAGAACGTAGTTATAACTACTAACTTCATTTGTAGGTCGGAATAGGAAGGATATAGTTGACCGAAACAGGAAGGATACACAAGGGCATATCAGGAAGGATATGAAGAATTTAATATCTCGAAGGAGATAAACGGTGGCATTTGGAAGATATTAGGAAGTATTGTTACTTGTATTTTGCACCATTATATTAGTTTTAGGATGTATAATAATCGCCCACAGTCAAAATCATGAAAATAAAAAAAGGTTTGGGACCTTTTAGCACTTTCCTCCGAAGGAAAGTAGCTATTGAGGTTGGACTCATGACGGAATTTTTGAAAAATTTCTTCAAACTTTATCGATCCTACCTAGTAGACACCGAAAATGACCCCCGTTAAAATTTATATATATCTATATATATATATATATATATATATATATATATATATATGCATATATATATATATATATATATATATATATATATATATATATATATATATATATATATAGCGGCCAGAGTTTTGGTTTTTTCGTCACGAAACTTGGTATATAGCATTCAATTAGCAAACGATTGAACGAGTTCGTTAACCACTAAAGTCGGTCCACCGGAAGGGGGGGTTTACCCCGAACCCAAAACACTTATTTGACTATGTCAGCCATAATATTTGTTATATTTCAACGAAACTTGGTATTCGTAGTGGTAATATAGAGAGAAAAGTGAGATATAAAAATGAACTAAATCGGTTCATTAGAAGGGGGGGGGGTTTACTCCGGACCCAAATTCCTAATATACTCATACCGGTCGTAATTTCTGCTGTATTGTAACGAAACGCGGTATACGTCGTGGGTAACTCATGAGAAAGAAGTGTTATAAAAATGAGCTGAATCGGTCAATCGGAAAGTGGGGGTTTAATTTGTAATATATTTGAATAGAAAAGCCGGCAGACGTAGGTTCACAAAGCCGCCGCAAGGAGCGCTTTCTACCACTAGAGGGACTGTATCCTGTTCCTGCGTTAGATCAAAATACGATAATATGAGGATTTTTGTATTTATTACGTAGTGTAGTAGGTACCATGTGTAAACATAACTCTGGAAGCAGATTAATAATTGATCAGTTACTCATTACAAAATGAGAACTATTCACGTTTTTATTTTATTTATGTAGGATATTTTAAGCAAATTGTTCTGGAAAGCAGTCTACACTACCCAAATTCTGAGGAAAGTGCTTAGTTATGCAGCTCCTGCGTGACGGACTTTTCTAAGACGGTGGTACCTTAAAAACCACCCACCCGTCCCAATAAAACCATTGTGCCCGATGCAGGGTTAAACCCCTGGTCAATTTCCCTCCATCTATCTCTATCTAAGCCCTGTTCAACCTAACATTACACTATGCACAAGTTAACTGTAGTCTTGGGGCGGTGATGAACAATTAGTTTTCTTCCCGTAAACTCCTAGCCAAACCTAAGCAAATGTGAGTAATATATTCCTTCCTAAGATGCTGTTCTTCCTGTGAATCAGCCTTTTTTTTTTCTTCACTGGGTAACAAGAATAATAATAGCAGAAGTGAAAATATAACTATACCGAATATAAGTAATTTTTAGAGTATAATATAGCCCGTTGAGAAGATTAAGCTGGTACTCTCCCATTTGAATGGACAAGGAACCGGTCTTAGGTTTTGGGAGTACAATGCAGCCTCCTCGTGCTGGAGGGAGGTTCCTGGCCTTGGAGCATCGGCCTTGAAGACGAAGAAGATATAGCGTCCGAATAAATCGTCATAAGGATGGAGGCGCAAAACAAATAGTAAACCTGGCAAACTACATGGCAAATAAAGGAAAGAGAAAAAATTGGGAGAAATAATATGGGCAGTTATAGCTTGGAAGGCATTAATAGAGAAAAATAATTTGCCCTATCTCGCTAGTGCATTGGACACACAAGACTATCACATTCATTCTTTTTTTTTTGTTAAAAGAACCACTTCCGATTTTTTTAATCCTGTAAGTTTCAAAACCCTTACAACCACAACAGGAAACTGGTCCGCGAAGCTGTCGCTCATTCCTCTCGTTTTTTTTCTATATGGATTTTTTGTAAAAAGGCGAACTCAACAGACTGCACCTACCACAGTCTTATTAAATGAGACGAACGGCGAAATAAAAAGAAATACATCAACTGGCGAGCTCGCCCTGTTGATCGAGCGCGTCTCATACATTAACAAAATGCTGAAGTCATGTGTCAAGTAGTCACGAATTATAGATTTCTGATATTATTGCTGAAATCCTTGTACAAATCTGATAATGCAGCATAAAGAATAAATTTCATACAAAAAGTCCTTAGCGCGGTTCCGTTCATATCCTTAGTGCTAATTGTACAGGAATAGAGTCAGTTATTGGTAGGTTTTGATCTTTCGTCAAACATAAAATAACAGCTCAAAGAGAAAGAAGATTTAAGGCTCCACAACTGGACAACTGATAGTATTCTAAGCGAAAATGACTCCCCACCTTCTCAACGTTCGTACTAGGAAAACATTATTACCAATAAGATTCCCATTTTCTTATATTTTTTACAAAAATTTTCATGTACTATTAAAGGAAATTAAAAAACAAAAACAAAACAATTAAAACGTCAGGAAAACAGAGAGTACCCCCCGTTCAAGTTTCAAGCACTTATTTCTCCGATTGAAATCGCACCATCGAAAATTACATCAGAACCTTTTCTGTAGAGAATTTAGTATGTAAGATTTCGAATGGACGTGTTCCATTTACCACTATTTCCCAACCGTTTTCTAGGTATTTGAGGTACCTAAATTAGTGGTAATTTATAAATTTATCTCATATCTCGGGGGAGCAGTGCTCAATGAGCACATCTTTTCTCAATACCTGATTGTAGTATAAACCAATAACAATAACACATAAGAACAATAAATAATTCTATACAATCTATAAGTGACTCTATAAATAAGGAAAATCATAATATGTTTTTATGATTTATTTTATTCAAACATTTTATTATTTATTCATGTTCAGAAGTGTTAATGTAATCGTTAATTTTACTAGGGATTTAACAAAACACACACACACACACACACACACACACACACACACATATATATATATATATATATATATATATATATATATATATTATGGTTCGTGCTGATATTTAATGTGAGGGTATCTAGGTGGTTTATTGTTTAATTTTCATGGGATGAAGGAGAAAAGCGATTAAAATACAATAATACTCAATATATTCTGAGGCTACCTGGCTGTCAAACATCCATAAAATATTTTTATTTTTAGTATGTTGATTTAAAATAAAACAACATAGTTGGTCTAAAATTAGCATGATAAACCTCAAGAAAGAGAGATCTCTGTTTTTATCGGCCTACTTCTCGACCAATAAACGTCGTGTCAAGAAAAAGATAAAAAAAACAAAACAAAAAAAAAAACAAAAAACAAACAAACATTAAAAAAAAAACGAAGAATTTTTGCAGGCCGCAACGCCCAGATGTTTATAGCGCCATCTGGTACTCGCCGAAAACAACCCCCCCCCCTCCTCTGAAGAGATATCTCCCATGAGGCGTTGTTTTTTTGTCCTGCGCTCTATAGAGGAAACTGTGCCAAGTCGGCCTTGTACGCAGAGTAAACAAACTGATGAAACACAGCGAAAACCTTTCGTACTCCTCATCGGCTTCTTATCAAAATCTTCTTCCTAGCATCAAGCGATATTTATAGATAATGGAAAAGGGTCATTTTGCTACCGTGAAGGTTCAATTTACTTATTTTCTTTCTCTCACTACTCATTTGACGCTCTCTTTATTATATTGTCATTTAGTGTTAAAGGCTTTGAAATGGTCATAATAATCTTCAATCAGAACACCTTTGCTTGCACAATATGGAGTACTTTCTTCAAATAGCTCTTTTTATTGGGTGGGAAATATATGCATAAGTAGGAGCAATAAGAGGGCTGAGTTGTGAAGAGATCGGAGTGTTCCGGGGCCTTACTTCTATTACTGAGTATAAATAGAGCGGCCGGCCCCTTTGTACTTGGCGAATAAAGAACTGGACGGCTGGTTCTCCTTTGAAAGGACCGCAGGATTGCGTATCGTGCCATTCGGCCTGGTCCGACTTCCTTCCGGCCAGGATCGCCTCCAAGCACAATATCGAGTCCCGCGAAATTGGAGCTCTACTGGGAGGGGAAAATTGAATCCTTTGTAATGATAATATAGCTCGAGGCACGGCTTTACTCGGAGGGGCTGTCAGAAGGGCTCAGATCCTATGTTGGTATTACCTCTGTTAAATGCCCATTGTCTTTTGAAAATTTTAAGTTCGGAGGCGATTAAGTAATTGAAACAGTTATTGAATCAATGATCACTACGAGGAATAAGTATAAGATATCTCTTGATACAGCAAAAACCATTAAGGAAAGCTCGTCTAAGATGAATAAAATCTAACTCAATAAGTCAACAATCTACTATATATTTTTCAAATACAACTCACTGACTCACTCACTCACTGACCTATCATGCCCAGCCCAAACCGCTCGACAGAAAATTTTGAAATTTTGCATAGACACTCCCTATATAACGTAGGCACTCACTAAGAAAGGATTTTTTGATATTCCAATTTTTAAGTATTTTTAGAGGGATTTAAAGTTTTAGGTGGTTAGAGCACCTATTTTATAGTATTATTTTTAATCGAGGTTAATTTCCACTATGATGGCAGTCCTTGTTTATTTATTTATTCATTGTATTTACGAGCCCGCAAAGTAGCGACTTGCTCGTTATATTGTTACATTTTATTATAGGCACATTGGTCTATACAAATTCTAATATCTAATGATAATATTCTTAAGAATACTATAATATTAACTTACAATACCACATGATATTAATTACAATTTGGATATATACCACATAATATGCTACTAATACTATTACCTTATAATATTAATAATTAAAATATTAACACTAAAATATTAATAACTAATAATGCTAATACTACTACTACAATTATTTTAGCTTAAACATACTTATATTTCACATTGAGGTTTAATATATGTTCTTTATGTGAGCACTTTTAGTTCATCTGGCTGATAGTGGTTGAATGATACCTTGCAATGATAATGAATAAATGTATTCAATAATACTTCATCTTTATATTTTATTATAAATGTTTTTGGTTTTTAAAGGCTGAATAATGGTGTCTATATTTGGGCTACCTTCAGTTAATATCTCTCGCATGTCGTGTGGTAAGTCTAAGTAGTCCCGTTCTCTGCAGTCTGTCAGTATGTGTTTTACTGTCAGTCTCACATTACAGATTCTGCAGAGTGGTTCGTCTTGTCGAGTCATTAGATGAGAATGAGTCAAGTGTGAATGGCCTATTCTGAGCCTGGTAATTACAACTTCTTCTCTTCTTGTGTAACGATTTCTTGACGGCCAGGCATCTACGCACTCTTTTATCTCACGTAATTTATTGTCTGTAGTGTACGTCCATGTATTTTGCCATTTGTTTATGTCGTGTTGTAATCTGCAGGTAAGTGTCTTGTAACGTCATTCGGTCTTCGTCAGTTCCTAACCTTTTTGCTGCAATTTTTGCTTCTTTGTCGGCGTCAGTGTTTCCTGGTTGTAATATTTCTGTAAATAAAAAAAAAAAAAAAAAAAAAAAAAAAAAAAAAATATTCATTTTGGTAAAAATGGATAGAGGTAGGGTCATCTTTCTTAAATTTTGATAATTTAGTGTTTATTTCTAACTTCTTAACCCTCCATGGTGGAAATGTAAGTTGTTGGAGTGTGTAGGTTTGTGATAATAAACCGGCGTTTTGTGTGTTTTCTTGTATTCTTATGTTTAATGGTTTTTAATGGCGCCTCTTCGATTGTAAGTGTTTTGATATTGGTTTTCGATGAGTGTCTGTGTGCATTTATTGTGTAGGTATCTGATTTTAGCAAAGTATTTTAAGCATAATATCTGACGCCTGTGTTGCAATGGTGGCTCGCCTGCCTCAACATAGAGGCTGTTGCATGGACTGGATTTAAATGCGCCTGTAGCTAGACGGATTCCTGTCGAGTGTATTGAATCCAACATTTTGAGGGCGCTCGCACTGGCAGATGAATATGCTATAAAGCCGTAGTCCAGAAGTGACTTGGTATAAGCTCTGTACACTGTAAGCATAGACCACCTGTCAGCACCCCACTTCGTATTACTCAAAATCTTTAGTATGTTCAAGGATTTCTTGTACTTAATAGAGAGTTCTTTCAAATGGGGAAGCCATGTTAGTTTTGAGTCAAATATTAGCCCAAGAAATTTAATTGTGTCTGTTACCGGTAAAATAGAGTTTTTCAACTGGATGTTAGGGATCCTCATTCTTCTCTTTTTTGTGAATAAAATGCACTTCGATTTTCTTTGGAGAATTTGAAACCTGTAATTGAACACCAGTTTTCCAAGTTGTTTATTGTGTCTTGTAGTCTGTCTTGTGCAGTCTGTACATCTCTAAATGAACTATATATGAGTAAGTCATCAGCATATTGGTAACAATGTATTGTACTTGGGATGCAAGAACTAAGTGAGTTAATGGCAACATTGAAGAGTGTAGTACTCAAAACTCCTCCTTGTGGCACTCCGTTCTCCTGAAGGAATTCATCTGATAGCATGGTGCCAATTCTCACTCGGAAACGTCTATTTGATAAATAGTTAACAATATAACCCATAATATACCCTTGAATCCCCCAAGTATGTAGTTGGGATATTATTAATCTTCTCCAGACCGTGTCATACGCTTTCTCAATGTCTAGAGATATTGCTAAAACCGACTTTTTGTTATAAAGGCGTTTAATATGTCGTTTTCTAGTTTGGAAATGTGATCCATTGTGCTGTGCCTAGGTCTAAAGGCACACTGATATCTTGATAGCAGGGAATGTTTTTCGAGATACCAGAGGAGCCTTTTATTTACTATTCTCTCCAGAATTCTGCTCTGGCAACTTGTGAGAGACACTGGTCTGTAGTTTGCTGCTAGTTTTTCATCCTTTCCTGGTTTTAGCAAGGGTATAATTATGGATTGATTCCAAGATTGAGGGTACGGACCATTTTTGTATATTTCATTGTACTTATACCCATTGGCGGTAAGTGTTTCAACATTTGATATGATATCATGTCTGGTCCAGGTGAAGAGTTACGTTTTGTTATTTTTAGAGTATATTTCAGTTCTTTCAATGTGATTGGATCGTTAAGAGGATGTATGTAGTCTGTTAGTATTGGTATTTCGATATTTTCATTTAATAATTTGTATTCAAGGAATTCATTGGTATAATTTGTTGAGCTTGAGATTTTTGCGTAATGAGTTCCTAAAAGATTACTGATATCAAAGGGGTCTGTAATTAGTGTGTTGTGATTCATGAGTCCTGTTATTGGTCGTTTGTACTTTTTATGTTTTATTTTATTTATGTTGTCCCATATATGTTGCGGAGTGGTATGTCTGTTGATTGATGTGACGAATTCTGTCCAACACTGCTTTTTGCTACTTTTGATTACCCATTGGGCCTTAGCCTTCGTCCGTTTGTAATTCTGAAGATTTTTGTCACTCGGTTGCCTTTGGAACAAACGAAGAGCCTTTCCCCTATTTGCGATCGCTTCTCTACAGTCTTCATTCCACCAAGGAACCGGTACTTTTGTGTATGTATTTGCGGTTTTAGGGATACTATAGTCGGCGGCTTGTAATATTATTGAATTAAGTTCTTCTATGTTATTTACTTCCTGTCTCGTCAATGTGTCAGTTATGTAGGTCTGATATATGTCCCAGTTTGCTTTTTTGTGGTTGTATTTGCCTGGACTATTAAAAGTCACCGGATTGGTTTTATGTGTTACGGAAATGGGATAGTGGTCACTCGTGTATGTGTCGTTGATCACCTCCCAGTTGCACTGTGTGTATACACACGATAAGCATAAAGAGATGTCTATGTTTGTCAGTGTCCCAGTTCTTGAACATAACTGCGTGGGTAAGTCGGTATTCAGCGCTAGTAAGTCAAAGTTTTCGAAGGCTTGTTCTAAATGTTGTCCTCTGTTTTTTGTTCTTATGGAGTTCCACATAACACTTTGCGCGTTTGCATCGGCCATTAACAATATAGGTGGTGGAAGTTGAGTCAGTAAGTCTTCTAAAGCGTGTTTGTTAATTGGTTCACTCGGTGGAAGGTAGAGAGAGCAGACAGTCAGTCGATTTGGATTATGTATCGAAACAGCAACTGCCTGCAATGTTGTGAACAAGCTGATAGGTTCACTATGAATGGTGTCCCTAGCAAGAATAGCAACCCCACAACAAGCTCTCCCTCCCAAACAATAATCTTTTCTATACAATTTATAACCAAGTATGCTGACACTTTTACCCGGGGCTAGATGTGATTCTTGAATTGCAATGATGTCGTAAAGATTTTTATGCATTAGGCACTTTAAATCGTCAACATGCTTTTTAAGGCCGTTTATATTCCATTGAAGGACAGACATAAATTATTTTGTTTATTCATTGAATACAAGTAATCATTAAAATTGCAAAAATATTCATACCTCACGTTTCTTCTTTGTTGTACTCATTTTAGCCCCTTTGATTTCCTTTAGTGGAGTATTTTCTGATATTACCACCTCTTCTCGTCCACAAATGCCTGCGTTTTTTCTTTGCGGTATGTTGCAGATGTCTTTCGAAGGAGAATGATGTTTACTTGGTGTTTTTTCTTCATTGATGCTGGAACGTTTACTTGAAGTTGACTGATATTTTAATGTTTCTAAGCAAGTGTCTTTCTGTTCTGATTTCTCATTGTTGTAAGTCACATTTTTCCCTGTTGTGTGATCACGTTCTATTAACGATAATCTAGATTCTATAGTTTTTATCACCTCAAGGATTTGGTGAAATAGTTCACCTGTTCCATTTGTTTTGTGCGCATAAGTGTTTACCCGGGCAGTCTTTGATGTCTTTTTTGCCGCACTGTAACTTATTTTATTCAGGACCATTTCTTTCAATATTCCTTTTTCTTTCAAAAAAATGTCGCATTTTTTGAAGAAATGAGGGCCCTGGCATAAGGTACATTTGGTTTCCCTGCATTCTCCGTCGTGCTTCTTTCCGCTGCATTTTCTACACCGTTCTTCTTTCTCGCAGTTCTTGGCGTGGTGATTTAGCGAGTAGCATCGGTAGCACACTAATGGTTGCGGGATATATGGCCTTAACGACACTGCCAGGTATCCTATGTACAGTTTCTCCGAAAGAGAGGGAGTGTTCAAGGTACATACAAAGAGTGGAGAGTTCTTGAGTCCTCTGCAAGGTAGTCTTCTTATATGAGTTACTCCTTGATACGCTATCTCTGCTAGGATGTCGAAACCTTGGAGGTCAGCAATGTCTCGACAGTAAAAGACACCTCTTGAGTTATTAAATCGTTCGTAATTCCTTGAATTACTACAAATAAAATGTGATTTTGTCCCTCATAGAGTTACGCCCTGTTGATGGCCCATCCGAGGTAATAATATCCCGAACCACTTGAAACAAAAATTTGAAATTTTGCACGGACAATACGTTTAGAGTGTAAACACTCGCTAAGAAAGTTTTTTTTATATTAAAATGTTTAATTACTTTTAGGGGGATTTGAATTATTAAGAAATTCCTCGTCGGCTCAAAAATGGTTCGATTTTGATAATATTTGGTACAAAAATCTTTCTTCTCATTTAAAAGTTCAAGTTCATTAGCCAGTTGAATCCGTTTACTGGAACATGGTTTTTGGAGCGAATTTTGTGCGAAAGATTCCTTAACGTAGGAAAACGAATGAAACCATTTTTTAAGCGAGTACTACCAGGGTGCAGCCAGGAATTTTCTCAGCGAGCCCTGAGATGAGAAAATTTCAGGCGCCGGTGGGGATCGAACCCACCATCTCCCGCTTATGAATCTAGCGCGCTACCCACTAGACCACGGGAGACCCCTAAGCGAGTACTGTAGCCATTTACCAGAAAAATTGATAGAAATACATTTCAAAACTAATTTTCTGTCTGGGTACTCAGAAACGAAGTATATGGAAAAAAAATTGTATGAATGTTGATACAAAGTTTTCGGATCTCAGTATATTTTCTAAAATATCTCGAAAACGGTTAGGAACTCGTAGTAAGTGGAAGGCGGCTTTTCGAAAGGTTACTAAATTCTCTACAGTAAGATTCTGTTGTAATGTTCGGTGGGGCGATGTCAATCGAAGATATAAGTGCTTAAAACTTCAAATCTGTTAGTTTTATGCTTTTCAACGTGTATTTGTCTCTGTTTACCTAACTTTTTAATCGGTTTTGTATTTTTTTTTATGGTAAGTTTAAAGTCCGTGCAATAATAAGCTGTACAAAATTATGACGTAGCGTTAATTTTGATCATATCTTATTTAACTCAATATAAAAAATACTTTTCGGCCGTGGTGAAGCACGGTTATTCAGTTAGTCTACTATATATTTATCAATTACCACTCACTCACTGACTGACGACTCAATGACCTATCATCCCCCAGCCCAAAGCACTCGACAGAAAAATTTGAAATTTTGCATGGACACTCTCTTTAGCATATATACACGCGCTAAGAAAGGATTTTTTTATATTCAAATTTTTAAGTATTTTTAGAGGGGTTTAAAGTTTTAGTTGGTTAGAGCAGGCAAGCCTCGGCAGCATGCGTTGCTAGGATCATAAAAGAACAGCTGTTACCGTACTGTGTCTATTTCATACTATTATTTTTAATTGAGGTTAATTTCAACTATGATGGCAGTCCTACAAATAAACTGTCCCTCATTGAATTTACGCTATGAGGGACAAAATCACCATTTTAATAGCGGTCCATTTCAACTTGTCCCTTATACAGTTTTCTCTATACCTGGTGATGGTGATGCTCGCAAATATAATGGGTGTTTTCATGTGCGAAACATACATTTTTAAATTGAAACGTACATTTATTATTGATAACAAAATTTAACCTGTATTGGTTACGCTGCTGTTACTGGTAATCATGGGCGTATATACGAAATCATTTGGGGGGGCTGCGGACCCCTCAGCCCCCCCCCCCTTTATATAAGCTCATGCTGGTAACCTATAGATAACGGGTTATCTATAGATTATCTGCTTCTTGACACTGGTCTGGAGCGCCCCAGTGTCAAAAAACATTATACTTTGATTTCTTATATATTGATGTATTACATATTGTATGACGGGGGACATGCTATAATAAACTATTTAAAATTATGTAGTAGCGTTAATTTAACGCAATAAAATAACTACTTATCTGCCGTGACGAAGCACGGGTATTCGGCTAGTTATACAATAAAATACAGGACTGCGGTAAAAGATAAATTAATGAAAAATGAAGAAAAAAATGATTAGCATACTCTGACTGCCCTCCAAAAAAATTATAAATGAAGAAAAAAAAAAGATTAGCATACTCTGACAGACTAAACTAAGAACTATCACTACTACTCACGCCGAGAATCAGTAGTCCTTGCCGACTATGAATTGGCCAAATTAACCTAACCCGTGACAGAGGGTACCAGATGACACTTACAAACCAAAAAGTAGACATTGTAACCCAGATCTTACTTTAGTACGTGTGTCAACTCACTGTCGGTTACGGTTTAACTTGGACATTCAACCTGACTCGATAGATCTGGTATGTGAAGACAGCCAGCATGTACATAAAGCACTAACATTTATGAATAAAAAAAATATTAACTAATTCGATAATGTACACGACACATACAGCCTGGGGCAATTGTTAACATAATTATAAATAGTACTTGTCATCAAAATTTGGAGGGAATACTAACAATCTAGAATTTATAATTAGCCAACTAAAACGCTATTAAACACAAAAAAAATATATATTTTTTTTCTGAACTAACTGCTCTTATTCAATTTATTCTTAAAGTTTCCATGACACATTTTTACTGATTAAATCAAAATTTCGAGTCGATCTGCAGCCTTCTCAACCCCCCCCCCCCATACGCCCATGCCAAAGAGCATGCTGAAACGTTGGAAATATATGTAGATTTTTCTTATATGCTAATTTTTTCTCTTAACCAAATCTCAACTATTTCTTGACTTCTCCAAAAAGATTATTCTCTGATCATATCAGAAGCAGATTACATTCGACGATTCATGAAATAAAACTCATTGAACCTTTTCTAGCAATTCAGCAATATAAATAGTAATTTAAGTAAGTTAAAGTTAGCGGAAGCAAATTTCATTCATGCTATTAGCAAACCTTTAAAGGAATGCACAACTATAAAAATCCTTGTAAAATCCATCTGATAAGTTAATACATCCATGTTTGCCTATAGTTTTTCACGAAGTAATGATGCTATCTTGGAAGCTTGTTGCTGCTCCCATAGCTAGAGGGCCTATGTTAAGCCTATCTGCCAGGCCTTGAGAGATAGCACTAATGAGAATCTAAAGCTCTTCCGTATTCGTTGTAAGTTATTTTCTTGAAAACTTTTATCTGCTTTACCTTTCACTTTTTTTTTTTTTTTACTGCACTTTGACTTATGGCTACTTCCTTCAGGCTATATTCCATACCTGTAATTGATTGTAGCTGATTGCAATTTATTGCATTCAAAGCTTATGACAATCCAATTATATTTAGAATAATAATATTATTCAACAATCATATCGTACCATGTAATAAAGTATTTCTCAAGGGCTTTTGGTTGTTTGTACGACATAACTTCCTTAATACTTCATCAATTTTCATAAATGAGGCATCATTTTAAAGCTTTTTTTAATCGGTACACCGGAAAAATATACAAATTACTCACATTTTAGTTGTTTTTCGAAATATTACAATTGAAAAAAACGAGTTTTTGAAATCCCGCCCTCGACCTATCGATCTTGACCTCTACACAAGAAACATATATCAATTACTCACATTTTAGTTGTTTTTCACAAAATTACAATTGGAAAAAACGATTTTTTGAAATCCCGCCCTCGACCTATCGATCTTGACCTCTACACCTGAACCATATATCAATTACTCACATTTTAGTTGTTTTTCGAAATATTATAATTGGAAAAAACGATTTTTTGAAATCCCGCCCTCGACCTATCGATCTTGACCTCTACACCAGAAACATATATCAATTACTCACATTTTAGTTGTTTTTCAAAAAATTACTATTGGAAAAAACGATTTTTTGAAATCCCGCCCTCGACCTATCGAGATATATCGAAATTAAACCAGTAAAGGCAGGATTTTACATGCCTGGCCCTGTTTTTCACATCAGATCAGTTGTATGTGCCGTCTTCCAGGGCTTGCTCTTTCAGTGACATGTATGTCTCTGTAAAACAAACGAAACAACAAACAATCACAGATGACCACATCATCTTTCAATATCTAAATATCCAACCTCATGTTTTAAAAAAATAAATAATCTGACATTTAAACACACACCTATTCCTTACTTCAAATCATACCTAAATCTCAATTTAACATCAATTAAATAAGATTTGAGGAGGACACAGTGTGAATGCTTCGCACAGGTTGACTAGTATATAAATAAAGAGTTCATCTTTATAAAAATCTCTATTTCCTATTAGAAGTAATAGAATATATGTAATGATTTCCATATTCACTTCTATTAATTAATTGCTCGAAAATGGATAAATTGACTACAAACTGGTTTCAAGGATGCTCAACTAAAAGTAGAAATTCTTTTTGCCTTTGATAGGTAGGAAGTTTACAGAATTCATCCCTTATACAAAAATGCCCTAAAGGGCAAAAACTACGTTATCTTAGCCCGTTTCAGTTCTTGTCCCTTGTGTCATTTGTAAAGGCATAGAAACAGATATTTGGCTGTTTTTCCATTTGTGAAAAATGTAAACACGTCTAAAAATGTAATATAAAATCTAAGAGAGAAGGAAGATTTCAGCACCGCAACAGTAATTCGACAATATCCTAAGTGTAAATTAATTCTTCTTCCCTCCCTCCGAACTTTTGCACAAGAAAGGCACTAGAGTCTGAGAGATATAACTTGTCACTTGGCGGTGGACGAATAGGGGAAGTTGCGGGCACCTCTAGCCAGTGACGGCCTGCTGGGTTGACACTCCTCCCTCTCCTAGTCTCGCGCTTAGGCCGAGAGGGAGCTGGGAAAGTTGTAGAACTCGCAACCTCTAGCCGGAAGTGACATGTTTCATCTTTCATAGTATATGACAAAAACGTTTCTCATTTGCTTACCTTATTATACAAAATACTAATTTTACTGTTAAGTGCAATTAAAAAAGAGTCAACGGCCGTTCAAAAGAGCGGATACTTTCGAATTTTATGCGCAGTTTTTTCCGAATAAGGTCGTTCAATTGAAAATTATAATAGAAACGTTTTTGTAGGAAATTTAGTAAGCTAACGAATTGTTAAGCGAATTTTGCCCACGTTCCGGTTGACGGATTCTGGTGGATAACGTATTTGACCTTTGAAATCACAACAAAGAATATTTCTTACAAATTTCATTAAAATTTGTTTTTTTTTAGCCTGCTAGAGCGCGGAGAGACAAATATATATATATAAGTACCACCGTTATTTTCGAGATCTATGAGTTCTAAAACGTGAACTTTTATAGTCGGAATTTCCGGTTTGCGCCATGAGGTCAACCTCATAGGCCGGATACCTCGTGCTAAAATTGATACCCTTATCACTTTTCTTACGGTTTATTCAGGAGTAAAATGCTTCATAAATACTTTTAGTGGTTATCATTATAGACGATAAGAAAACGTTCCCTTTTGCTTGGCACTCTCACACTTCTGTCGGGCGCGAAAACATTCTTGTCCTTCAAAATTACGTAATTCAAGATACAGATACAATTATTGTTGAATGATATTTTGTTATCTCAATTCAATTCATATCACATCTGAAGCAATTGTACCTTGAGAATGGATAAAAATATAGACCTATTTTTCACACGATATCAGACAATCGTCGCCCTAAAGATCTTCAACAGTTGTTCTAAGTGTTCAGATTGTTGATGTGATATACATAAACGACAAAAATACCCTATTTACAAACTACACAATATTGACAATAGGTCATAGCGAATATACAGGGTGATTCAGGTCTAAGTAGCCAAACTCTATGAGGTGATTGTAGACATATTTTCCAACAAAAAAGTACATTTAAAGTATGGTCCGATTCCGAAAGGAAAAGGAGCTATGTCCAGTTTTCTGTTTTTTTAGAGTAGTCATGTTTTTTAATGAATAAGAATAGATTACTCAAAAACGATTCAAGATAATTAAATTCTATTTATGCCATCATAAAATAGACAAATTTTTTTTTTTAAAACAGTAATTTAATTCACTAAAACTATTATTAAAAGATACTTTCTGGACGTCTAATAACGCATTTCTGTTTTTATCGATGAATCAGAGTTTTTTTCGCGAATAGTTTCCTCAGCCCCCTAACGGATTAAAGATTCAATACTTACATGAAAACTTCTACATTATCTTGAATCGTTTTTGAGCAATCTATTCTTATTCATTAAAAAACATGACTACTCCAAAAAACAGAAAACTGGACATAGCTCCTTTTCCTTTCGGAATCGGACCATACTTCAAATGAACGTTTTTGTAGGAAATTATGTCTACAACCACCTCCTGGAGTTTGGCTACTTAGACCTGAATCAGAACAACATATTTCCCCATCCTCTGGAAATTTTCAGTTATTCCCCAAAGCCTGGTAAACCTATTCACCAACCTTCGTCCTATCGCCCTATATCACTCCTTCCAATAATGGGCGAAATCCTTGAAAAACTCCTTCTCAAACGCCTTTATCCACTCCTGGATCCCATTATCCCATCTTCCCAGTTTGGTTTTCGCCACTCCCACTCCACTATTCACCAATGCCACCGTATCGTCGACAGCATATCCTCATCCTTCGAGAATAAGCAGTATTGCTCTGGCGTTTTCCTTGACGTAGCTCACGCTTTCGATCGAGTGTGGCACCAGGGCTTGCTGTTCAAACTCAAAGAAACCCTACCTTCAACATATTACCCACTAATAAAGTCCTATCTCTCTGACCGTTTTTTCCAGACATCCTATGGTACCTCATTATCTTCAATCTTCCCCCAACGTGCCGGTGTCCCACAAGGTGGAATTCTTAGTCCCGTTTTGTTCCTGTCTTATACATCCCTTCCCATCCCCAAACTTCCATCCACATGTTTGCTGACGACACCGCTATTCTCACTGTTAACCAAAACCCAATTCTTGCCTCCAATTCCCTTCAAGAACACCTGTGTCTACTTCAACCTTGGCTAACTAAATGGAAAATTAAAGTAAATGCAGAAAAATCTAGCCATGCAACATTCACACTTCGTAAATCAAGCTGCCCACCAATAACCCTCCAAAACATTAAAATTCCACAGAAATCGCAAGTAAAGTACTTAGGACTGATACTAGACAAACGTTTAACTTGGAAGCCACACATAACACAGAAAATACAGGAACTAAACAGACGCTTTAGACTTTTATCACGCTTACTGGACAAACGCTCGAAAAACTTTCATTGATTAACAAACGACTTATATACAATACCATACTCCGACCAATATGGACTTATGGACTTGAACTATGGGGTTCCACTAAACCTTCCAATTCCTACAGAATACAAACAATGCAATCCAAAATCCTTCGAAAAATATCCAATGCTCCTTACTATGTCTCGAACCAAACTCTCCATAATGACTTCAATATCCCCTTTATCCAATCCCTGGCCAAATCAGTCTATCAGAAGTTTCATTCCAATCTCCCCGGCCATCCAAATCCTTTGATAAACTCTCTATCCTCCCTCCATAATCCACAAAATCCTTATAGAAGGCTGAAGCGCCGGTGGCCTAGAGACAATTTGTTTTAACATGCCATCTGTAATGCTCAAAATTTATTGTGGGTTTTGTAATTGTACATATTCCCACATCACGCCTTACATTGTTAATTTTCCAAAACCAACAAAATTACTGGAAATATGTTTACATATTGTTGTAATTATCAATAAAGGTTAAAAAAAAAAAAAAAAAAAAAAAGAAAAAAGGACCTGAATCACCCTGTATATATATATATATATATATATATATATATATATATATATATATATATACATATACAGGGTGTCCCGTAAATGTCTAGTCATATTATGGGAGGTGATAGAGGACTTTTTAGGGAACAAAAAATGTTCTATGACGATTTTCCGAATTCTCACACATAAGGGAGAACGTCGTTTTATTGTTTTGTTGAGACAAACGTGGTTTTTAGAAGAATAATCGTTGTAGCTCCGTCCCAGGTGGTTCTAATAGAAAGGAAGTGAAACCACTCGAAAGCTGAGTAAATTTACTATAATACTAGTTGATAGTAAACGTAAAAATGAAAGAATGTAAGTTTGTCTATCTTACCAAAAGAAAGCTATTCTAAATTTCCTGACATTTTCTTGATATTTCTTACCAGCGTTACTCCTCTATGGGCAAGATCTGAAATTTCCGGGTTTTAGGAAAACTTCCTCATTTAACCAGCTTTCCATTCATGTATCACAACCCTGTGTTACTGAAGTATGTGAACGATTTAGGAACAAATGTTTTAAAAAAAACATGGATCTGTGAAAAGAAAATTATATATTTTTTCTTCAGTTTATTCAAAAAGCTTAAAAGAAATATTTGTTTTTATAAATATTTTCTTAAATATTAAGTAAATATTTACATAAAATAATAAAAAAAGTTACTTCCACGAAAATAAAAAAAAAATCCTAAAACAGTAAATAAATAAAATACACATTTATTTTGAATTTGTTAATTACAGTAACTAATACTGGGTCCAGGAGGTGGCCATTAATGAACCCCAACCATATATTAACCTCAAAAATTATTATTTTTACCTAGATCACGCATTTGAACAAATTTTAACAGGTATTTATAATTAGAAAACAAATGCTTTACCTCTAATTGATACTGATGGCCAGGCTTGTGAACCGTCCTGGGATTCTCGAAAGCCCATGTGTGTTTGTTGTGGTAATTAAATATCCCATCCCTAATAAATAAGATGTAGATAGTCCTGTAAAAATGTGTTCAATTGCGTGATTAATGTCAAGTATTTTTATCTTAATCAGTCGTCTTCGAATATAATAAACTATTCTACTTTTCCTTCATCATACAATGATACTTAAGGGGTCCGTTGGATTCTCGTGCAGGAGATGCGGGTTGGAGTCACGCCTGTAGCACGTCGAGTTTTATCGTTTTAAGGCCCTTTAAACAATTTCCCTGCTGCACAAAGGATGTTTAGGGAGAGTGGCAACCTATAAGATGTAGATAGTCCTGTAAAAATGTGTTCAATTCACACACAGTGCGCTAGGCCAGAACATGGCCTAGCGCACTACCTTGCGCCTAGATAAATATATATACTTATATATGTATATATATATATATATATATATATATATATATATATATATATATATATATATATATATACACACACAAATTTTAACCACCGTTATTATCGTTCTCTAGGGGTTCTGAAACGTAAAAGCCAGTTTCTTAAGGGCGGGGCATTAAGAAGTGAAGTGAATTATTCATCTTTCGATATTTAATCGAAGTGAAAATTCCTTACAGTTTACTTTGAGTGTGAGAAGCCTTATTTGCACAAAAGTTTTATCTTACGATAAAGTCCATGATGCAATTTGAATATTCATAAGTTAATTTGATTATTATTTCTTAGCCGGTTAAAGAATAGAGGAAGGGTAACTATTTTCTTAGACTATCGATTAGACGAAGAACGAGGCAAGGACGGGGGGAGGGGGGGGTTTCTTAAGCAACTTTTTAAATAACCAAGCTTCCCCTTTGGTTAATTGCTAAAGTTTATCAGAGGAAAACTCCCGCCGGGAGATTGACGAGCTAAAGATTATTCCTTAATAACCAAATAGCCCAGCGCTTAGATTAATCTTACGTCGACAGAACGGACTGAATAATTTGTTCAAAGGGAAAATATTATTTTCCTATTGCCTCCTATCCTATAGATTAGTGTCCTCGAATGGACTTCTTAATATTTTTTGTTTTGTTTACGGCGCATTGGCGTCTAGGCCATTTGCAACGGGCTAACTGTAGGTTGTCACCCCTCCTAAACATCCTTGATGCAGCAGGGAAATATTTTAAAGGACATTAAAATGATAAAACTCAACCTGCTACATGTGTGACTCGCACCTGCATCTCCGACATGAAAAACCAAAGGACTCATTAAATATTAGTATATGATGAAGGAAAAGTAGAATAGTTTATTATATTCGAAGACGACTGATTAAGATAAAAATACTTATCATTCATTCAAAGTCAGTTATATTTATACATTTTGAATAGTTTTGGAATATAAGGTAAAAAAATAGTTATCAACAGACATGAGCACTGTTCGACCTCGAATGTATTTTGTTAAATATCTTTGGAACGTTAGATATATGGAAAATAATAATAAATATTGTACATACTAAGGCTTATGTTTCGAATCGACTATATCAGTCTGAGAAAATGGTGCTTGAAGTTTAGGAAGTGATGGTCTAGTTACATTGAAGGTGAGATTTTATTAAGAGTTAATGTTCCCAGCTTTCAAAAACGCGCCCGTGATGCGCAAAACGTGGAAACAAGCTAAGATGCCGAATTTGCTGTGAGTCATGGGCGTATATAAGGGGGGACTGACCCCCCTTATCGGGCTTATAGGGCTGCAGCCCTCCCCCGAAATCGGTAAAAATGTATCATAAAAGCCTTAGAAATAAATTAAATAAGATCACTTAGTTCAGAAAAAAATAGTTTTTATTGAGTGTAATAGCGTTTTAATTGGCTACCTATTCCAAGTTCTAGATTGTTAGTATCCCATACCCCCCAAATGATCTCAGACCCCCCCCCCCCCCCCCCCAAATTCTCCCAGCCCCTCCCGAAATTATTTTTTATATACGCCCATGCTGTGAGTCGCACTATTCCCCATTCTATTAGTCCTTCAAGAAGATGATTTCCAACCTTAATCAATGATTTTATTTTTTATAGTACTATAAATGCAGTACTAACTGTCCCCATGAAAGGCTATTGTTAAGTGAAATCATAAAATAGTAGTGCTTAGTGCACAGGAAGAACCCTGAGAATCCTGCCTTTGCCAGCTGCTGCACTGCACACCTGGCTTCCGACTGGTGCACTTGGTGCAACCCTTGTTCAGTGTGTTAAGGGAACGAGCACTGGTGTATGTGCAAGTCCGGATGTTTCGCAATTTCCCGAAGGCTCATATATAGAAAATTAATAGCCGATTATGTAAGGCTATAAATTTATGAAGGAACGTACTTTTATAGTACACTTATAGAGTCATTCGACATGGACGAAAAGTTGTTCAATTGGTAGGTGTACATTGCACATTTCTATATGTTACTGTAGTACAAGTGATTTTACCAATAGTAGGTTCTCGGATATTAGATATTTATAGTGTTCGCGCCATAATATCTATAAAAATGACAATGCAATCAGGAAGCACCGACTAGAAAATTTCACTTATCAGAGAACATAGATCACGAATATAAATATTCTTGCCACCCAATAAAATTGAAACGTAATCTTTTATATAATAGAGCCCTTACGGCCCTACAAAGAACACCAACAAAATATTTTAACGAAATAAAGAAGTAAGGGTAATTTTTACCAATAATAATTACCCGGATGAAATAATTTAGAAAGAAATTAAAAATTCGGGAACAAATTTGCTATAGTAAAGGCATGAAATATGAACCCCAGGATTTTTATAAATTTGACTCTAAAATATTTAAATTTTCTGACGATTTTTTAGAGGAAAATAATAACTTGTTAAAAAGAAAAATAATTTGATGACATAAACATTCAAAATAAACGTAAAAAAAAATTGATAATAATAAATTGTTGAAATTATTTAAATTACACATGCACAAATTACAAACTGACAATCACGCTATTGTCATCAATCCTGATAATGAAAAATCTGAAGAGTTCATTCAATGTAATGCTGTTGACAACATTGCTGGAATCATGGTTGGCGACCTTAGAGCTATGCAAGAAATCGTGAGTCGAAGAAGAAATAACAATCTTGAAACCAATGCTGATACACACCATTCGTACGACACTATTTAATACCCGCTAATGTTCTGGATATTGCATAATTATTAAACAACGAGATCCCGTAGCAGGTACAGGATTGTAAGTCATCAAAATTTGTTCTACTTCTACTAGTCTGGGGTAGAGCGGTTGCTAGGCCTGGCCGGGGTTAGCAACCAGGCATGGAAATAGCTCTGTTCACGAATCCCTTTCAGTAATTATGCTAAATAATGCTGGTCTATTATTAGGATTGGGTGCAAAACCAATGTTTACTCCGTTAATATATTTGTTGAAAGTGTTCTTAGATTGAAATGGGCTTCATAGAGTTGGTTATATTGTCGATGGAAATGCAAAGTAACGAATGTGAAAAGTGGATTTGGTGAAATATGGTACGAGCAAAAATGACAAGAATTAATAGATTTTAGATAGTGTTTTATTCGATGTATTTTTAAGGCCAGTAGCTGAGGGATTCGGCACTGGCTACTAAATAGAAGCGATGGTATCTAGGTCCCGTTTTTCAGGGGATCTAAGAGAGTGATAATGTTTGGACCAAAGATGAAAGAAGGGTATTAGCTGAGAAGATTTTTTTAAAAGTCATTATGGGGGGGCGACTAGAGATTAGGTATACAAAAATAAAAGTCCGACTCGCAGGAACTGCATCATCTTAGCGCGGTTAAGTACATCTCGAAGAAATGGAATAGATTAGCATCACAAATCACAGGAAACTGAGCCAACTTACACAGAAGCGGATAATTTTAGATCTGTATAAGTCAATACAATTATGTACTGAAAACGTACTTACTCTTCGACTACTGCTGAGAAGGCTCTATTCTAAACAACGAAAAATTCTTTGTCATTTTAAGTATCTTGTTTTACTAGCAAATTCGTTTTACTGTTATAATCAACTGTAAATATGTGTTTCATGGCGAATAAAATTCCATTCTTTCGTGGGTTAAATCTTTCTATAAAATAAGAAATAACGATATCTTCAGTTGTGATATCTTCAGGCTATGAGGAAGGTTATATAGATAGGAGAATTCAAAACAAACCTATGTATACGCCATCAAGATATTAACCGCAGCCATCTTGATTACCACAGCCACTACAAACTTATTACCAATATCTTTTATAGTTTCTTAGCTTATTTTACTACAATACTAATTTCACTGATAAATGCAATTTAAAACAAAAAAAACAACCAATTAAAACGTGAGATAAACAAAGAGAAAACCCCTTTCAAAACAACAAAACAAACATTTTTTAAGTTTTAAGCGCTTATATCTCTGATTGACGTTGCCCCATCGAATATTGCTTCAGAACCTTTTAGCGCGGTTCCTCCCTCCCCCATAGGGAGGAACCCCGCTTATAAGGTTGATACAATGAAACAATCCGGAAGTGCCGACAAGAAAATTTCGCGTTTCAGAACCCCTAGAGACCGAAAATAACGGTGGTTCAAATTTGTATATATATATATATATATATATATATATATATATATATATATACATATATATATATATATATATTTGTCTGTTCGCTCTGTAGCTCCCAGACGAATGGTCCGATTTTGATGAAATTTGGTACAAAAATCTTTCGTCTAATTTGAAAGGTCAAGTTCGTTAACCAGCAAAATCCGCCTACTGGAAGATGGCGTTTGGGGCGAAATTCGCGCAAATCGTAACGCTTACGTTTTTGAGTTCATAAGCTTGTAAGTACTCGTTCTATATGCTTCTTGGGCTAGAGAAACGAATGAAACCATTTTCAAGGCGATAGCTTTAACCGTTTTCGAGAAAATTGGAAAAATAGTTTTTGAATACCGTTTTTGGTGTGGGTACTTAGAATCATGGGATTCAGTTGAAACATTTTCTGCATGTTTTACTTTCATCAAAACTAATATGTTGAAATTTTTGTTACGTTTAGAGTAAAGGAAGGGTTAGAATAAAATATTTTATTAACAGACAAAAAAAGTTTTGGTAACGTTGTATACATTCGTTAGTATCTCGAAAACCTTTGACAATCGTGTGAAGCGGAAGAATACCATTCGAAAGCTTACTAAATGCTCTACAAAAAAGGTTCTGAAGAAAGTTTTGATTAGGCGATGTCAATCGGAGAAATAAGAGCTTAAAACTTTAAAGTAATTGATTTCGCTTATTCGAACTGTTCTTTTTGTCTGTTTTTTATTCCTTGTTATTTTTTAATTGCTTATAGTTGGATAAAGTATTTGAAAATAAAACAGGTTAAGAAAAATAAGAAAAACAATTTAATGTTAGAGATATGGATTTCCAGGATTCCAAGACCTTGTCAATAGCGGGACAGTTTCTAGCCGACCCTTCCAGGTAAGATTGTAAATCATGATCTTTCAAGACTTTACTACACACAGGAATGGCGTTAGTGACCTTAAGGGTTGACACGCCATTATAATAATTAATTTAAAAAAAATACTGATGGAACCAAAATAATAACTGCTTCTATTTTAATCTTTCCAAATTAGACTAGGGATATGAACGGAACCGCGCTAAGATGATGCAGTTCCTGCGAGACGGACTTTTTTGTAGAGAATTTAGTAAGCATTCGATTGGTCACTTTCCACTTACCACGATTTCCCAACCGTTATCGAGATATTTACGAAAAATGTATGAAGATCCGAAAACTTTTCATGTCTATTAATAAAATATTTTTTTTCGCATACTTCCTTAACTCCAAGTATAACCAAAATTTAAACATCTTAGTTGGGATTAATTTGCAAGATTTAGAAAATATTTCAATTGAATCCCGCGATTCTAAGAACCCACAAAAAATAATGACATACAGAAATATTTGTTTCCCTTTTCTCAAAAACGGTTACAGATATCGCCTTAAAAATGGTTTCATTCGTTTTCCTATGTTAAGAAATCTATAAAACAAGTACCTGCAAGCATATGATCTCAAAAACGTAAGCGTTACGATTTTTTTGCACGAATTTCGTCCCAAAAACTATCTTCCAGTGGGCGGATACTGCTGGTTAACGAACTTGACCTTTCAAATTAGACGACAGATATTTTTTTTCCGAATTTCATCAAAATCGGGCCATTTTTGAGCTTGCTAGAGAGCGAGCGAACAGACAAGCATATATATATATATATATATATATATATATATATATATATTTGTAAATTTGTATGTATATATATATATGTATATATATATATATATACATATATATATACATACAAATTTGGACCACCTATGTTTTCGTGATCTATGGGGTCTGAAACGAGAAAGTTTCTAGTCGACACATCCGGATCGCGTCGTGAGGTCAACCACATAAGTGGGTTCTCCCTATGGAGATAGGGAGTAACCGCGCTAAAATGTAAGCTAACGCAAGTTTTAACTAAAGTTTTAAGAATACGAAATCTAGTCCATCACAATCCGTCTTCTTCATTACTTCTAAATTATTTCCTGTGATCTTGTACGAAATTCTACATTGTTCTACTTAGTAGCTTGGCAAGCTTCTATTATCATCACTTCGGATGTTTGCTGAGTGTGAAGGATCAATTTGGTCTTACCAAGGGACAAAAACTTCCCAAAATACAAGAGAGAGGAATTTTTTTAATTAACGCGCGATCATTAAAAAATAAATAAATCAATTTTTTCAGGAGTCAATAGCTGCCAAAAGAATTTTACCCCAGATGATTTAGGAGAGTATCCCCCCGCATAATAATTAGTAATCACAATTATTACTGGAAATAGAATACAATTCTCGTGACATTTGAAGTGTTGATTTAGCAGAAATTGTAGGTTAGTGTGGTATAGGGGAATCGGTCTATGCAAAATAGTTATGGCCGTTGGTTGTATGGTATTCAAAATTTTATTATATGTCTTAGTCTTATATAGGTACGTCAGTATGGCACCAATATGAGGGCTCCTAACGGATAATAGTTTACTTAGCTTTGAGTTGTCTATTTTAGAGTGTTTTACAGTTGAAGGATAGTAATATAAATAATAAACATTACTTAAAACCGGGAGAATGACATTAAATACGATCCACAATACCTCGAAACCGGGACACCGGCGTTTCAACCTTGTTTATAAAAATAACTGGTTGACCATCAACGAGTATATACTTCATTCTTCCTCCATCAGAGCTCTCGTATAATGCAGGTAAACGAACTAGCCAATAGGGATATACTGTTCAGGAAATATGTCTTCACTGACGCACAGTGGTCAAAAAGCGCTCAAAACTTGATTTTTTGAAGTATTTTCTCCGAACCCATTTGCCTAAAATATATGTTAAATACCTCGTGAGAGTGCCATTTCTTGAGTTTTAGGCCCCCACCGTTGATTGCAGGACGGTGGTTAATCATTGAAGTACTAGAAACGAAGAAAATTTCCCAAATCCTCATGTACCAAAATCCTTCCTTTAACTTTACTTTTTCTGACCGATAAGGTTGACGCATGTTTTTCTTGTTTTAATGGGATGTTCGAAGGGCAAAAAAAAAATATTTTTCGAATCGCCTTCATGGACGGGGATACTGAAAAAGTCAAAAAATTACACGCATCAAATTTCGTTTTGTCATATAGCTTTTGCGTCTCTCTGTGTCTCTCTATTTCGGGCTTAAATATTCCGTGGACTTGTATGGAAAGACGCCAGACTGAAAGATTTTTTTTGCAGTATTCAAGTCAGTGTTGACTGCAAAAAATGTCTGAAGTGATCCGAGTAAAAAATCGTGTCCTAGTTGAAATATTGTAATTTCAAGTTTCTAAATCAACAATATCAAATGTTATTGAGTTTTGAGCGCTTTTGGGCGGTTTTTGACCACTGTGTGACGTCAGTCTTGTCACAATCACAGTTCACGAGATGAGACATTTTACTGCACATGATACGTACTGGCGGATAAACACTTCTGCCAGTAGAAACGTACTGCCATAGTTCGGTGCGGGCACTGAAAACTTGAAACTTTCATTACACGTTACAAGCTCATTTAACGGAACATACAAGATATAAATATTGTATGGTTATGATTAGAGAAATTAAAATACTGAACAAAAGTTTTGGGCAGTAAAATAAACTTACTTTATTATAAAATTATCGTTTTCCATCATATTGTCATTAGCGTTGCAAATGATAAGGTTCGTTTAAGCATAAAATTCGTTCAATATTATGATAACACAGCAAAAATAGCCCGTTGTTCTTTCTCTAAAATATGATTTAGGTGTCTCTATTATGAGTTTTTCAAATCACATATAATAGAAGCATAAGATAACGCAGATCTTCGTTGGTCTCTTTTCTGTGAACTGTTTATAAGATTCGAATCAAACGGCTGAATGATCTTCTGCAAAATGTCTTGAATACGGTACTACGGGTAAGGGGAGGGGGTAAATCCAAAATATCTTTCAACCAAATTCTAATCCTTTATAAGAGAGAATACCCGAGAACATTATATACTTTTAGCGACGGATCCAAGACGAACTCTGGCACAGGAGCAGCTGCAATTGTGAAGGAAACTGCTTACCTAATCAAATTACCAGAAACAACGACCATATTTGCAGCGGAACTTTACGGAATACTTCTAGCACTAACTAACGTTCATGATGCTCAGACTGACGCAATCACTGTTTGTACAGACTCGTTAAGTTCCTTAATGTCCATACAGAACATTTACAGCACACATCCAGTTATCAAGAACATATTTACACACATTAACATTCTACAAAGTAATAACAAACACATTACGTTGCTATGGGTACCAGGACACGAAGACATCGACATGAGTACAGCTGTAGACCGACAGTCAAAACTAGCAACGAACCGACCTATACCAGACATAAATACAATTACTTCATCCGATTTAAGCAAAATAATACGAACTAACACACTGTATGAATGGGAGAGAGATTGGTCAAAGAGTACATGCAAATTAAAAGAAATTAAGAACACGACAAGAACTTGGAAAACAGAACAATTTTCTCGTCAGGACGACGTAATTTTATCCAGGCTTCGGATAGGCCACAGTCGACTTACCCACTCATACTTACTGGACAGAAAAGAAAGACCAACGTGCAGACAGTGTAACAGAACTCTAACTGTTAAACATATACTGACAGACTGTAGACAACGCAGCGACTTGACAATTCCTTACAACTTACACGACTTACTTACTGAAGGTAGCCCGTACATCCATATACTCCTTACACACTTAAAAGCAGCACACTTATATTCAAAGGTATAACTATATGTAATATTTTATTTTGGTTTCATTTAATAGCAACATCTTGTTTTTTCTCTTTTATTTCTTTATGTTTTATTTTGTTTTATTGGACAGGCTGACTAATACTTAACGGACCTTTCTTCTGTCGTCCCAATGAGCTCATCGCCACTGTTACGGAGCTCACATGGAATAAATAATAATAATAATAATCCTTTATACACTGTAAGCTGGAGAAGCCTTCTGCTTGAGCCTGTACCAAGAGGCTAAGTTCTGATCCAGACTGTACTCAGCTGTGACATTGCTGGGAGTGTGTGAAGGGCATCCCCTCCTACTCAGCACGGTCAAGGCTAAGCCTCCTTCTCTAGCCAGTCTCTATCTGCAATTCATTATACTTACACACGTTTTTAAGCCATCAACTCTATATATATCCATACATTTTACTAGTCAGCTTTATCCCCCCTCCCCCAAAAACTAATGTTGAAAAAATTAGGCCAAGTTTCAGGCCCCTCCCAAAAACAGTTTGCCTATGAAAGTTATGATATCATAGTATTGGGCCTCGTTTTAGGCTCTTAATGCCTTCTTAAGAACCTAATAATGCCCTCTCCCTGATTTGTGCATTTCCAAGTTGGCCAGTTTTTGATTAAATGACTCTGCCGTGCGTCTAGATTTGCTACACGAAAATTTTGTATGTGGTTGGTTATAGAACTGTAAAATCCCGATTTCTCCAGTATTTTCAATACGTAGAAAATCTGATGTATTTACAATTCAAAGCTCTGGGTCTTGTTAAAATAATGCCATCGTAAAGTTTATAGCTCATGCAGTGATTCCCAAGCTGAAATATTTGTAGCTCACTGGAGCTAACCTTTTAAAAGAAATGAATAATAAAGAAATATATTTTTCTGCCCGACATGTAATGCGCTACTAAATTACTCTAAGAAGCCAAAACTAGTTGATGATTGCTGAAGACAATTCGCTGTAGAACAGATTCAACATATATTGTATTCCTGGCTATTGTGTAATTCAATGGGACGATAGGGCCGATCCGTTTTTCTAAAATGGGGCAAGCACTTCTCCATAATACCGCATCAATTCTTTAAGGGACATGCTTCTTGCGAACAGTATTCATTGCTTTGGATTGGCGTAGTTACCCCGGTGTCATGGTGTGAGAATGAAGATGAAACGCCTTTGCAAGCACCCTATGCAACATGGCCGTGTCGGCATTGAGTATATAATTGGACTTTGAAATAATAAAAAAATACTTATTTTAGGACCCGAAGCACAACGATGCGGAGAGGCACTCCATGCTGTTAAGCTCCATGCTGTACCCCAGATATTGTAATATTTAGGCACGACATCAATAAGTGAAACGTTTCAACTAGCTAAACACACTACTGAAACTACTCTACCGATTTCACATAAGTATGCGCCTTCAGGAGCATGAGAAATACTTCAAATCTGCACCACAGCGACTTTACTGCTATAAGAGCCACATCAAGACTAAAATAATATTCTTGGCAATTTTATTTAATTCTTATTGGTTTATTGAATTTATTTGTAAATTATTGGTCCTAAAAAAAAGAAATATTTTTGACACTCACTTGTTTTTAACTAATAAAAGAATGATGAAGTAATTATATGAAGGCGTTAATAATAAATATGGCCAAGTATATTTTGAGAACTTTAAATATAACACAGTTCCACATACATCCAGAGAAAAAACTCGGCATTCCTATTTGCAAAAACAAATCTATTTCTAAATTTAAAACATTCATTATGACTCTTTATCTCCGAGAAAAAAATCCTTGATAAATGTGCGGATAAAATATTTCTCCCGCTGCAAGTAAACATACAAAAAACACAAAGGACACATATTTTCGTAAGAGTTCCTCTTATCGCAAAAAGCGTGCAAGATAATTAATATCGAAATTTTAAATCTCATAGACAATGTGGCCAGAAGTTATCGCTGAATGACTCCGATATCTAAAACAGCCCAGACAAACTGTGGATAAACGTAATAAATTATTATATAATTTGAACATACTATTTTTTATTACTAATTCACAGTTATTTTCAAAATAATTATAAAATATACAATAAATTCCTCAGCAAAGTGAGTTTACCCAGCTTTCCTGAATTAATAAAAAAACAAAAACAAAAATAACTATATAAATATAAAATGAACATGAATGGTGTTAGCGAGTTTTATATTTGTAATGAACAGCTGACTCATTAACTATTTTTTTTTCTGGCGTAAACCCCAACTTATCGTCGGATTTGATATTATTTTACAACACATGTTCCTCATTAGTTTAGCATGATACCAAGTATGGTTTCAAGGAAGTAAAAATAACGGCCGGTTGGTATCGTTCCCCTCTCAGTAAGGTATGTTCATTTTATGAAAAATGGCATAGCTATCCCGGAATATTATTTACGCATACACACAATATTATAATATACATTTATTTATTTTCTCCTTCAATTTGTTCCTCTCTTTCAATTTATTTAGTAAGCCTAGATTACATTCAACAGTAATTTTAACCTTCTTATTAGTTTACATCCCAGTGGTGCTATACGTTACAATGTAAACCTTTGCATGCATATTTAGGCATACTATAATTGGAATCTATGTTAGTGCTGGGAAACCTAGTTTCTCATATTTAAGATGTAAATCTATTTAAATTTTAAAGTCCACTTACACATAACAAATTTTTTGGACGGGCTACTTTAAGGTTACCGCCCTTTTCCAGCCAGGAAGGTGATGATGTACATTTATTCGAAAAGCCTCCTTCCCTCGTATGAATCGAACCCACTACCCTAAACAGAGGCAATATTGAAACCAGAGAGGTTCTACTGAGATGTGGTTATTACTACTTGAAACTTACGAAATTCAGAACATATAATTAACTTAAAAATTATTTAAATATTTCTGAATTAAATCTACAGTACATCACGGTCTGAATGCTAATTAAAAAAAAATAAAATAAGCTTAATGTTACAAAAGTGTTCTTTACGGGGCAACCAGACCATTACTTAATTTCCTCTTTGGTTATCGAATTTGTCTAACAGTCAAAAGAGTTTACGAGTGTAACTACCTAGTGAAAGCGAGAGGGAAGTTCTTTTAGCGTTTTTTTTTTCTATGTACTACATTTTAGAGAGGTGGAAGCTGATTCTTACACATTCACATTAGCGTATAGTCTAGTATGTTGTAGATTCTCGGTGTTAAAATCATTATACGTACGTTTAATTGATATTTCTCCTCTTACGATTCCCATTGACTCCATAATTACATATTCATCACCTTTCGGAGTGTTTCGTAAACAATGGAATAAATGTATGGAAACTATTGATACACCAGAAAGTTTTATAACATTGTTGCTTAACAGTCTCTATTTTGAGTATTTCTAAATATACGCCGGCCAACAGCAAGTTTACAAAACGCGCTAAGATTGCGCAGTTCGTCCTTTACGGTGTTCACAATCTTCCTTTTCTTTCTCTTTCTCTTGTGGAAATGGATTTTTCTTTCCTTTTTATCTTCCCTCTGAACGATAAAATATCTTTTGTAATCATGATAGGATCGAGAACATTCCGAAAGGACGAGAATGTTGGGAAGGACAATTTTCATTGGAATAGGACTGGCAATTTCCTTCAATAGTCTATTTCGATCAGCAGTACTATTGGGCATTATTTAAAGCCCGGCTCAATTCCAATAGGAGATTGGATATTGTTGATTCAAATCGCTTTTACCCGCTTTCATTGGGTAGAAAATTACTTCTGACTCCAATGGAGGTAGTCTATTTTCTCGCATTATTCGGGGCTGCTCAGCGACGGAATACCTGTTTCAATTACGTTTCATCTCATTGTTACCAAATATTTACTTGTTCTCATGACTAGAACCACGGTTTTATAACAACCAGCCATAAAAACATAGTCGTGGAAAGTACTTTTAATAATAATTTTTGAACAGGCTGAATCTTGGTTGAAATGTTAAATTCACAAATTAAAAACAAACAAAAAACAGTGTTTTAGAACAGAACTGTACTGGCGAGCAACAATATGAGAGTTCAAAGGGCAGCGTTGTAAAATGAAAGGCTTGAAAATGCTGAAGAGTTACTCAAAAATCTTTACCAAGCATTAAATGAATTCTGCATGACTGTTCTAGATATTTGTAAACTTTTAGATGATAATCCTTATTCAATTATATTCCAGTAATTTTTATTATCATGTTCGGATTACTTATTAATTAATAACTAATCTCCGATTGTAAATATACTTTAGCACAGAGTACAGACAAACAATTTACCTGGATGACCCTCACTAACGTAAACAACTTACTTCACCCTAGTATAAATACCCTGATATTACAAACCAGACTCAGACTACCTTCTAGTATGTAAGCGTAGAATAAGGTGTAGCTTTAAGTCCAGCTCCAGGTTCCAATCCGTTGGGCCTAGAGTAGAGAAAATAAATATGGGAGGGTAGAAAAAAAAAAAACAAAAACAAAAAAAAACAAACAGACTCAGTACTACCTCAACAGTGGCTTGGTATTGATGTACTTACGCCGAAAGTGGCTCGCCCACAGTAGTCTCATTGATGCGAGTGACGGCAGTATTCACCAACAAAATAAACGCAAAAAATTATAACTTTAAAGAAATTTATTCTACAGGGGTTTCTCTCCCATATAGGAGGATGGATAATTATTAAATCTATAATAATTCTGTGTTGCAATGGCTGCTTAAGCCGTGCAAATCACTTATCAACACGGCAACTCTCAGAAATATAGATTTTAATTTTTTTCAAATTTTTCATATTTTGTAGGTTTTCATTATATATGTATGTAGTAATTCTCATTATTCTCGCATATCATTATGCTAAAGATCTGCCGCAAACAAAAGAACAAGGCAGTGCGCGGGCACCACTCTTTCATTTCCCCCTTCAACTTGGAGAGTCAGACCTCGAGCAGTAGTGTTTACTTATATTTTCTTTAACTTTATTAGTTATGTCCCAACTTTTGGCTTCGGGTCAGTGACGCATACGGCAAACCCGGCAAATAGTGTTTAATTTATACCTGGAGCAACTAATGAAGCAACGAGTGTTTCAATTTCATAAAACAGACGTGTTTTAGCTGAAGGAAATAAAAACGCCCAGGATTCTAGTGCTTCGAAATGTTTATTTACAACTCCGAAGGGGGAAAAGACGGAACATAACAAGCAAGTCGAGATTGATACATTTACAGACAGCATAATTAGAAGAAAAATTAATAAGGTTTATACAGTACAAAAGAAAATACTCTCAATTAAATCTCTCATAAATTCTTTAAAAGAAGACGGTGTCCTTGATTGTGAATATCATGGATATTTGCAATAATCCTTATTTTATATTCATGAATATTTCATATTTAACTTTGTGGAATAAAAACAGATAAAAACTTGCGGTTGGCCGCATTTAAGTACATTTTGGTATAGTTTTACCAAAAGTACTGTCATCTACCTGCGATACACCCTTTATTTACGAATATATGTGTATACATTTATAAATAATACTCGGTCAATTTCTGCTTTATTAGATATCACGACCATGTCCTATTTAAAAACTGATTAATCTCAACGGTCAATGATCTTTTTGCACAACAATTTTGTGAGAGAATGCTTGAAAAATTGAAATAAGACGAGGGGCAAAAAACACTTGTTCTCTTAGCGTTTTTTTGGATGAACTCAAAGAGACAACTGCCATAGCCACTATGTGTGAGCTTGTGCAACACCTAAATTATATGATTTATTAAAAAAATATGTTTCTTCGGCATAATTGATGGAATAAATACGCTTATGTAGTTACCTCGAGGGAAAGTGGACGCGATGTCAGAGCGGCGATGTGCTTGAGATACGTCCCTGAAGCTCGTGGCCTTGCTAGAGCACTACTTACTGACCCTAAAACCAACAGCTGTGACGAACAAGGTCTATCCAGAATACGTATAGAATTAGCAAAGAAACTCATTAGGATCTACAACATAGATAAGATAAAAGGAAGTAAATGCATTTATAATAGCTATGGATTAGTTTCAGCTGATGTGCCCCTCATCGGTGGGTGTACAAAGAAAATTTGGGAATATTTTATTAGCGCGTTTGACCTTATCACGCAATCTGGAGGTGCCGACTAGAAAATTACACGTTTCAGAACCCATAGATTATGAAAATTACGGTCTTTTGCATGTGTGTGTATAAATATACATATATGTATATATATATATATATATATATATATATATATATATATATATATATGATCGCTGTCTTCCTGGGCCAATTTGGTACAAAATACATTGTAGCTACATATATATATATATATATGATCGCTGTCTTCCTGGCCCAATTTGGTCCAAAATACATTGTAGCTACACACACACATATATATATATATATATATATATATATATATATATATATATATATATATATATATATATATATATAATTTTTTTTGTTTATTTAAAATGTGTACAATTTATATAGTACAATAATTAATTGTGCTCGTCTGATTTACATCACAGTGAAAAGTATATGGAAGGAGCCAATCATTATTGGCACTTCCTAATGTATGCTAACATTTATATTTTGACAGTTTTTAACCTCTCTTAGGGTAGCTGGTCACGGGGCCAAAGTGTCTTAAGCCTCCTGGGTAGGTCTTTAGAATGGGTCCGAGTGGAAAGGGATTGGCCTCTAGGATTTGCATGGGATGGCAATTTGGAATGGAACGTTAGGAAACGAGATTTTATGCGAGGTCTTTTACGAAGGGGATATTTAGGTCGTTATATATATATATATATATATATATATATATATATATATATATATATATATATATGGGTGTGTGTCTGTCTGTCTTTCACCTTTAATCATCCACAAAAAAACGGTCTGATTTTGATGAGATTTGGCACAGAAATACGTTGTCTCAAATGAAAGGTCGAGTTCGTTAATCAGCAGGATCCACTTAGTGGAATTTTTTTGTTCGGTGAAATCCGTGCGCATAAATTCGTACGAATTACAGTTTTGTGTTTATAGTTTTCGGTACATTTATTTTTTTTTTATTTATTAATTATAGGTGCTCCGACTGCCTGGGTTATTAGCACCTCGGTACATTTATTATAAGTAATTTAACGGTAAATTTGTTTTTGATACTTCAAGTTGGGGAACTAAGGGAAAGAGTGTTCTATATGCTTTAAATCTATCCAAGCTAAGGCAAACCAAATTCGGTTACCTTTGATTTGAAAAAGTATTAGGAAAACATACTTTTGATACAGACATAAGCATAGTTTTAAGATTTTTGGACATGTACTTAAATATCTCTAAAACGTTTGAGTCATCTTGATACCTGCCATGTTGTCATTCGAAAGCTAACAATACTTCCTCCAATGATGATCCCATCCAAATTTCGGCAGAAAGAATCTCAGTTAGAGATATCAGTGCTTAGGATTGTTGGTTTCATTTCTGAGAACGTTTTTTGTTCTGCTCAGGTTTTAAATTGGTTACGTTCATTTTTTTTTTTTTTTTTTTTTTTTTTAATCTTAATGAACAGTAAAATATATCAGTAAAAGGTAAATAAAAAAAAAAAAAACTGAAATAAATAATCTGAGTAATTTGAAAAAAATAAAGAATTGAGTCACCTACGTGATATGTGTTTTATACAGGAGCTAAACCTGAGAGGTATAGTCTATAATAAGGAACCGTTAGTGACACTCAGAGATTGACTTTGGTTCTGTATGCGTACTCGAGATTGAGGGAGTGTTTGGAGGAGTTAATCCTGCTAAAATAGCATTAGTACGTCAAGGAAACATGCGTTAATTAACGTGAGATAAGGGCCTTCATGTAAGGCAACAACTCAACCCTATAGGCCCCTGTATCTTGAGGAGCAACTTGGCAAACATTAACCGAGAACTTTACTTTTACAACTGATAGCGCCAGCTTTCACCTTATCAGCGGCAGGGGAGTCGGACTTGAAGGCTTGCCGTTTGATATTTCGGATTATGTACATATCGTCACGAGTTAGAGATAGAGTTTAATCTTAATAGGCTTTTACTACATTTTAATTTAAATTAAAATAACTTTAGAAAACGTCCGACTCGCAGCAGCTGCGTCATCTTAGCGCGGTTCCGTTCGAGTAAAGGATGAAGCAGTGATTGGTAGGTTTTCATCATTCGTGAAATATAGGGAAAAAATCTCATAGATGAAGAAGATTTTTGGCACAACAACAGGTAACTGACAGTATTCTATGCCGAAATTACTCCATCGCCTGCCTCTACGTTCGCTCTTGGAAACACTGTAACACTTGTATGTATTACAAACATGAAGAAAATATTTCACTGGAATCCCACTATTTTAAGTACCAAAACCGAAAAAGAGGTAAAAAACATTGTTTCCATTTCCATATCGTCTTAAAATGGTTTCATTCGTTTTCCTACGTTAAGGAACCTGTAAGACGAGTTATAACTATAAAAACTATAAAACCGGCCAGCATATGAACTTGAATAAGTAAGCGCTAGGATATTTTCGCGCGAATTTCGCACCAAAACCCATGTTTCCTTGGACGGGTTCTGGTGGTTAATGAGCTTGACCGTTCAAATAAGAAGAAAGATTTTTGTACCAAATTGTATCAAAATTGGATCATTTTTGAGCCTATGTGTGAGTGTAAAGACAAATATTTAAATATACATATATTAATACAAATTTGAACCACCGTTGTTTTCCCTATGGAGATATGGAGGAACCGCGCTAAAAAAATTTAAACATCCGTAATGAAACCTTACAATTTTCAAATATTAACCAATATTGCATTTAGAAGAACGAAAAAATGAAGGTAAAAGAAGACAAAGGGAATAAACCACATTTGAACAGGGGTGTCTAATATTGTTTTAGGGCGCATCTTTAAAAATGTAGCTATTCTTAGATGTTGAATAGGATTTTGCAACAATTTGAAAAATGTAAAATTTGTCGCTAATACCTCTATTGCAAAATTATTATCTATAAACTATTTGGTAGTTTGTTCTACTACATAATCATCATTTTCCTCCTTTAATATGAGGGTTATGCATTTTAAGCCACCGATAAAAATTATATAAAAATGACTACTTTTTTACCCTTTTATCATAATTATTTTGCAAAGGACTGAAATAATTTAACAATTCTAAATAATAGGACATTATCTAAAAACATTTTAAATCATTTTAAATATCACAAAATTATTTTATTTATTGGCAATTAATTAAATTTAATTCACTTACAATTTGATGTTCACGTTGCTCTATACACATAAATAAATCTTGCTAATTTAAACAATCAACTGAAGTTCAAATTAATAAACAATCAAGACAATTCTGTTAGTGCTTAGTTTTAATATTAATCGGCTGTGAGAAGAGGCCGTCTGGGCACAGCTGGGATCCCTGGAAGCTTAGCCTAATGGCTGTTCATATTTTTTAATGACATTACTAAAACGTTTATTAACTCCTGATGAGATAATTAAGTGTAAATCGTGTAGAGCTGCAACAGCCATTTTTGGGTAGATTTCGTTTTTATTTATTGCATTTTCCTCTTTTTAAGTGATTTCAGAAATAAATAAGGGCTCAATAAATCTCATTCTTTTTGTATTAGTTGTAACAATTACTTTTTTAAGTTCGTGTGCTTACAGGTATAGGTTCCTTAAAGGAAAACGAATGAGATATAACAGTTTACGAGTAGAATTGATACAACTACTTTTCCAAACTAATTTTCAGTTTGAGTATTTCAAAAACGATTTATTCAAATGAAACTTGTTCTAAATGGTATACATTCATCTAATCTAACATATTTCAATTTTCGTTGTGTTTGGAGTTATTATGGAGGAAGTATTAGAAACCATATTTATTAATAGACATGAAAGTTTTTGGATCTTTTTATATTTTCTAAAAAATCTCGAAAACGGTTGGAGAAATCGTTGTACTACTAAATTTTCTAATCTAATCATTATACTAAATTTCTAATGTAATCACCATACTAAATTTTGTTCTCTTAAAACTTTTGTTCAATAAAGTTTACAATTTTTATAAATTTGTATTTGTTTTATTTATATTTATATTATATTCAGAATTTTCTTGATTTAAGCAGCTTCTATTGACTTTTTTTATACATGTTTATTTATTTTTTTAAGTGTTTTTTTTTTTTTTTTTTTTTTTTTTTTTTTTTTTTTTTTTTTTTTTTTTTTTTTTTTTTTTTTTTGCTCTGTGAACTTAATGTAAGACTAGTGATGTCTTCGTCCTTTGCTAGGGTCATCGACCTCTTATTACTGGTAACTGTAGGGAATCTAATGCTCATGCGTAAAGCATACATAAATGCATGCTATAGCAGGCCATTTGTAATATGTGTAGGTTTGTGCTTCCCATCTCATTTGTATCTTACAATGAGGGTTCAACGCCATCAGCCTCCTTACATCACTTCCCAGCCTCCTCATTACACCGGGTCCGTCCGTTTTCGAAATGAGATCTTCGCCGGGGTCTCTTCTTGTATTGTGTAATAAACCGAGAAGATTGATTCGGATCAATTTGAATTTCTCAATAGAGACATTTTATTTTCTAATGTAAAATGCGAGCGATGTACGGTGATGATGTATCCTGCTCGTCGTTCTGGGGTCGGAGACCGACCCATAGTCACTCAATGAGCAAGTCTCAAGTATCGTATTCAAAGGGTTCAAAGAACTCATTGCCCACTCTCTCTCTTCTTGGCTTGCTCCATTTCAAGTGCTACTTCTTCTTCTTCTCTTATCTATTCTCAAACTGATTGTATGTGCTATGCAAAGTCATACCAATCCGAAAAGGTCCAACTCGTAGGAACTGTGTCATCTTAGCGCGGTTCCGTTCTAAATCCTAGTGTCATTTGAAATGCAGTTATTATTTTGGTTAGACCATTCGTGAAATACTTTGCCACTACCTTACCTGGAAAAGTAACTCCCTGGCTTCCTGAACATTCGCTATAGGAAAACACTATTACCAAAAAGTTTCTAATTTTCTTGTATTCATTTACTATAAATACTGTCTGTACGTTCGCTCTTGGAAACACTTAGTTTAAATGTATTTCAAGCATGTAGAAAATATTTCAATCAAATCCCGCGATTTTAAGTACCGAAACCGAAAAAGAGGTAAAAACATTGTTCCCTGTTCCATATCGCCTTAAAAAGGTTTTATTCTTTTTCCTACGTTAAAGAACCTATAAAACAAGTACATGGACGCATATGAACTCGAAAATGTAAGTGTTACGATTTCGTTCGCACGATTTTCACCCCAAACCCCATGTTCCAGTGGATGGATTCTGTTGGTTAACGAACATGACCTTCCAAATTAGACGAAAGATGATTGTACCCAATTTCATCAAAATCGGACCATTACTTATTGCGCGAACATACAAATTTACACACACACACACACACATATATATATTTGAACCACCGATATTTACGAGATCTATACGTTTTAAAACGTAAATTTTTCTAGTCGGCACTTCCGGATTGTGTCATGAGGTCAACTTCATAAGCGAAATCCCTTCCTGTGGAGGGAGGGTGGAACCGCACTTAGAATATTGTATTAAATTTAATAAATTATTTAAATTTTGAATACTTACGAATAAAAACTTAGGTTGTGAGACTATTTTTCTGCTAACTTGAATCATGGGCGTATATAAGGGGGGAGGCTGAGGGGGCTGCAGCACCCCCCGAAATTTTGATTTGATGGTAAAAACTTGTCGTGAAACCCTTAAAAATAAATTAAATAAGATCACTTAGTTCCTAAAAACGTAATTTATTTTACTTGTAATAGCCTTTTTTTTGCCTAAAACTATTCCAAGTTCTAAATTTTTAGTATTCCATACCCCGGAAATGGTCTCAGCCCCCGAAATTTTCCCAGTCCCTTCCGAAATTATTTTCTATATACGCCCATGACTTGAATTGAGGTATTTTCGGCATGATGGAGACCTTGTCACACGCAGATGTCACAATCATTAGGTTACCTGCAAATCACCATTCTCCCGGAGTAGATTTGTAAATAAATAAAATAATCAATAAAGTGGGTTTGATACCCAGTAGGAATAGCGGCCACAAAACGGTTGTGACCTATAGATAATACGTCCTAAAGAATCTGCACTATATTGAAAGGTCATTAGACTTAAAATAAAATAAAAACCCGTTCAATAAAAATATAAATAGAATTCGTCCAATAGAAATATAATTCTAGTAGACATTTTAATTAGTATAGTAGTTTCGTGTAATGACTTTTTAAATTTAATAGAAACGCAAAAAGTTGAGAAAGCTTCAAGGCGTCAGCCTATAATCATTACTATATTACATCGTCCCTGCTTTGTCAAACTATCGAATATGAAATGTCCCGTTTTTCAGATTCAAGACTTTGCTCTTGGATTGTGGACTGACGGCTTTGTCCAAATTGTTGCAACTCTACCCCATTTAGAATAGCCTTTAATGCCTTAAATAAAGTATCGAATAAGACCATTTTACAATATATTACTTCGTCAAGTAGTTTTTCAGATTCGAGACTTTGCTCTTGGATTGTGGACAATACGGCTTGTCGCAAATTGTCACAACTCCAACGCCTTTAGAATAGCCTTTAGTGCCTTAAATATAGAATCTTAAATAAAGACAACTTTTCAATATATAACTTAGTCAATTGCTAGAATATGTTAGTTCCATAGTTTGCTCCGATTTGCACATTGGATAGTTTGACATGTAGGGACGATATCATTCATAGGTCAGATCTTTCATAGGTAGATCACTAGAAAATTGAGGCTTCATTTAAGTTGCGATAATCTCATTACTATTGAAGCTCAGATGCAGTTGCTGATACTTATAAAAGTCGTTCTGAATAAATTTATTACTGTACCTATGTATTGTATTGGTTCTCGTTTAATAAATTACGAAGAAAATGAGTAATTTATTCACGTTCAAATATAGCCGAATGGCCGGCGTAACCTCAATTAACGCCGTGGCTACCCGCCATTACGAGTGAATTTAGATTGTAATATGTAAACAAGTCATTATTACTTCTCAAGGACTTGGCATAATTTTCTTAGCCGGGAGCTGTTGTCAGATGTTTATGAACAACTGAATTCCTTTCAAAGACCTTAATTTTAATTTCCCACTATTGATGGCTTAGATTTTTTGGGAGAGATTATCTATGGGTTATCATGGTGATGTTTTTACATTCCTCGATAGAAAAATCACCGTCTCTAAAGAGAATCGAACACATAAAGATCAAGTCTGATGACGTTTTAAAAGATCTAGGAGCTACGTGAATACGAAAGCGACCAATTATCTTACACGGATTATCAAATGAAATGGTAACTACAAACAAATGAAATTTAACATCACAAATGCGAGACGAATATAATGCGATTTTGTTTCAAATAAGACTCTGCAGAGCACTACTATATCTAGATAGGAACCGCATTTTTGTTCTTTCGCCGCGAACCTTGGTATTTTCATAAAGAACCAAAGTGCGAGTTTGTTAACCAGAAAAACTGGTCTGTATGGAGTGGGTGTTACCTACACAAGTTGAGATCAATTATTCCGTCTGGATCTTGGTTATATAGCGCCCGAAACTAACAGTAACAATAGCAATTTATATATAGTATGGTAAATAACTGTATAATATACGTATATCCATAGTTTTCTTTATCCATTGTACTTATTAATATTTATTTTTAAAAACATACATAAGTTATATTTATTGTTTTTATATATAACTATTTTTTTTTGGCACTATTGGCCTAAATGTCGGTGTGCTATGTAAAAAAAATAAAATGTTTTTTTGTTTTTCAATCAAAGTTTTGTCACAACGACTTTTTTCAATTGAAATTTGTGTTCGAACGACTTTTCGTCAAACGAACTTTATCCGGTGATTCTCAGCTTTTTCCTAGGATAGCGAAAAATCGCACTTCCAGCTGAAAAGAAGCAGAGTAAACGCAAACTGACTGATCCACAAGACTTACGTCTTGTCAGCCCTGGTATACGTCTGCCAATCTGTTTATATGAGTGAAAACTATAAATAAATATATATAATAGATTAAAAAAAATAGCGAAAACCGCATCTAAATCGGATAAGCCGTTTTTGAGATTACCGGGCACAAACGAACAGAGAAAAATGCTCCCATATATTTTCCATGTACGGAAGGCGATCCTTTACAATTTTATTATATGTATAGATTACCACTTTTTTCAAAAATTATATTTATTGTTTTTATGCATGACTATAATAGTTTATTTGTACACATTCATTATTTTATTAAAAGTCCCTCACGCAAGGGCTGCATTACTAAGCACATTCCTCAGGAACTTGGGTAGTGTGCATTCCTAAATAATTTTCTTAAAATATCTTACATAAATAAAAAAATGAACAGCTAACTCAATTGTTAATTTTTATTTAATTCAGATTCAGAATACCCCCCCCCCCTCTCCTCATGCCCGATTTAGTTAGTTTTTAAGTTTCGTTTTGTTATTATAACAAAAATTATGGCCGTTATAGGCAAATTAGTAATTTTGATTCAAAGTCCAGATAGATCAAATTTTGCTAGTTATCGAAGTCGTTTGTTATAAACACACGTATATATATATGTATATATATATATATATATATATATATATACATACATACATACATATATTAATGGTAAACGGGGTCTCCCGTGGTCTAGTGGCTAGCGCCTTAGATTCATAAGTGGGAGATGGTGAGTTCGATCCCCACCGGCGCACAGTGTAACGTCCAATGGACAAAAATCGAAATTTTTGTTTTCTTATATTTAATTTTTAATCCTCTAGCTAAGTTTAGAAACTATTCGTTAATGATTTTTGTCCATAATCCTACTACTTCGTTACACTGTGCGGCGGCAGGAATTTTCTCATCCCACGACTCGTTGGGAAACTTCCTCGCTGCACCCTGGATGTCGATGCTAATGGCCCAGATTTGTCGAAGCGCCGTAAAAAAAAAGAAGAAGAAAAATTGATGATAATCATAATAATTACATTTATTACGGTTGTTACCTAACTAGGAATGTTCTCAAACTTTTTCCATAGACAGGACTGAATAAGTGATTATTTGAATGCGTATATTGTTAAAGGGAAGCACGGAGTGCCGCATTAAGAACTGGCAGTAGGCCGTACCCACACTAATAGTAGAAGCGTAAACAACTAAAACTACATAAATCTTGCAGAATTTATTCCTGCCAGGAGTAATATAGCTAGAATTCTTCTCTATCACGAGGCTTATAGCTGATCTCATCTCTGCAAGATTTAGAAATAGGTAGTAACACTACTTCATAACAATTCAAGTAGGCATTCTCTTAATATTGTAAAGGCTCTTTATTTCTTGTTTTGAAAAATCAATGTAAAATAGTGGATTTGTCTATCAACAGTTCACAGAGGTCAAGTAGTTTGTTAATGTGTTCTGTTATTCCGCAGCCTATTAGTATGTTTTGCAGTTAATGGCTTATTGCAATGATTGCTATGCGGTATAACGTCTCCCCATGGTCTAGTGGCTAACGCTTTAGATTCTCATGCGGGAGATGGGAGGTTCTATCCCCACAGGCGGCAGAAATGTTCTCATCTCAAAGCTCGTCGAAAAAATTCCTTGCTGCGCCATAGATGTCGGCGCGTTATGGCCCAGAAGTCGATGCGCCGTAAAAAATATAATATAAAAAAATAAAAACATCCTTCAGGGCGGCTCGAACTTGGAAACTTGCAGCTATCCGCAACCAGACATGTGAATCCGCAGCAGTTGATAGCATATTTAGCTTTGGGCGTCACTTGTCAAACAATTGACTATAAGCCACAATCTAATAATGATAGAATGATGTTCCATTACGGTCCGTCTTGGTGAATATCTAATTTTTCAAAAGTGACGATTTATGACAAATCGCTCATCTCTAACTATTTGGGTTCTCAAATTGGAACCCGTGATAGCGAGCCCAAAACGATTTTGATATAGCCTATGACACTACCCGGATAAAGACCCATCTTTGTGCCAAGTTTGGTAAAAATAGGTAAAATGGTGTGGATTTGTGTGAGGAACAAAAAGGCAGACAAACAGCTGAATTTTATGTATATATATATATATATATATATATATATATATATATATATATATATATATATATGTATATATACATATATATGTTTTTACCTTCTGACTTGGGTCTGAAGGTCAAGTTTGTTGACTGACATATTTAGCCAGCGAAATTCGTACGAAAGTATATTGTAGGACTTGAGGATTTCCGTTATTATGCCGCCAGGTCAATTTTCATAGGTATTTATTTTTGGGGACGCGAGCCATCCACTTTCAAGGTGATACATTTAACCGTTTTTATTGAGAAAGTAATAAACAAAAATTATGATTTCGGGGACTCAGCGACGACGGACTGAGGTATAAAAGTCCGATTCGCAGAAACTGAGTTTCCGTATCGTTGTTATTCCTGGTATCATTGTGAACTTGTATAGGAACTAAATATTTTTACTATTTGCTATTTTTGCGGGAATGTCATAATAGTAAACTAATTGTATTGTTAAACAAAGGTAAATATACTCCAAATGAAATCTGTGGCGAAGTTTTATCATGGGCGTATATATATGGGCGTAGCCCCCTCAGCCGCCCCCCCCCCGAAATGTTGATTTGATCGGTAAAAATTTCATAAAACCCTTAAAAATAAATTAAATAAGATCATTTAGTTCATAAAACAAATTCTATTTTGGGTGTAATAGCGTTTAAGTTGGCTAAAACTCTTCCAAGATCTAAATTGTTAGTATTCCATACAACGGAAATGGTCTCAGCCCCCCCCCCCCCCCCGAAATTTTCCCAGCCCCCTCCGAAATTATGTTCTATATACGCCCATGAGTTTTATACGTTTAAGATATGAATCTTTGTAAGGCGAATGCTAATTTTCTCTCTTTTATTTATTTAATTTTTGAAGTTATAAATTAAAACAGCGAAAACTGTGGAGGATAATATGCATTATTCATAATGCAACAAAAAAAAAAAAAAAAAAAAAGACAGAATTCTGTGAAGCATAAACTCCTTGGCGGGAGTGTATGTTAAATGTAAGTTAATTTGATACGCCTTGTTTCATGGTTGTTAACCAAGAAAAAAATTCACGAATAATGACATCATTTCGAAGAAGGAAGTAGGCGAGTTTGCGTAATTACGAGTGCATTAGAATGACCGAGAAATGAGTAGGAGAGTTCTTGGCTTATTCTAGAATTCATAATTATGCCACTAACTACAATTATATCTCTTTCTATTTCCTCTTTGTATTATGCAAGGAAATCTTCAAATATTATTTTAAATAAGTTTTGTCATCATTTTTTCTCTCTGTTTGCCTGCCCTATGGCATGGAAGCAACACAACGAACGTCAAAAGACTTTAAACTTTTCAAACAAAGTGTGCGGAAGGCAACCAGTTGATTCGTTTGAAATACCTTGCTCGTTGAGAACTCGAAGCAAACTGCATTTTGCTTGTGGTTCATCTTGGAGAACTTGAGGGCTGCAGCCCCCCGACATTTGGATTTAGCGGTAAAAATGTAATAAATGTATAATAACAGCCGCTCCTTCTCTTGTTTTAGCATACACTTATAGTTTTATTTTATAGCATTAGTCATTTTATTTTATTCAGATAATTTGTTTGTTTTTGCTTAAATATTTTTTATATTAAGAGGGGAGGGAGAGATTTTGTGTGTGTGACTGTATTTGTGTGTAGAGTTAGAGAGAGAGCTATAAAGATGACAATATGACAGGAGAGAGGTACTCTTGGAGCTGGGCCAAGACCTCCCGTTCATTAAAACCCAGAATTAGAAGGGAACGAGGACACGCACATTAGTAGGAATATTAGAGCTAGCAGTAGGGGAAGAGAGTGAAGGTTCCGCCTTCCTGCTTCGGCAAACAAATCTAAATTTACAACCCACGCACGAAAAGAGCTTGTTTTCATCAAATTCTACTAAACGTACAGAAATTCTTATTTTTTCATTAATAACAGACAATTATAATTTGGTTATCAAGGATGTGTGACAAGCGACATACAACATATAACTGCCTAAGATTTGACAAAAACTACAAAACTGACAATAAAACAACATTGGGCTACATATACATACGGCTAGTTGACAATAAGCTTCGGGCAATAAAAAAATACAGCCAAGGAATGTCCATCTAGTCATCGAAACAAGTAACGTGAAAAAATAATTTTGCTAGACTAAGGGTTGGTCATACTCGACTTCCTCACGAATTCTTTAGGGCAAGACGAAATAAACCAACAATTTACTGACAGACTGCCAGAGAAGATGCTATTATAACATCCCGAATGATATGCAGGAACATTAAGGCAATGATAGCCAATACATAAACATTATACTGACCTACCTTAAGAACACAGGACTATATTATCTTATTTGATGACTATACGCACTGTTGACTTAAAAAAAAACCATTATACTTCCAACGATACCAAGTGCAATTTATCCGTAAATTCTTCACGTTATTGGGCTAAATTTTGATAAAATATCCTCTTCAGGGGCTCTGGACGTTTAAAATAAATAAATATTCCCACATATCGTCCTTACCTTGTCAAACTATCGAATGTGGAAATCGGAGCAAACTAGAGAACGAACATATTCTATCTATTGTCTAAGTAATATATTGAAAAATAATCTTATTCGATACTTTATTTAAAGCATTAAAGGCTATTCTAAAGGTGTTAGTGTTGTGAAAACTGGAGACAAGCCGTATCGTCCACAATCCAAGAGCAAAGTCTCGAATCTGAAAAACGAGATTTTGCATATTTGAGTTTGACATGGTAAGGGCGATATTTTCATGATTCTCTTCTGTTGACACCCCACGTATCTGATATTACGTAGACCTGAGCGTTGAACGGATCAGTTTGACCATGTGAACGGGAATAAGCCTCGATCTTCATGTTTCAGATCAAGGTGAACTGTAGCTAGTCAAAGTTCAGGGCTCTCCACGTTCACCTCAAGTCGTTCCCTCACTTCTTGATCACGACCGCTTGATTTACAGCTTGTTTTTCACGTCATTTACTTACAAAACCAGTTATATCCCCAGCAATTCCCATTATAGCCTGGTTACTATAATGTAATTAAAGTATGATTAAACGTTTCAAAACAGATAGATAAATTGTTAATGTGATCACAAATGCTGCTCATTATCATCAAAATAGAATATGTAAGTCCATCAGTTACAAATTATTCTTGAAAATATACCCAAAATTCATGACTTGATATACAACATATTTTATCCATTTATTTTCTTCTACAACGCGTTTGTCTTAATGGTTTCCCTTAATGTGGTCGATTCGCCTTTTGAAGATGGTGTAATGTAATATGCTGCTAACATTTCTCGAATTAAGTACCTAAACTTATAATTTTAAAATAATAATTATATCGATTAGGGATTATTAATTAAATAAAATCTGCAATAATGAGCCAACGTGGGTATCTAAAGAGAATATATTATAATTGTGGTCATTTTTATTATTTATCAAAACCAACAAAAAAAAAAAAATGTGGTTTTTAGGTTTTTAAAGCTTTTTCCTCAAACACAGCACGCTAGAAAATATTAATTGTGAAAACTAATAATTGATACTACTACACTATATAAGTAACTATACAATTGATTGTTGTTCGGTAGATCAATTTGTATGTATAAATGTGGGCTCGAATTAATTCATTTTTACTCAACTGTTACCTTAAACTTCTAGTAATTATAAAATTGAAAGAGAGAAATCAGTAAAAGGCTGAAGTACCTCACTTTTAACAAATGCCGTAGATAAAGTTAAACTTAATTTCTACATTTATTGTAAATATTTCCTTTCCCACTTACTATATTTTTTTTTTTTTTTTTTTTTTTTAAACATATACCGGAGCTAACCTTATATCTAATCTAAGTACTTATTTACAAAAGTATTTCATTAATCACATACACGCGAACAATCACTCACATTATAAATACAGCGACAGAATACAGTCAACTATATGTGGAAAGTGATAAAGATTTCTGAAAGTAATAGAATGTGCTGGGGTCTCCCGTGGTCTAGTGGCTAGCGCGCTAGATTCATAAGCGGGAGATGGTGGGTTCGATCCCCTCTGGCGGCAGGAATTTTCTCATCTCAGGGCTCGCTGAGAAAATTCCTGGCTGCACCCAGGATGCCGGCGCTAATGGCCAAGATTTGTCGCTGCGCCGTAAACAAAAAAAAATGATAGTACTATGATAGTATTTCTACTTGAAAGCTATCCAATTTTCTAATTTATGAAGCATAAAACGCCTGATGAATGATGATGGAGAATTGATACCATGTTTCTTAAATTAATGGCGACATATGGCCGAATTATGCCGATGGCAGAAGCCCTAATAACAAGTTAAAGATGAAATAATTCTAAATTTTAAAAGAAAAAAAGAAAGGATTGAATAGTGGAAATTCACGTAATACCGTACTGCTATAAAGCTTCAACAAAAAATAAATAAATAGGATAAAATTTCCATTAGATAGGACCTCATGAATTTGAAATGAGAATCCGGTCCATTTCTAAAAGCAATATCTCATTGGGAAGAATAATTTACTTTCTGTCACGTTGATTTGCTGCTGCTTCGCCCAATTTTTTTATTTTAAATATATTTAAAATGAAAAAAAAAATAATAAATAAATATATTAATTTTCAAATATTTTATACTCCATTAATTCATAAATTTAGAAAACTTATTGTTTAGTTTAATAGGTAACATACCTTATGGCTTTTCCATTATTTTTTCATTTAAATCATTTGAAATTAAATGCGGATGACGGCGATATATATATGTGTGTGTGTGTGTGTGTGTGTGTGTGTGTATATATATAAAATCATCATACGGTTTTTTCCATTGACCATGCAAGAAATTAAACTTCACATTGCTGCTAAATGTAAAGGAGGTATGTAAGTCAAATATTTCAGAAGAAAAGGCCGTTCGTGTGAGCTACAGACACTACGGGGCTTCCAGAGCAAGATGGTTGTTGTTTTCTTTAAAGTAAACTGGCCAGACTGATATTTGTACTCAGATCCTTCAGTTTTACGCGTGCGACCAATGTCAAACGTCGCAGCTCACACGGCATACGTCCAACATCAACCATGGCACGTTGAAAAGAAAACGTCACAGACACGCGGCAATGGTGTGTGTATATGAGTGTGTTATGCTCAGTGTATGTTATGTATTCTTCTGTGTTCTGTTACGTATTAAGGGTTTTAGTTATTCATACACATTGAAAACTGAAATGTATATATCATTATTACAATGCGGATATGACCTGATGTCAATCATTTTGAATTGATAACAAATTATGGAAATATGAAATGAAATTCATAGGATTTGTAGTGATGATGTGTCTCCAATTGATATTCACAGCATGTTTTTCACTGTTAGCATCTTAAATAGGAAATTTAGTCATTTTTACAATGCTCCATAGGCAATAGCCCTACCCGGGCGCGATCTAGTGAAGAAATTCAGTGAAATGATTTGACCCTAAATTAGGACAGACGATCCATTTTGAATACACCACATGGATAGGAGTGGCTTATTAACACATTGAGGAGGAGTTTTACTCATACATTTTCCATGCGATTCATGCATTATGATTATTACTTTAAGATGATTTACTTTTTTTCCGTTGAGGCAAGGAATCGGCCATGAAATAATTTTGTTTAATACTTTTTTACAAACACCAAAATGGTGCCTATAGAGCCTATTTGTTTAATGTTTTAATGTCTTTTGGATATGACCATTCAAAAATAAACCACTAGGAAGCCGGGATAGTGTCTGCCGAAACGTTAGTTAACACAACTTCAACACTGTCAAATCCAGAAGACCTTAAAACTTTTACGAGCTTCGCAACGACAGCCACTTGCTCTTTTTTTAAAATACAGTAAAAAATACAAATTTATATGTTATCAGTAACTTCTAGTACTAAATACAACAAAAGTTTGAGGAGAGCATACGGCAAAAGTTAGTATGTTTGTGTTAAGGATTAAGGGCTAAACATAATTTACAATATTGCTATTTACACTATAGTTAATATATTTACATAACATATCACTAAAACTAACTACCATTATTTAATTATTTATTAGGTCATGGAGGACACTACATGTTGCGGTTTTCCTTTAATGACCAAGTAAAATTGAGTAATAATTACATAAGAGATATTACGTAAAAAAAAAAAAAAAAAAAAAAATCAAATTACCTGACAACACAAGTATCAACACAGCCGAATTACACGCCATAAACTTAGCCCTTACAGAACTACATGACACTGAAAACACAAATATACTCCTATATACAGACTCACTCAGTTCTTTACGGTCCCTCGATAATATTTATACGAACCATCCAATAATTAAACAGATATACGAACAATTACACAGACTCAGCAATCACACACTGACACTATTATGGCTACCCGGGCACGAGGATATCGGACTAAGTACAACAGTACAAACATGCAAAAGACGCAACTAATAAACAGATCGTAGACATTGAAAACATAACATTACATGATTTGGTTCACACACTACGCACACATATATTAAACGACTGGTTGAATCACTGGCTACAAACAAACAACAAATTATCACAAATTAAGAGCACAGTAAAAGCATGGAGTAACGAACAATACACCTTGACGAAACAAGACCAAGTAGTACTGACCAGACTTCGCATTGGACACTCATTGCTCACACATAATTACCTCATGGAGAAAACAGACAAACCGACATGCAGATTTTGTAACATAACATTGACAATTAAACATATACTCACAATGTAAAAGACGTGACAAACTGAACATTCCACACGACCTACAAGAACTTCTTACAGAGGGTAGTCCATACATAAACTCTATACTCCAATATTTAAAACACATAAAGTTGTATCACAGAATCTGAATAATATTATTTAAAAACCTATTAATGAATATTATTTCGAAGGTACCTATAATCGTTTTTTTTTTTTTTTTTTTTTTTTTTTTTTTTTTTTTTTTTTTTTTTTTTAACTTTTAGTAACATGGGCCATGGAGGTCTATGAGAACTACCAATATTTGAAATGATGTTTCTGGTTTTTCTGTTTATTCAGTGCATTTGGTTTTGCTATGGATTCGAACAACCCCTACATAAATTTCTTCTTCTTCTTATTTAGCTCTACAGCTTCCTTCACAATGAGACTCCAAGTAGCTCCATCGGTTGCTTTCTCCCTCCATCCTGACACACCCAGCCTACTCAGGTCCTCCTCTACTTCATCCAACCATCTTCTTCGTGGTCGGCCGAAAAAGGGTAGGCCCTTTCATCCTTACCATGCAACATTTTGCTCGGCATTCTGTCTTGTGGCATCCTTTCAACATGTCCCAGCCATTCAATACGACGGGCTTTAATGAAACGTGTTACATTTTCGCTTTCTTACAGATTGTAAAGCTCATCGTTTTATCTAAGCCTCCATGAGTGAGAGTTGGTATCGCATTGGGTCATAAAACCTTCTTAATATCTTACGTTCTAATGAGCCCAATTTATTGTCCACTATTGATGTAAGCGCCCATGTTTCGGCTCCATATGTCAAAATTGGTCTAATTAACGTCTTATAAAGTCGAGTTTTTGAGCCTCTTGACAAATATGGGGTCTTAAAAAGTTTTATGTTAGCTAAGTATGCGTGATTTGCGGCCATTATTCTTCTGCTAACTTCTTGCATTATTTTATTCTGAAAATTCAATTCGAAACCTAAATAAATAAAGCTTTCGACTTGTACAAATTTGTATTCCTCCACCTTGAATTCCAAGGAGTTACATCCCATAAATTTATATGGTACAATGTTGGTCCCAAATGTATAAGTTCATTATAAAACCACTGCCCTACGAGATCATTTTCTGGCACTAAAAGCAAAATGCCTTCAGTCCACGAATATTCTAATTATGAACTCAAATACGACTTGGTGGGGTTTTAGAAACAGAATGCTTATGCTGAAAAAGGACGTGACGTTATCGAGATTTGATTAAGGCTGTATGGTTTCTCCCTACATCCTCCAGACCTCCCTATCCTGGTAACAAAAGGATTGTAACTTATAGATAGCCCGTCCTGAAATTCTTTGTCAATAATAAATGGACGTTAAAATTTAAATAAATAAATGTATTTTTTCATAAAATCTTTCTAAGCTCTCTATAAAATGACAGAATTTTATGTTATGAATAACACTGAATGTTTAATGAAATAAAATTATTTTTGTATTACGCACTTAAATGTTCTGGTTTTGGGCTTATACGCTTAATGGATGTAGGAAAATATCATCAGATTTACCTGAAACCAGAAGAATGTTACTTTCACATGAAGCTGAGACTTTAAGGAATCCAATACCGTAGGGTTCCAAAATAGATTCCCTTATAAACAATATTTACTATCTCATGCAGTATTTTCTTAAACATTAATTAACACATGTAAAGTAAATGGGGAGAAATTTAAAAGTTCAGCTCCCAACGGGGTTGGTGAGCACAGATCTCTCGGATCTGCTTCTAATATATGGCCATGAAAATATCAAATTCATTATGAAAACAATAATTCTATACAATCTAAAATTGTCAAAGTTTCAAACTGATAAGAAAAACAGATCACCACTAATTATGATGAAAGTCGAATGCGATAATGGATAGCCCTAATGTTGGCACACCGTAAAATATATTAAAAAAAAAGGAAAGGCAGAGGATTTAATTTGATTAAATCTTTCTGTAATACTCAGGAAAAATAATGATTGTTTTTAAAAAGAAAAAGAATAAGGAAACTCTCCGGAAATAAGTTAACGCAAGCAATGGGATATTTTTTTGAGAATTTCTCATTCTCTTCTGAATTTTAAAATGAGTGGAAACCAATTGATATTCAGGTTGAGATGGTTTTGGTAGTAATTTACTAAAAATCAAAGGAGTATATTGTTAAGTTGTCAGACACATTGAATAAAACATTAAATGCATTATGAAATTATCCATAGTACAAGAAATTTGCACGTGTTGATTCATTGGAACGTCCCTCCTATTTGACGACTCCGTTTGACAGCCCCCTCATCTTCACGAGACCAGGGAGTTGCTGACAAGACGTCAACGACCCATGATGCAGAGGCTGCTCACTTATGAATCAGAAGGTGTGATTAGAAGAGGTGGCGAAGAAGAGGTAAGCGTGATTCGTTTATACAGTCCTTTCCACGAGTAGAGTCTCGTGTGATATACTCACCGTCGAGATTATGCAACAGGGAAGAGCGGCCTTTGCAGGATATTCACCCCTTGGGTCGATGGTCTACCGACTTGGGTCAGCTGTCTGAAGATTGGACAGAAACAAAATGGAAATCGGGCAACAATCGATAACAGGTGATTCTATGTTCACAAGCCACAAAATAAAGACGACAAAGACAATTATTTCTCCATAAATGATTATTTCGACAGCTTATCAAATAATTTTCTTTCAACATTTGTGGAAATGTTTCACTGCTTATTTCTCTCTGTCCATAATAAACTAGAAAAAAGCTAAGGATTTAGTGTTGGGGGAAACTCCTTTTATTAAAATTGAGTCATTACTTCCGAAAAGGCCGAAAAAAGTAAGGCCAATTCCAGAACGAATGCACATTTGGAAGATGTAAGAACATTTGAAGGGGTCGGGGCAAAATAGTGCCAAGCAACAGTTTTAACAAAACTTAACTGCAGCTGCTATATGTTGAATATTATGTGGGACTATCAGTTGAAATGTTTAGGGTCGACAACATTAAGTTGCATTCAGAGCTTGTAGTCATATTTTAGTAGCATTTGCAACATAAGACTGACAGTGCCACATAATATCCAACATATAGCAGCTAGAGTTAAGTTTTGTTAAATATGCTGCTTGGCACTCTTTTACCCCTACCCCTTCATTTGTAATATGAATTTTGTATTCACTTTCATAAATGTAATAGAGCGGGGAAATGAATAAGATACATTCTTCTTCTTCTGGTGGCTACCAGTACAACTATAATTAACTGAAACTGAGAATAATTGAAGTAACCAGTCTAGAAGACTTAGCAACAAGGAGATGTACTGAAGACATTTCACTGATAACAAAATTCGACTAAATAGGTTGTTAAGGACTCACGGCGCAATAAATGGTAGGCTGAGTGGCCACACTTGAATGACAACAAGCTTACGGAGTAAAATCCAGATATAAATTCATGGAACCCTAGCTACTGAAGCTGTCAGAAAGACTTTGTCCTTAAATGACTTCAAATTGGTCAAGAACTATATGCCGCCGCCCACATAATGGCAACAAACACTTACCTCATGGTATTTTTATTTTTACAGCGCACCGACGAGTCTTTTTTTAACATCAGAAATACTTATTATTATTATTATTATTTAAAACGGGTGCCCACGTAGAGGGAGCTGCACCGAGGCCAACAAGGCCTATTGTGCCACCCGACAAGCCAGCCTGTTACACCAACAGCGCCCTATCCGAGATGAACCTTAATAGAGTTCGAAGGTTCAGATCCGGTAGCCTTCTAGGGTCATCAATGAAGTCTGCACCAAAATACAGGTATCTCTTTGCTACAAGAGCTGGACATCTGCATATGATGTGATACGGCATCTCGTCGTCTTCAAAGCATAGTCTGCACCATGAGGTCCTGGTCAGCCCCATGGAGTAGAGGTGTCGATGCATTCTACAGTGACCTGTAAGAAGAGCTGTAACTAGTCTTACCTTGGACCTGCACAGATTAAGGAGAGTCTCCGTCCTCTTCTTGTCCACAAAGGAAAGGAACAGCTTCGCCTGTCTCTGGGTGGAGCTGCTGCACCACTTCCTCCTATGCTCAGCTTCCGCCCACCTTCTAATGCTTAATCTGGCCACAGCTGGTGCAATCCCACATTGAGGTTCTGGTGATAGGGGGATTGTCGCTGCACCAATATTGGCCAGCTCGTCAGCTCTTTCATTACCCTGGATACCAGAGTGGCCTGGGACCCACTCCAGACTGACCTTGTTACGTCGTCCAAGCAAGTTTAAGCTGTCTTTACATTGCTGTACTACCTTTGACCTGATCCTATTCGTGGATAGAGCTCTTATGGCCGCTTGGCTGTCGGAGAAAATAGTGAAGCGCCTGTCTAATGGAGAGCCGCTATTCATAAGGTCTGCGCAAGCGCCGATGGCGGTGACTTCAGCTTGGAACACCGTAGCATACCTCCCCAGAGGCAAGGCAACATTATGTGTGGACCCCTCAATCCACACGCCAGCTCCTGTGCCAGATTCGGTTTTTGAGCCGTCTGTGTAACAGAACCGATCCACCCGGCTTGGTGTTAGTTTGTGCTCCAGCGCTGCTTCCCTCGGCTTGATCACAATTGTAAAGTTTGAGGTGAAGGAGTGCTGGTCCTGAAAGTCCGATGGCATGCAGAGAATTGGGTCCTGCCAGTTCCTTCGGATAATTGCACAGTGAGCCCCTAGGGTTGGGCAAGGTTCGTGCCCTAAAATAGCGAATCTGTACGCTGAGCATCTAGCTATCTCTTCGATATATATCTCTACTGGTTTAAGGTCAAGTAGAATCTCCATAGCTCCTGTCGGTGTGGGACACATTGCTCCCGTAACCATCAGGCAAGCCAGCCTTTGTGGGGAGCACAGAGTCTTCCTAACACTGTCAGTGCCGCATCGATGCCACCACACTACTGCACTGTATGTGATGATAGGCCTCACAATCATTGTGTAAATCCAGTGCATACCTTTAGGGGTAATGCCCCAATTGTTCCCCACCACTCTCCGGCAGGCCCACAGGGTTTTTGTGGCTCTTCCTGCTGTCTTGCGGATATGCTCCTGCCAGTTAAGCTTTGAGTCTAAGGTAACACCCAAGTACTTCACTGTCTTGGAAAAGCTTAAGTTATGGCCTGACAGGCTCGGTGTGCCCAGCCCATCCAGTTTCCTCTTCAAAGTAAAGGGCACCACTGTAATTTTCTGTGGATTAATCCTAAGGTTCTTCTCCTGGCACCACTTGTCCACCGAAGACAGTGCCGTGTCCAGCAGTTCACTCACAGTTGATTGCACCTTGCCAACCACCGTAATTACCAGATCATCTGCGTATGCCTGTGCTGAGAAGCCCTGATTCTTCAGCCTCGTCAGCAGTGTATCCACCACTAGACACCACAGGAGGGGTGACAGGACGCCCCCCTGGGGACATCCTGTCCTAGGTACAATACTCTTACAGTAGGTCCCCTCCGTCAGCCTAATAATGCGGTTCTTCAGAAGATTGACAGTCCAATATGTGACGAATTCTTCGACATCTTTCTCGATCAAGCCTTCTTCAACTGCCCTAATAGGGGTGCAGTCGAAGGGCCTTTCCACATCAAGAAACGCGCACAGAGCAATTTCCTTGTACTGTAGTGCTCGCTCCAGTCTGCACACTAGATGGTGGAGAGCCAATTCACATGACTTGCCAGACTGATACGCATATTGTTGTTCGTTAAGGGGGTTCCGTCTTAACGCAGTATCTCTTATATGCCTGTCTATGATCTTCTCCAGTGTCTTCAGTAGGAAGGACGATAGACAAATCGGCCTGTAGTCCTTGGCATACAAGTGTGAAGCTCGACCTTGTTTGGGAATGAAGCAGAGTTTGGCCACTCTCCAGGTCCGTGGAATATGTCCCATAACCAAACTACTCCTGAAGAGTTGTAGGAGTGTTGGCAAGAGTATATCTACCCCATGTTGACGAAATGCTGGATATATGCCGTCTAGGCCCGGCGATTTATATGGTTTGAACGTTCCAATGGCCCATCTGACGTGCGCTGCCTTGACAATTTCCCTCGCATGCCTCCATGCCTCCGGATTACCTCGTCTGATGGGAAAGTCATCTCCTTCATATGAGTTAGCCTCCTCGCTAGTTGGAAAATGAGTAGCGAGGATATAGTTCATGGTTTCTTCCACCGATTCCGTATAGCCTTCAGCCTTCTTAACAGTCCCAATAAGTTTAGTGGAGCTGTTGGCTAAAACCTTATGGAGTCTTGAGTATTCCGTTACACTATTCACTTCTGTGCAGAATTTCCTCCATGACTCTCTCTTAGCTTTCCTCACAGCTGTGTTGTACTGTGACAATTTCTTCCTGTATTCCTCCCAGGTGCCTCTGCGTTTAGCTCTGTTAAAGAGCTTCCTTGCTTCACTCCTGAGTCTGGACAGGTTCCCATTCCACCAGGAGGAACTGCTGTTGGTCACTACAGTTTTCCCAGCACAGCTACCTTCAAAAGCCACCTTAATGGCCTCGGTGATGTGATCATTCATGGCTTCTAAATCGATGCCAGTATGTGCTCTCCGTGGACAATCGTCCATCCTACCCGAAAGGATTTCGTTGAACCGGGACCACTCTGTGAGTCTCGGGTTTCTGATAACGCGTGCTGCGGGGCCTGCTGCCTCTATACAGTACGTAATATACCTATGGTCAGAACCTGGAACTTCATCTTCCACCCTCCAGTTCTTGACCACAGGTAGTAATCGCCTCGAAACAAGGGTAATATCAATGACCTCTCTTCTTGTCCTAATAACAAAGGTAGGCTCACTGCCCCTATTAACGACATCCAGATCATTATTTAAGACATAATCAAGTAATGACTCACCTCTTTGGTTGCAGTTAGTACTACCCCAGACCGTGTGATGAGCATTGGCATCACAGCCAATCAGGCACTGCAAGTCCCCCTCCCTGCAGTAGTCCACAACTAGGCGCAACTCAGCTCCTGGGGGGTTGCACCGCTCGTATGGGAGATAGGCCGAGGCCACTACCACCTCTCTCAGGCCATCTCCCACACGAGCGGTAATCTTCGCTACACACAGGTCTCTGCAACAAAATTGCCATAAAGGAAAAACGCTAAGACCAGATTTAAACAGGATACAGGACCTGGGATTCCGCTCATGGCATGTTACGCATTTGTAACCTTTCCATCCCAGACCCCGTGCCTGACCTTTGAACAGATAAGGTTCTTGTATTAAAATTACATCTATACCCTTACCTCTAGCATACTGTTCCAGCAGAGCCGTAGCCGCCCTACAGTGATGCAGATTGACCTGCAGCAGCCTTATCATCGTTTATGCAAGGTCATCCGGCTCCGCGGGCTTCCCACGAAGAGCTCGGGTCAGCTCGCTTCCAGTCTGCGAAGAGGGAGGGTCAAGACCCACCTCCCCTAGCCCGGAAACTGACCGTCCTTCTATGTGTTCCGCCACACGGTCCCGATCTCCTTCCACAGACGATTTTGGCTTTCCTTCGGGCTCAGAAACGACAGCCACTTCCGCCTCCATGGCCGCCACCTCACCCTCAGTTCGAGAAGTAGCCTCATCGATCTCCTTCTTCTTCTTCTGCAGAGGAAACACCTTGAGCCTCCGAATGCCATAGTTCAGACGCTCGTCCTTCCTCTCCAGAATCTCTTTGAGATCCGTCTCTGGCATCTTCAGGGTGACGAAGTGCCCGGTGTCCCTCTCCTGCTGCTCCAGGACAATCCAGCCGTTAGTTGGAAGGAAATTCTGATCCCCAATACGCCTGAGAATATCCCGTGCCTCCGTCTTCACGCCAGGCACGAAAATTCCGGCCCTAGCCATAGGGATAAGGTCCGCCAGCTCCACTGCCTTAATCGAGTGCTCCCCGAGTTTCACACCAGCAATGTCTTTTGCTAGCCATTTTTTGGTGTTTTCGTCAAGGCAATTCACAATGATGGCGCCACCATCCATGTAGTTCTCATCACATGTAATTATAAAGTCCCTCCCATGGACTTTATAGTGCTCGTCCACCAACTTCATGACGACGTCGTCAACACACCTGTTGTGCTCTGTTGTAAAGCCACACTCAGGATAGCCGGAAGGAACAAGCGCCAGCTTGAAGTTAGATGCAACGCTGGCGTAACTCGTCGGCTTTGGCATCACCTTCTGCTTCTTCTTGATCACCGGAGAAGGGGTGTTGGATCCATCCTCATTCCTCCGTTTACCACCACTGCCCTCGGATTCGGCCTCAGTCGCTGCAATGAAGCTCTTCTTCAGCTTTTTCCTTTGGGCACCAGTGAGTTTCTTCTTGACGGTCTTAAAGGGTAGATCGTCTTGAGAAGTGCCTGGCAAGGGGGATCCCATAACCAAATCACCAACCTCCCTAACCAGTTCCGAATGGGACTCGGTATCGGTGGCCGGGGTCAAAGGATTCTCGAGGACTCCCGAAGGATCCTCGACAGGTGCATTTAAAGGCTCCAAGGTCGCCGAAGCTACCGAGGAAGGTAAGATATTAGGATTTAAATTATTTTTGGACATTAAGTTCCCACGAGAAGCTAGGGATAAGACAGTCGCCCGCAGGAGAGCCCCGCATGCTACAGGAAGGCTACTTACAATGGGGGGTCGCCCGGTGCCCCAAGGGGTTACCTACTATCTGCACATCATATTTATCCACCCTGTGCCATCCATCCTCTCAGCGTAGGCTGCCGCAACCTTAGGATTGGGTGTTCCTGAAAAAAAAAAAAAAAAAAAAACCACCACCACCACCCCTGGTACCACTTTAGTCTGGCTTCTCCCCTAGGTCCTGTTCAGCATGGTTGAACCTGAGCTGACATAGCACCAAGGTTCCTCAAAGCACGCAAGCCCCAACACCTGCTCGCCTAGTTAGGGTCATCACCAAGGTACGGTACCGTGGCTGGGGTCAGAAATACTTAGTATACTAGAAGTTTTGTGTGTGATGATGTAATGATGCACAAAGAATGTCTAGACCAGATTTCTAATTTGAGGAGTGGAATGCACCATTCAAGACACAAATGGATTAAATAAACAATAGTAAAATGAATTTGCCAGTAAAACAAGATATTTAAAATAACTCAATTTTTGTTGTTGTTTGCAACAGAGCTTTCCTAGATTGCGGATTACCGCTGTATTGTCATAGAGGTCCAGATAACGCCGGCCCCCTCTCTTGCCTCGGCTCGGGCTGTCCCCTCTCCCTTCTGGGCGTCTGTCTCTCTCCTTGCTGCGCCTCCCTCCCCCCCCCCCCGGGGTCTTTCTCCCTGATCAGGATACTTCCAAGGCACCAATGACCCCAGTGGTTGCAGTGCCTTTAAAAAAAAATAAAAAAAAAAAAAAAAAAAAAAAACAGAGCTTTCCGAGCGGAAATCGATGGATGCTCTGAAAACGTACAGGAGCTTTCCGATACTGTAGGTTTTCAGAGCATAATGGCAAATATAATCTTACTTCAAGATTTCATTGTAGTATATGTGTAAAAATTTAACTATATCTATTTCAAACTTCCCAAATGTCACTAGAGATATGAACGTTTTGTAAAAACGCTAGGATGACACAGTTCCTGTGACTCGGACCAGTTTCAGATTTATCTGGTCCTCTGCTTGTTATCTCAGAATCATCAAAATCACCTCCCTCTACCTGGAGTTGGACAGGCCCTAGCTATTAATGAGACTGCTCAAATACCGCAATGTTTACAGGGAACTTCGAGTGGTATATCTCCGTTCGACATATTTCCCATTAAGAACAGAACCAATACTTGTGAACGCAAAGGAACATGTTCCAGCCTTATCGCCGGATCACCGTGCAGCGATCAGTTGACACAGTCGCTTGTTAAAACTGCTCTCAGGAAGACGTTCTTCAGTTTACTGGACAAAGTCTGACGCGGCAAAGTGAGCGCTTTCCAGCGCTTTTCAATTTTGTTGAAAACCGGCAGAGATAATTTGTCCATAAGCAAAAATATTGATATTGGAATAAAAACAAATTCTGTGGCCGTCCAAATTAACCAATTTTTAATCAGTAAAATGTTTTTGAAGGTTCAGATTTTGGAAGAAAATGTTAATGTTTTTGGTGATACCTGGAATGCAAAATTAATATGCAATGGCTATCTAACCGAATTAAACGACATTTGGTGGGTTGTTTTACAGTATAACCAACATTTTACTCCTGGAATATGGAGGTCCTAAATACATTTAATACTACCAAAAAAACAAAACAAAAAAAACAACATAAAAATGTCTGTTTCCTACATTTTTTTTATACTAATTGCTATTTTTCAAAGCATTGAATACATTTTAACCTTTCTTAATAATACAAAATTATAGAAACTTTTATCACGTCTTTTGACCTCTGAAAGTCTTTATCGTGCATATTTTTCGGGGTCATGAGCGGAAAAACAAGTGCGTGTATTTTTATATTTAAAAAAATGTTTCATTTTATGTATACATTAATTATTAATATTGGGGTTGTTCGGAAGATATGTCCGTAAAAATGAGTGTGTCCCTCTCAACATCAAACTAGATGAACCATGGATTAAAAGCTTCAAAGCCTACATGATGAGGGAGTTGAACTTGAAATGTTACTCACCTTTGACTTATATAACACTGTCGAATCATGCAGTCAAATTATTTCAGTAAGGGCCTCTTTAATCCGAAATTAAGTCTTCAGCTGCCTGTATAATAGTGCGATTTCTTCACAGCGGCGAAAAAAATGCAAAATCCATCGTGAAGTTCGGGCGAACTCTTCAAAGATACATCGCCACAAAGAGATCCGGAAAGTTCAAAAATTAAAAACTTACTACTCCTTAGGATACTGAAAACTTTATAAAAACGTGTTATAAAAACTTTATAAAAATTTCTACTTGCCTCCAATCTTACATATCTACATCGCTTGTGGAAATATTTACGGGCGAAGTTTATTATTATTTTGTACCATTGGGTGATAGAATCACTTTGTTTTCATTCTACTACACTCTGTTCGAACTTATTTAAAAACTATTTTGTTTTTGTGTCTGATTTTGTATGTTATGTTTCATTAACAACGGTTACAGTTTTATGAGTGCAATCGTCAGCCAATCAACTTCACTAAATGGCGACCTATGTGGTTTATTTTCTTTTTTTAGATTTTCTTGTATAAAAGTCTATATATGTGGTATTTCGTGTCCATCAATGTACTGGATGTCAGGGCCTTCTCTAGGGGGGGGGGGGCACGGTGGACAATTGGTCAGTGGCCGGTAGTCTCAGGAGGGCCCAGCGGCACTTTTTCTATTGCATTATAATTTGAAATAACAAAACTATATACCTATAGTTCTCACAATTATTAAACAATGGATAATTTTCTTGTTGAAGTTATTTAGGAATTGATCAAGCTTTCTCTTAATCAGTCTTTTGCTCTGAAAGATATATCATTAAGTTTATAAATTAAAGTTTGTAATATATGTTGTTACAATTTTAGATGGGTTTGATGAAGCCCAGAGAACGCAGAGACTTCTTGGTGACAGCTCTTATGGGGTTAGGAATAATGGGAAAGGCTAGAAAAGGATGATGACCAGCAGATAATCCGTCCAAAAAAATCTGTTACTTAGATGTGGACGTTGAAATTTTAATAAATTATTTATCAACGAGGTTAGAAATTTAGGCTAAATGCCCTGCACGGAAATATACTGTTTGCTGTTCGCCTATTTTTTTTAATTATTTTAGCGCGGTTCCTCCCTCCCCCATAGGGAGGAACCCCGCTTATAAGGTTGATACAATGAAACAATCCGGAAGTGCCGACTAGAAAATTTCGCGTTTCAGAACCCGTAGAAACCGAAAATAACGGTGGTTCAAATTTGTATATATATATATATATATATATATATATATATATATATATATATATATATATATATACATATACATATGTATATATATATATATATATATATATATATATATATATATATATATTTTTCTGTATTCTCATTATGTGAAATCATAAAAATGGCTTTGCTTATCACAATTAACCAATGTGCTATATAATTTGTGCAGATGTTAATAAACGCTTTATTATTAATATATATATATATATATATATATATATATATATATATATATATATATATATATATATTTGTCTGTTCGCTCATTTCTGGCGGCTTCCCTAATGGTCCGATTGTGATGAAATTTGGTACAAAAATCCTTCGTCCAATTTGAAAGGTCAAGTTCGTTAACCAGCAGAATCCGCCCACTGGAAGATGGCGTTTCGGGCGAAATTCGCGCAAAAAAAATCGTAACGCTTACGTTTTTGACTTCATAAGATTGTAAGAACTCGTTTTTTAGGCTTCTTGCGCTAGTAAAACGAATGAAACCATTTTCAAGGCGATAGCTTTAACCGTTTTCGAGAAAATTGGAAAAATAGTTTTCAAATACCGTTTTTGGTTTGGGTACTTAGAATCATGGGATTCAGTTGAAACATTTTCTGCATGATCTACTTTCATTAAAACTAATATGTTGACATTTTTGTTACGTTTGGAGTTTAGGAAGGGTTAGAATAAAATATTTTATTAACAGACATAAAAAGTTTTGGTAACTTTGTATACTTTCCTTAATATTTCGAAAAAGGTTGAGAATATTGGCAAACGGAGGGTTACCATGCGAAAGCTTACTAAATGTTCTACAAAAATGGTTCTAATGAAAGTTTTGATTAGGCGATGTCAATCGGAGAAATAAGTGCTTAAACTTTGAAGTAATTGATTTCGTTTATTCGAACGGTTCTTTTTGTTTGTTTTTATTCTTTGTTGTTTTTTCATTGCTTATAGTTGGATAATGTATTTGACAATAAAACAGATTAATTAAAATAAGAAAAACAATTCATTGTTAAAAATATATCAGGCTGTACCGTATGAAATGTCAGTTTTGGATTTGCCGATTTCCTTCAAATGTCTTGAAACTGTCGAGTCTCCTACTCCGAGTTCTATGGCATATTCCCTAGTGTTTTCAATTGCTTATAGTAGTCAAATGTATTTGCCAATAAAACAGGATACGTATAATTAGAAACGATATTTTATTTTTGCGGAATCTTGGGATTCTCAGATGCCGTATGAATATCTATTAGGCCCCCTTCTTATATTTTCCTTAATATCTCGAAAAGGGTTAGGAAATCGTGGCAAGTGAATTATAACAGTTCGAAAGCTTACTGAATTCTCCACAAAAAATGTTTTGAAGAAATGTTTGATGGAGTTTCGATTATTTAAACGGATCTATTTGTGTGTTCCCCGCAGTTTTTGTTTTCACTTCTCGTTATTTTTGTACTTGCTTATAGCAGTCAAATATATTTGTCAGTAAACAGGATACGTATAATTAGAATCAATATTTTGTTTGTTAGAATTCGAAGATGTCGTATGAATATCTAGATTACAGTACTGGTGTTGAATTGTTCTAAGTATTCCCTATTTTCATCTGTTGCCCATAGTTTTTTATTGTTAGTAGTTTTTTCTTATTGATTATAGAATATAAATCTATTTGGCTATAAAACAGGATACGTAAAATTAGTAACAATATTTCGGAGATTTCTGAGCGAAATGACTTTAAGATTTTCTACCACCACTAACGGCGTTTTTCCAAAAAATAAACTTCACAACGGTTAGATACTATGAGCAAATAGAGAGTGGGTTCATTGCCCGTACAAACATAAGGTCCGAAGGAAATTTACCTGCTAAGAGTTAATCCTCAAGAGCTGTAAATATACTCCAGGTATCTGCCGACACAAATACAAAGCCTAGGCGGAGAGCACCCCAAAAACACAGATCCAAACATAGGTTATATACTAAATATTCATAAAGACTACTTAGTTGTAACCCGATTCATCAATTAGCAATCAATAGTTTTCAACACAGGTTATAACCTGTGTTGAAAACTTTTTTATTTAACTTTTTATCAATATTTAGTATATATATATATATATATATATATATATATATATATATATATATATATATATACTAAATATAGATAAAAAGTATTTAAGTAGAAAAAAAAACAAGATTCCTCAAAACTTGTTTTTGGTCCATTTGTATCTACTCCATATACTTAATTAGGTATATTATTCTATATATTTACTCTTTATTCGTCAAGACTTGTTATTTGTCCTTCTGTATCTACTAGATAGGCTTTATTCGGCATATTATTCTATATAGGCTTTATTAGGCAGGGCATTCTACTCAATCTTTCTTGTACTTCTTCTTGATCCTTCTGTACATGGGCGTATATAGAAAACAATTTCGGGTGGTGCTTGGAAAATTTCGGTGGGGGGGGGCTGAGACCATTTCCAGGGTATGGAATACTAAATATTTAGAGCTTGGAATCGTTTTAGGCAACTAAAACGCTATTAAACGTAAAATAAAATATGTTTTATGAACTAAGTGATCTTATTTAATTTATTTTTAAGGGTTTTACGACAAGTTTTTATCATCAATTCAAAATTTCGGGAGGGGCTGCAGCCCCCTCAGCCCCCCCCCATATACGCCCATGCTTCTGTATCCACTAGAAAGGCTTTATTAGGCATATTTTGTATTGATTTATAGAGCTTTGCTTTAGAAAGAGAGCCGGATTGTATAATTTCCGCTTCTGTGTATAAGTTAGCTACTGTCGGTCTCCCTGACGCCTTAATATCACTTTTATTCGAGATGTTCGAGAGGATTTTGACAATTTTCACGAGATATATAAAAAAAATAACTTTATTTCTTTTCTAAGCTTATCAAATGACACTAGGCACATGAACGGAACCGCGCTAAGATGATGCAGTTCCTGCGAGTCGGACTTTTTTATGTCTGTATACATTTTAAAAATTTCTGAGTCTTTATAGCCCAAGGCAGAATCAATCCATCGAGTGTTTGTTGGTGTTAGGGCAGGTGTCTTTTTTTAGTGATTGTAGGTATGAATTGAATTTACGCTTGGCACCTTTAATGCAAATTACCCATGTACCATTGATTATTGACGATCATTGCATTAGGAAGAAACAATTATTTATTTAAATTTAAAATGTGGTGGGCTCTAAAAACCAAATCTAAATATATAAAAATCACCTGTCAGTTTGCGGGTTTGTTTCTTATACAAATCCACACCGTTTGACCGATTTTGACCAAACTTGGCACACAGGTACGTCTTGGTCCGGGAAGTCTCGTAATAAATAAAAATAACAGCATCTGTAAAAATGTTGTTTAATAAACACATGTTTGTTTGTGTGAAGTATCAAAATTGTAAAACATTTCAGGTTAAATTATCTTTTCATAAATGTAAAGATATTGGAATAATTTTGGGAAAATGTCAAACTCAGCAATATCTGCCCAGATAAAGTCAAGGTGATTGAAGTTCGGTACTTTCACGTTTTCTACGATAATATTCCCATTTGTACGCTTGACGAAGTATTCCAAGTCTTTCTGTGGTGTCAGCCAATCGTCGTCACTGTAGAATGCAACTGTCGGCACTGATATGTTCTTCAGCTCATAAACAGGGGCTTCTGGATGACCATAGATCTCGGAGTTCCTCTCGGGGCCATAATCGAATTGCCTGAAGTATTTGTCCTTCTGAGTGCACTGTGCGAAATGTGCTAATAGTTTGAAGGACGTACCTGTGCTCATGTGAGAAATAACAATTTCTTTCATGTTTTTCTTTACTTCTTCTGTTGCATAGAAAGAGAACTCTCTCAAGAGACGTTTTATCAGCTTATCGGCATTTTGAGAATTACTTGTCCACACGGCATGGAACATCGAGAGTACCCTATCACGAGGCAAGAGCTTGTAGAATCCAGTCATGTGAAGTGCTTTAAGAAGTGTTTGTGAATAACTAGCGAGCTTTTGCAAAACCCAACTCTTCGTGTGTCTTAGATAGGCGACCGGAGCAAAAGCGAACATTGCCTTAATTTTTCTGTTGTATTCGGGTTTCTTTGAAGCCATCACAAAGAATGCCGTCGTACCTTGGGAGTATCCGATGTAATAAAGCTGTTTTTTACCGGACTTCTCCAGTATGTAGTCGACCATTGCGGGCAGGTCGTAGAGTCCCATTTCGTGCCAGCTGAAGTCCCAAAACTCCTTCTGATTGTCTTCTGGGGACAGTTTGACGTGACTTCTGGAATAGTTGTTTCCTCGCGTATTACCCAACCAAACGTCGAAACCTGCTCGAGCCAGTAGGAACCCCAGGCTCTTTTCCGGACCGGGCGCTAACCAGTCGTCTGAAGATGACCACAAACCGTGCTGAAGTAAAATTGGAGTGTTGCTAAAGAAGATACTATCTCCTTCTTGTCGAATGAGACGGTGCAACGTAAGAATGTATCCATCTTCTGTAGTTGTCCTGTGGACTTGTAAAGGGAAACCGGCTGACTGGCAGACACTCTCTATACAAGACGTGACAATATACCGTGATAAGAACAATGAATGAAACAGCCTAGACATATTTCCCTGTCATGATAAAAACCAGTGTAAATTTAGCACTGTTTAGGAAAAGCAATGACAGAAATCACATGGTTAGAGCGTAAATAAAAAATTTAATTATATCTCTTACGATATTCTGTTTTACTGACTGGTTAATTTTTATGTATTTTAATTTTAATGTCAACTTATTTATAATACAGTTGTTGTCACCTAAGATAAGGCTGATACTAATCTGTTTTCTAAAGAGACGCCACTACCCCTAGTGGGAATCGATCCCACTACTCTACGGAGTGCCAAAGTCTTACTTAACACTCCCGTACACCGGGCCTGTCTTTTCATATATCAGTCATAAGTTGAACTGAGCACGTACTATTCCAAAATAAGGTTCTTGAAATAAAAATTCAGTTCAATAAAAAATTTAAAAAATACCACTTCAAAGTCGTAGGATAAAATTAAACATCAGATAAAAAATGTAGTATAATTTTAGTATTTTTCAACCTACATTTATTGACATAAGATAAGACTTATCAGCAAACTGGATTTAATATCAAGCCAGGTTACATCGTTACGCTTACTTCCCTTTTTCCTGTATTTTCTGAACTACTTTATACGACCGTCGCTACACAAATTATTTTCAATTTTTTTATTTTTATTCCTTAAAAAATGGATTTCCAGTTGTTCATTAAGAAAAAAATGATATACTTCAAAATAATTATCCAAAATGTCTTTAAAAGATTGAATTTAAAATGCGACTATGAATCACTCGGACGTTCCATCCTGATCCATAAGAAAAAAAAATTAATAAAACAAATTAAATCCTATGAAACCAATTGATGGCTTATACACAGGCCAGACGCTATTATGATTCCAAGGACAATAAATTGTATGCAGAAATTAAAAAAAAAAACATAATAAATAAAATAAAAAAATTGCCCTTGGAATCTTATGAAAGCTGTCGCCGTATACGGTCAGACATCAGTTGTACATGACTCTTTTTCATTCAAATAAAATTCTGAAGAAAAGTAAGAATTTAGGTGCCACTAACTTACACTAGCGGAAATTGCTCTCTCGGTCGGTTCGAATAATATAAGACAAACAGCAAAAATTGTTTCTCACTTTACGTATCTTGTTAAGTACTAAAATATCCATTTTACTTTTAAATGCAATTAAACTAAATAAAATTGTACAAAAAAATGAAAAAGTAGCGTTATTTTTTAATGAACTACGGCCACATACAACCACAAAATATAATTATATTTCTAGTATAGCATTTGGCTGCATGACTTCCTACAGGTAAAGGTAACTGTCAGCTATCCTGGAATGCTTGATGAGAACAATGAATCTTGATTTATGAAGTACCATAAAAGCCTACCTGAAGCCTGCCTACTACCTCGACCCGGACAGATGTCTGACTCTACACGGAGAATATTTACGTTTTCAGTTCTGTTACAGGTTCAGAGAATTTGTATTTATTCCCCTGTTTTATTGAGGAATACATCCTCCTACTAGAAGCAATAACAAAATAACAAGAAATAAAAACAGACAAAAAGAACCGTTTAAATAAACGAAATCAATTATCGTTTATCAAACTTCTACGTTTTATGTACTTATTTCTCCGTTTTACATCGCCTAATCAAAACTTTCTTCAGAACCTTTTAGCGCGGTTCCTCCCTCCCCCATAGGGAGGAACCCCGCTTATAGGGTTGATACAATGAAACAATCCGGAATTGCCGACTAGAAAATTTCGCGTTTCAGAACCCCTAGAGACCGAAAATAACGGTGGTTCAAATTTGTATATATATATATATATATATATATATATATATATATATATATATATATATATATATATGTATATATTTATATATATATATATATATATATATATATATATATATATATATATATATGTATATATTTATATATACATATATATATTTGTCTGTTCGCTCTCTAGATAGAAGACGAATGGTCCGATTTTGATGAAATTTGGTACAAAAATCCTTCGTCCAATTTGAAAGGTCAAGTTCGTTAACCAGCAAAATCCGCCTACTGGAAGATGGCATTTGGGGCAAAATTCGCGCAAAAAAAATCGTAACGCTTACATTTTTGAGTTCATAAGCTTCTAAGTACTCGTTTTATATGATTCCTGGGCTAGGAAAACGAATGAAACCATTTTCAAGGCGATAGCTTTAACCGTTTTCGAGAAAATTGGAAAAAAAATTTTTGAATACCGTTTTTGGTTTGGGTACTTAGAATCATGGGATTCAGTTGAAACATTTTCTGCATGTTCTACTTTCATCAAAACTAATATGTTGAAATTTTGGTTACGTTTGGAGTTAAGGAAGGGTTAGAATAAAATATTTTATTAACAGACATAAAAAATTTTAGTAACTTTGTTTACTTTCATTAATATCTCGAAAAAGGTTGAGAATCTTGGTAAACGGAAGAATACCATTAGAAAGCTTATTAAATGCTCTAAAAAAAAGGTTCTAATAAAAGTTTTGATTAGGCGATGTCAATCGGAGAAATAAGAGCTTAAAACTTTAAAGTAATTGATTTCGCTTATTCGAACTGTTCTTTTTGTCTGTTTTTTATTCCTTGTTATTTTTTAATTGCTTATTGTTGGATAAAGTATTTGAAAATAAAACAGGTTAAGAAAAATAACAAAAACAATTTAATGTTAGAGATATGGATTTCCAAGATATATAGCTTTTCAACTGCCTAGCGTCCTTCCTAGGGAGGGTTCTTTGTCTTTGATTTTGGTACTTAGAATTATGGGATAGAGTTGAAACATTTTCTGCATGTTGGAGTTTCATCAACACTAATATGTTGAAATTTTTGTTACGTTTAGAGTAAAGGAAGGGTTAGAATAAAATATTTTATTAACAGACAAAAAAAGTTTTGGTAACTTTGTATAATTTCGTTAGTATCTCGAAAACCGTTGACAATCTTGTGAAGCGGAAGATTACCATTCGGAAGCTTACTAAATGCTCTACAAAAAAGGTTCTGAAGAAAGTTTTAATTAGGCGATGTCAATCGGAGAAAAAAGTGCTTAAAGCTTTAAATTAATTGATTTCGTTTATTCCAATGGTTCTTTTTGTCTGTTTTATTTCTTGTTATTTTTTAATTGCTTAGTTGGATAATGTATTTGACAATAAAACTGGTTAAGTAAAATAACAAAAACAATTTATTGTTAGAAATATAGATTTCCAAGATTCCAAGACCTTGTCACTAGCGGGTCTGTTTCTAGTGTAGCGGACCCTTCCAGGTAAGATTGTAAATCATGACCTTTCAAGACTTTACTACTCACAGGAATGGCGTTAGTGACTTTAAGGGTTGACACACCATCATAATAATTAATTTAAAAAAAAAGACTGGTGGAACCAAAATAATAACTGCTTCTATTTTAATCTTTCCAAATTAGACTAGGGATATGAACGGAACCGCGCTAAGATGATGCAGTCCTGCGAGACGGACTTTTTTCTAGAGCATTTAGTAAGCTTTCGAATGGTAACCTTCCGTTTACCAAGATTCTCAACCGTTTTCGAGATATTAAGGAAAGTATACGACGTTTCCAAAGCTTTTCATCTCTTTAATAAATTATTTTAATCTAACCCTTCCTTAACTCCAAACGTAACCAAATTTTCAACATACTAGTTTTGAAAATACCAAAACCAAAAACGTTATTCAACTACTATTTTTCCAATTTTCTCGAAAACGGTTAAAGATATCGCCTTAAAAATGGTTTCGTTCGTTTTCTTAGGCCAATGAGCCTATAAAACGAGTACTTGCAAGCATATGAAGTAAGCGGAACGATTTTTTTCGCGCGAATTTCGCTCCAAAAACCATGTTCCGGTGGGCGGAGTCTGCTGGTTAACGAACTTGACCTTTCAAATTAGACGAAAGATTTTTGTACCAAGTTTCATCAAAATCGGACCATTCGTCTAGGAGCTAGAGAGCGAACAGACAAATATATATATATATATATATATATATATATATATATATATATATATATATATATACAAATACAAATTTGAACCACCGTCATTTTCGTTCTCTAGGGGTTCTGAAAAGCAAAATTTTCTAGTTGGCACTTCCGGATTGTTTCATGAGATCAACCTTATAAGCGGGGTTCCTCCCTATGAAGGGAGGGAGGAACCGCGCTAAAAGAGCACCTGCAAGAGTATTTACTCAAAAACGTTAACGTTACGAGTTTCTTCGTAGGCATTTCGGCCCAAAACCCATGTTCCGGTGGACGTATTCTGCTAACTGGCTAGAACTAAAGTTTCAAATTAGGTGAAAAATGTTTGTACCAAATTTCTTAAAAATCGGACGACTTTTTTAGCCTGTGAGAGTGAACACGACTAAATGTATGTAAATTTACATATATAAAGTAGAACCACCGTTATTGTTGTGATCTTTCTAAAACGTGAACTTTTGTAGTCAGCACTTCCGGATTGCGTCATAACGTCAACCTCATATGCTAGTTTCCTCCTGATGGAGGAAGGGAGGAACCTCGCTAAAAATAGTTGTGAATTTGAATAGGATCACCTTTGTCTGATAAACTCTAAGCGAAAATATACGTGTCGCTTTTGTTCTATTCTATGTATCCGAAGTCCTACCATATATAATAATTATATGGGGTCATTCTACGATGACACAGTTCCTGTGAGTTGCTTTTAATTTCTATATAACGTCATACGCGATTGACTAGCACCTTTGTAAGGAATAGTTAATAATGATGTTAAGAAAAGAAAAGGTATGTATAGTTGCCTCTTGAGGTGTATGCTAGTTGGAGGGATGGAGTAGGTTCGTCGACCCCCGTTCCCGACCTAGAGCAATGATTTTTGTGAGCGATCCTTCGCCGGGGGTCACTGCTCCCAGCTGCCTGCATATCAACGCCCTCGCCTGCATAATGCATCGGATACAAATGAGTGGTATTTTTCAATCCTCAAAACAAACACAAATCTCCTCCGTCGGTTACATTTCGAATATGTGATATATTCATTATGCTTATTGTTTTTCCCAAAGGTGACTGTCGCTCCTTTTGTGCGGCTAATGAGAGGTCATTCCGATCGGAATAACAGAAGGTGCGCCACGGGTCTACTGAATACAATTTGAATTTACTTTTTTTCAGTTTTTTTTCCATTTCCTTTTTTTTTTACGGTAACACGGGCTCAGATGCATCGTGTCAACGCCCTCCTTGGGTCCACACATTTGATAGTCTCCAGTCTGTATCTCCTTAACGGTTCTCTGGAACCGTATACTTCCGGGGAGTTTTCCTACATTAAAAATCAAAAGATCTTATAAGCATTCCTAGAAAAGTAATTTATTATTTTTCCACTAATCTAAAAACATTAAACTAGCACACTGAATATAACATAGTAAGTTTGGCTCTTCTTGCTCATCGAATGAATAAAACTTTCTCGAATATTGCTGGCAATGATTTCATTTTTAAATATTTATTTTTTAAATTTTTTGGCGTTGAAGTTACTCACCAGACAATTAGGCTAACGTACTTCATATTACTGCATGGTAAGTTAAGTAATATAATACAGCCCTCAGATATACAGCAAAGGATCATGATTTCCCATACATAAAAGGATAGGATATGATTTCAAGTCCTGACCTGATGAGTTAATTTTCCTTAAAACAAATATTTTAGAATTAAGTAATTAAGTTTTAACAGTTTGTACTGGTTTTAAGTTATAACAAAAAGTAGGTGTATCTATTCTGATGCGCATATAACAATGGATCACTGGCTTCATTATATAAATTAACTTTCGAATTTGTTATGCGAAGCCTAACTAACAAGCCAGTCTACCGTCAAACCGGTATTTATATAAAATGAAGATTAGGACACACAATGTGTCCTGTTTTTAATATATGCCCTAGAGATCTGGAGAAAATCTAAATCTTTACAGCCAAAAGCATTCAGTTTTAAACACGATAATAAAGAAAGCTTTCTAGCAGACATAAGCTTACCTGTCCAGCCCTAAAATGTTTCCCACCTTACCTTAAGTCCTCTTTTACCTAATAAACTTAGTACTTTTGCTGCAAAAATGGGAATTGCTTGGTATTTTTGTGTTGGAAATTTACCATATATGCTTTAGGTAGCTTAGAAATAATGCCTTAGATTATTTCAGACCAAGGAAGCAATTGGTTGAGAAAAAAAATGGTATAACCCCAGATATTTGAGTTCCAACTGCCAAAGATCATCAGATGAAATTTAAAATAATTTTACTAATCCCATTACGCAAAAATTGCTATCCGATCCCCTTAAAAAAATAAATACTGATTAAAAATAACGACGATAATTTAAGATTGGAATTCGATGAAGATTATTAAACATTCATATAACTACAAATGAGAGCTAATCACCAATTTTACATCGCCCTCTACCGAATACTTTTGACGAAAATGCAAATCGTCCAAGAAGCGTTGCATAAAATGAATAATAATTAAATAACATATTAATAAAAAGAAGAGAGTGAGTATGGAGGGATTGTGGAATACTAGAGTAAGAAGGGTACGAGGGAGCAATGATGACACTATATCCAGAGGGGGATACGAATATAAAAAAGTCCGTCTCGCAGGACTGCATCATCTTAGCGCGGTTCCGTTCATATCCCTAGTCTAATTTGGAAAGATTAAAATAGAAGCAGTTATTATTTTGGTTCCACCAGTCTTTTTTTTTAAATTAATTATTATAATGGCGTGTCAACCCTTAAGGTCACTAACGCCATTCTTGTGAGTAGTAAAGTCTTGAAAGGTCATGATTTACAATCTTACCTGGAAGGGTCGGCTACAGTAGAAACAGACCCGCTAGTGACAAGGTCTTGGAATCTTGGAAATCTATATTTCTAACAATAAATTGTTTTTGTTATTTTACTTAACCAGTTTTATTGTCAAATACATTATCCAACTATAAGCAATTAAAAAATAACAAGAAATAAAACAGACAAAAAGAACCATTGGAATAAACGAAATCAATTAATTTAAAGCTTTAAGCACTTTTTTCTCTTGACATCGCCTAATTAAAACTTTCTTCAGAACCTTTTTTGTAGAGCATTTAGTAAGATTGTCAACGGTTTTCGAGATACTAACGAAATTATACAAAGTTACCAAAACTTTTTTTGTCTGTTAATAAAATATTTTATTCTAACCCTTACTTTTCTCTAAACGTAACAAAAATTTCAACATATTAGTGTTGATGAAACTCCAACATGCAGAAAATGTTTCAACTGTATCCCATAATTCTAAGTACCAAAATCAAAGACAAAGAACCCTCCCTAGGAAGGACGCTAGGCAGTTGAAAAGCTATATATCTTGGAAATCCATATCTCTAACATTAAATTCTTTTTCTTATTTTTCTTAACCTGTTTTATTTTCAAATACATTATCCAACAATAAGCAATTAAAAAATAACAAGGAATAAGAAACAGACAAAAAGAACAGTTCGAATAAGCGAAATCAATTACTTTAAAGTTTTAAGCTCTTATTTCTCCGATTGACATCGCCTAATCAAAACTTTCATTAGAACCTTTTTTTTAGAGCATTTAATAAGCTTTCTAATGGTATTCTTCCGATTACCAAGATTCTCAACCTTTTTCGAGATATTAAGGAAAGTAAACAAAGTTACTAAAACTTTTTATGTCTGTTAATAAAATATTTTATTCTAACCCTTCCATAACTCCAAACGTAACCAAAATTTCAACATATTAGTTTTGATGAAAGTAGAACATGCAGAAAATGTTTCAACTGAATCCCATGATTCTAAGTACCCAAACCAAAAACGGTATTCAAAAAATATTTTTCCAATTTTCTCGAAAACGGTTAAAGCTATCGCCTTGAAAATGGTTTCATTCGTTTTCCTAGCCCAGGAATCATATAAAACGAGTACTTAGAAGCTTATGAACTCAAAAACGTAAGCGTTACGATTTTTTTTGCGCGAATTTCGCCCCAAACGCCATCTTCCGGTAGGCGGATTTCGCTGGTTAACGAACTTGACCTTTCAAATTGGACGACGGATTTTTGTACCAAATTTCATAAAAATCGGACCATTCGTCTTCGACCTAGAGAGCGAACAGACAAATATATATATATATATATATATATATATATAAATATATACATATATATATATATATATATATATATATATAAATTTGAACCACCATCATTTTCGGTCTCTAGGGGTTCTGAGACGCAAAATTTTCTAGTCGGCACTTCCGGATTTTTTCATTGTACCAACCTTATAAGCGGGGTTCCTCCCTATGGGGGAGGGAGGAACCGCGCTAAAATTACATTAACAAGTTCAATATAAAAAATAAATGAATAATTTTTTCCACACTCATAAAATATTTCTTAAAATAAATTATTTCTGGGGTATACTCTGGACAAAAATGTTATAAAACGCATTTTGATTGCATTCGAAGCTCATTTCTCACGCTTCCTAGAAGACTGGAAATAGAAAATGGAATGCCAAAGCATATTCGGAGTAGTACTAGGGCAAAAAAACGAATAATAATTTGGTGTTAAAAATATCACGTATTCTTATTCCAGGATATGTCCGTTAGGAATTATTTCAAATTAACAAATTTTCATATGCTACAAATTATAAATTATTCAGTACTTTGAGGTAAAACATGGCTGTTATTATTAAGGGCTAAGAGATAATGGAGGAGTCGAGGTTTAGAAGTATCAAACGTGATAGCGTCACGGATAGACATGGGTAAGATGTTCCAGAGTGAGGTGGCACGGGGTACAAAGGATTTTTCTTATGGAACTGAAATTTCGAATATGAAGACCGGAAGGACGGGAGGGGATGTTAAGGGAGTGAACGGATGATTAGAATCTGACGGGTTATATGAAGGTATTTGCGATTGGATGACTTGGAAAAGGACTGAGCCAACGAAGTTGACGATACCTATGGAAAAGCGAATTCAACACGTGGAAGGAAGAAGTACATCAGATCCTATCACTTCGCACAATTCCTACTGGTGGAAGAACAAATTCAACTTATTGCAGAACTGCGATATGGGAGGGGGGTCTCTGGGGATCCCAAGGATGAATGAATGATTTAATGAGAAATTGGAGTTTTGCCTCGATATCACTAAAAGAAGTGAGATTACTAGGAGTCAGCGCGTGTGTATTGCCAGGAGATAGCGGTAAAGCATAACAATGTTTTATTTTTTTACAGCCAATTAATCCATGTTCCTGCCCCATTGCCCTGTTATAAGATCTACTCTTGCTGGTTTAGTTGCTGTGATCCCACTATTGAAGTGACCAAAGATGCTTCATTATTGTACCAGAAGGTAGGGATATTTTTAAATCCATGATAATGCTCTGACCCAAAATTCCCAAAAATTGAGCTGCCTCCTTATTGCTACACGCCTGTTAATTATTGACGGGAAATTTCAGAAATATATTTAATTAGCTAGCCGTCATTCGTGAGTTTTAACACTACAGAAAATACTGCCGACACACTTTATATTTGTTGAATATAAGTATAAAATTTAAAGATCCTGTCATCATCATTAATGATAACAAGATTGATTTTTCAAGCTGTCTAATTGCCTTAAGTAATTCTTTTTCTTTTTTGTCTTCATTGGATAAATTGTGTGACCTATCCAGTGACGGTATTGGAATGCAGACGGCTTTGGATTACTACACTTCAAAGGCTAGGGTTATCTGAGGTCAAAGCAAAGCCGGAACAGAAGCATAGGTTCGATATCCCCGTTCGGACCGCGCCCGTTCCATCGGACGACGACCCCTGCACGTTTCGTTCCTGAATTGCAAATACACTTTGAGTGAGCTTCTCCGTAAAGTGATGTTTCCTATCTCCGGCTTGTGTTACTTCCCTTCACTCACACTGGGGCAGGTCAGTTACTCCAGGCTCTCTCCAGTAGAAGAAACATTATGGCATATTTTTTATTCCATACTAGCTCTTACCCAGTGTGCCATACTACACCTACTTTCTGTTTATGACTCTCCCCGTAACAAGATCTACCTGTAAATCCAGTTACGTCAAAATCGGTCAAACGGTGTGAATTTGTTTATATCTGTCTAGTAATTCGTGAAACAGCGAACAGAGGCCAGCAACACAGCAGTTCATAAAACAGACGACTCAGGCCAGCACCACAGCCTGCGAGTAGTTCTCTTACCAAAGAAAGGCCAGCTCTCCTTATTTAGACAGTGACTGTTGATATAAAATTGAAATAAACTGTATTACATGATTATATAATGATGTAAAGTCATCAATGAGTTCGAGTTATTCTAATAATCAAGAACATCAACAAATAAATTTGAGACATTATTCAAAATGGATGCCGATTCAAAATGGCCTTCAGAATCTGAATGGTTCAGTGTAGCCAATTTTTCTTGAACAAAACTTTTGACCAAATTTTGAAATTTAACTATTTTGACCTATCCTAGGAGATTTCCCGTATCAAGGCCTACCTTTTTATATATAGATTTACATCATTACAAAATTATAGACAAGTAATCCAAGAGTCCAGTGAAAATTACTTTAGTTTTACATATACCAACATATAAGTTGTGACAACTCATATTGTTAAAACAACTCATAACGTGTCCTGTTGAGCCATACACTTCTCAGAGTTCCTATTTTTTTTTTTTTTTGATAAAATATAGAGCTGATAAAGATGTCTACGACTTGGATTAACGCATTTTACCTACATCTCCTTGAAAGCCTTGAACAGAGATTCGCTTAAATAGAATTTTCTTTTCTTGGTATAAAAGCAATACTTCTCAAATTTCAAGCACCGATTTCTCTTAGTGAAGTCTGAAACACTCCTTTTTCATAGGCAATTTACTGCTCTGTTAAATGGCCTTGTGGCGGTGTGGCTACCAAACGTATGCCAGTTTTGAGGTTGTCTTCTTTCTTGTTCGTCATCAAGATATTATAAAAAATGTAGTCTAAAACTTCATTTATCCATTAATATAATAAGGTTTGGTTACCGTTTGTGGCATATATTTGTAATTTATGTGCTGAGTCCACACCCCTTTCAGATGGAGAAATTATGCTAATTAACAAACTCCTCCAATCGTTTAGCGATTTGCGTGCCTAAAAAGCAAACAACTATCGAGTTACCAGAATATGTATATATATATATATATATATATATATATATATATATATATATATATATATATACATACAGTTTTAAAAAAATATTAATGAAAAAAGAAAATTATAATTTTGAATATATATCTGTCCCTTTTCAAAGTTACTTAAATCAAAAATTATATAAACTTCATTTTTTTTTTGAATCACAACTTGATTCTATTTATTTATCTTTTAAAAATAATAATCTAGTAATATTCAACGTAGGTTTTAGTAAGAATATAATATTAAAAAAAAAAAAAAACGAAAGTGGAACGTTAAAAAAGCCTTTAAACAAAAAGCAAAAAAAAAAAAAAAAAAAAAAAAAAAAGAAATAAGAAAAGAGTTAATTCTCCGGCTGGAAAAGCCCTTTTATCCCAATTAGCACACTTCCATGCAAATGACGTCCTGCTAACAGCATTATTTATTCTCCTTCCTAACCGGGGAAAATTTAAACGGGAGAAAAAATTAAATTACTTTGAATGAAAAAGAGGGTAAAATGTTTCTAAGTAAGTCGAATAACGAAATAATAGAGAGTTAATTGTAGGAACTCGTTAAGAATGTGTCGGGTAAAAGTGTACTACGGTGTTCCATCGTTAAATACCGTAGAAAACATTTCCAACGAGCTCTAATTCATTTTAGGACTCGCTTAGTTCACCATCAAGTTAATCCCTTGGACCGAGTTAACCAATCTCAGAGACTTTAAACTTAGATTGCATTTAATTTATTTATTTCAATGGTTACAGTAAAAAAAAATAATATTTCTTTCAACATAAAGAAAGAAGTCGCCCATTCGACTTCGCCCATTCGACCCCCCCCCCTTCGAGTTGCCCATTATATAAGTATTAGAATTGTACGTGGGTAATCTAATGAAACCATTTCCAAGGCCATATCTAACCATTATGGAAGAAAGTGTATTTTTGTATATATTCTTATGTATTTCGGAACCGGTTGGGAAATTGTTAAAATGTAAGTAATCTATTAGAAAGATTAATTCATTTCCTAAATATACGATACTTATGCGATGTTTTGTAGAGAAATCAGTGCTTAAATGAAATAATTTCCACTTCTTGTCGTGGCGCCTGAAATCTTGCTTCACTTTCAGATTTAATTTTACATTTGCTTGTGCATTTAAATTGTTCACTAATGATTAAGACGAAACATTACCTCTTTACGGTGTAAGCTTTTGAGTTCCTGAGAGACGGAATTTTTTAGAAATTTGATTAACCCTAAAATATGTTTATCATCTATACATATAATAAAAATGTAACGGATCGATGTCTCTACATCGAAGATAAATCAGAAAAAATATTATTGGGGCCTTTATCAACGGAATAGCACCCAAAACAATGATAGTTAGAATTTACTACTCCCAGGAACGGCTTATCCGATTTAGATATGGTTTTCACTAATAGATTGTGGTAAGCTTCACTTAACATTTTGTGTTTTATGTTAATCAATTCATAAATAAAAAAAAATATGCCAATGGAAAGAATCACGTCGAATATTTGATAAACTATCTATTCTTTCATCTATATCTTCTATCTGTATTTATATATATATATATATATATATATATATATATATATTATATATATATATAATATATATATATATAATATATATATATATATATATATATATATATATATAACCTTTTGGTTTATTTTGGATTATAAACACCTTATAATGGTAGAAGAACACCATATAAATATAGAAGCAAGAATGGATAGATTTAGATCAACAGTTATTATAATATATATATATATATATGTATGTATTTCAGTTGTCCAAGATGGAGGACAGTGTAGAGGTCATAGAAAAAGTGCTCCGCCTTTTGTTACCAGTAGGTGAATTCTCAGTGATCAAAAAAAACTTAAAAAGTGATGTATACAAAGCCATAGGACTCCTTCAAGATATACAAAAGACTATTCAAGAAAAACGTGAAGATCCTGGAGTATTTATACACATAATGACTACAAGTGAGGTTTGCATTAAGAAGTCTTATGCAAGTATATTAAAAACTAAAATTAAACCTTCAAATAATTCTTTTAAGCTTATTGTTAAAAATAATAATGAAAACGATAGCATTGAAGATACAAAAAAAAAAAAAACAATTCAAATCAATAATAAAACCAAAAGAATTAAAAATCGGAATTAAAAATTTAAAATCGACATACAGAGGACATTTAATTGTAGAGACTCAAACTAATAATGATATACAAAAAATTCACCAAACATTGATAAACTCTAATACAAATTTAAAATCTGATTTTATTAAAAAATTGAGACCAAGGATTATAAAAAAAATATTCCTTCGGAAATTGATGATCATAACCTATCAGAAACTATTCTATCACAAAATGAGGAATTAGATTTAACTAACGAAGATTTCATTCATTTTTTTTAGACTATTTCATAATAAAATCTACATATAATGAAAATCAGAGACACGCAGTACTGCAGGTTTCACCACAAGCTAGGAATATCATCGTGAAACGTGCAGAGAAGCTTAAATTATTCTACACGATTAGTAGGACCGATGACTTTGTAGCGGATGGTTGTCGCTACTAAAGGTAGGCTAGGAAGGGTAGGAAGGATGTGCCGGGAGAAGGTAGCCAAGTAAGTACTGTGTCCCGGTAAGGGCGCTTCCTTGAACCTGGGGGATACCGACTAGGTACTAGGCCTTAGCTGTTCCACTGAGTCGGGGAGAAGGTGTTCGGTACTGAGCCGTAGCCGTTCCTCGAAGCAGGAGTGAGAGGGGTAAGGAAGTAAATAAATAAGCCAGGTATTGACTAGAGTTGGGGGAAGTAGGAGTCGGGAGTGTAATGACTGGAGGCTGGCTTGACCACTGGGTACATCGAGACGGCGGCTTCGTGCTTTGTCCAGAGAGAGAGGTAGAGCAGGTAGCTAGGTCCTTGATCCTGAGTGCATGGCTGGATGGTTGCTGGAACGCCGGTTGCTTGGTCCTGAGTGCATGGCTGGCTGGAATCTGGTCTTGAGAGAGCTGAAGTGTCCTGGAGAGAGCGCCGGATCGGAATCCGTTCTGGCCAGCAGGAACACCCCTAGTCATAGGCCGAGGTCGGGGCGCCTCGGTCGAAGTCGGGGAAGCTAGGCTGAGCGCTCGTTCCTATTGGCTGTTCCTGGATGCTTCTCATTGGTCGCCAGTGGTCACCTGTCCAGTCATTACATCTCCACAACTTCCTTTCTGTCCGGCGCTGCAGGAACTGCCAACGGCTGAACCATTCAGGACGTTGCAGAGGAACCCTCACTTTACAGAGGAACACAACGCCAAGGACTGTCCACGAAGAGTGAAGATAGAAGAACACAAGTGTATAAATTGTATTAGTTTTAATAACTATTGCAAGCCACACCAGAAGGAATCTATCTTCCATTCAGCTCTTAGTAAAGGTTGCCCATCTTATCTTAATGCCTATAATAGATTAATAAATAACACTGATTATCAATGAATAATACAACACTGATTTATTATATCTTTATTATAATAATAGAGCATTTATCAAATTCTTCTTTAATAAACACACAAACTACAGCTGATAAACAAAACAACACACAAAATGATACAAAAATGATAATGAAATACACAAAACAATTCGCAATAATATACCAACAGACTTACAGACACATGAAGACCTACCATTAACCGATTCAGAAATTAGTTATATTAGTCAAAATTTAAAAAGAAATAAGTCCCCAGGTATAGATGGGATTACAGGAGAAATATTCAAAAATGTATATAATTGTTTCCCAATTTTTATCAATGAATTATACAAAAATTGTTTCAAATTTGGTATTTTCCCCGAAATATGGAAAAAGTCTAAAGTAATTCTTCTAAATAAACCCGGAAAATGCAAAAATGATATTTCATCGATTCGTCCCATTTCTTTAATTCCTACAGCTGGTAAAGTCTTGGAAAAAATAATTCATTCTAGATTATCTCATTATTTCTACTCGAACTCGCTCCTACATATCAATCAATTTGGATTTACCTCTCGAAAATCAACCATAGATGCATTACACAGTACACTACAATTCATATCTGAAGCCAAAAACACTAAATCACATACAGTTCTCATATCACTAGATATTAAAGGGGCATTTAATAATGCATGGTGGCCATCAATTTTAAATTCATTAGCAAATTCAAATTGTCCTAACAATATATATATATATATCTGTTAAAAATTACTTACAAGGCAGACAATCCTTTATCATAACACCAAATATGAAATTTCAAACACTAGGAACGCCTCAAGGATCTAGCCTTTCACCATTATTATGCAATCTAATTGTAAATAATTTGTTAAAGATAAAGTTACCTCAGGAAACAACTACCAGGGCATTCAAAAAGTCCTGTCGTTTTTCGTTTGTTCGTTGTTTATTTTGATTCTAGAGTGTTTGCTAATTAATTCCGTTCAATACAACTTTTATCCATGTAAACACAAATGTTTATACTTTATGAATAGGAGGCTAAGGAGGATTAATTTAATGCAGTCACCATCCAACTGTCTAGTTAAAATGATTCCAGTTGAAACTCAAATTCGGTCGATTTTGCTCTATGAGTTTAAACTTGGCTCAAAAGCTGCCGAAACTGCTAGAAAAATATGCTCCGTGTTTGGGGAAGATGTGCTGTCTGAGCAGAAGGCACAATTTTGGTTTTCAAAATTTCGTGGAGGCGACGAGACACTAGAAGACGAGGCACGCTCAGGTGGACCAACTGTAGTTGATAAGGAGGACGTTCGAAGAGTAGTAGAGTTGGATCCGCGTCAAAGTTGTTCAGAGATAGCCTCTCAACTTAATATCTCAGCCACCACTGCCTGGAATTACCTTAAAGAACTGGGAAAAGTGAAAAAACTGGATAAATGGATTCCTCATAAGCTTTCAGATGCCAATATGCTTGTTCGCTTGACAACTGCATCTTCGTTAACTTCCCGCTTGAAAGTCGAACCCTTTTTGAATCGAATCATCACCTGTGATGAGAAATGGGTGTTGTACAACAACTTCAGACGATCATATCAGTGGTTGTCGGCAGATGAGAAACCTAAACAATTTCCAAAACCAGATCTCCATCCAAAGAAAGTTTTGCTCATTGTTTTCTGGACAGCCAAAGGTATAGTGCATTTTGAGATTCTGAATCAAGGGCAAACCATCACTGCAGAAGTATACTGCAATATACTGGACCATTGCCAATCCAAGCTTAAGACTTTTGATCCCTGCTTAGTCAACAGAAGAAGACCTTTGCTTCTTCAAGACAACGCTCGACCACACACCGCCAAATTGACCAGGGAAAAATTGACAGAAATAGGCTGGGAAGTTTTGCCTCACCCACCATATTCCCCTGACCTGTCACCCACTGATTATCACCTATTCAGAGATCTCGACAACAATCTGAGACAGAAATGTTTTCAAGACCGTGACAACCTAATTCACGAACTGACCACTTATTTTTGCAGTAAAAATTAACAGTTTTTTAAGGAAGGAATTTGGGCTTTACCATCTCGTTGGGAGAAGGTTACCGACCTATTTAAGGATATTTTGATGAATAAAGGTGATTATTTGAAAATATTTATTTATTTATAATTTCCCCCCAAAAAACGACAGGACTTTTTGAATGACCTGGTATTTTAGCATATGCTGATGACATATTAGTTCTAAGTAAATCTAAAATATTCGAAAAGCTGCAAGTCAATATTAACGTAATTACAAGTATTGTTGATGACTGGACGGACCAACATAAGTTAACATTAAATATAAAAAAGTCATCTTTCATTATATTTACACATAAAAGAATTCACCCACAAATACACGTAAAATCGCAAGGACAAAACATTAAACAGGTTGAAACATTGAAATATTTAGGAATAACATTAGACAGAAAACTGAACTGGAATGCACACATTGGCAGACTACAGACGAAATTAGTAAATAATCTGACAATCGCTGCAAAGAATACATGGGGACTAAACACAGAAGCATTACATATATTGTATAAAGGTGCCGTACTCCCATCATTAACGTATGCTATTAATATTTGGGAATCTGGACTCGCTAAAAAACACAATTTAATGAAATTACAACGAGTACAAAGATTGATGGCCATTAAAGTGATAAAGGGTTTTAAAACAATGTCGTATGAAGCAGCCTTCGTCCTAGAGAAAATAGTACCCATAGAATTAATTGCAAAACAATACACAGCACAATTTAAACTTCTTAAAACCTCAGAAAACATAGACGATTTCAGTAATAGTCAAATTGAAAAAGAATTGCAAGTTGCAATTTGGCTTCACCCATCTGATTTTCCAATTTTTAAAAGTCCTTACAAAAATAACAACATAGAATTAACAATTTATACTGATGGAAGTAAGGAAGGTGAAAACGTAGGCTGTGCATCAGTGGTATTTATTAACGACGAACCCACGGACGTACATAAATACAGACTGGGACAATACTGTACAAACATACAAGCAGAACAATACGCCGTACTTGAAAGTTTGCGACTAATAAAGAACAAATACAGACACTATAATAATGCAATTTTATACACAGACAGCAAGACGACCTTATAAAAACTGGCTAATCGTTTGATTCATGACTCGCTAACAGAAGAAATAAGAAAAAATGTGACAGAAATACAAAACATTAACATAAACAATGAATTATACAAAAACATGTATTTTATGAATTATTATATAAACATGTATTTTAAGTGGATAAGAGGACACTCTGGAAATATGGGGAACGAATTAGCTGATAAAGCGGCAAAAGCTGCCGCAAAAAGTCCCCAGTTACCAGTTTGTTATGATAAGATATCGAAAAAACACGTAAAATATATGTTACAAACACTACACAAACTTGGGAAAACCGCTGGACAAATACTAACAAAGGAACACACTTAAAGCTATTCATACCGCAAATTCAAACATATTTAACAAAAAACAAACTATGACTGATTTTTACACAACACAACTTGTCACAGGACATGGATCAATAAACTCATACTTACACCGTTTCAAAATCACAAACAGAAACACTTGTCCATGCGACTTTCTTACGGAACAAACTTACCAACACTTAGTATACGACTGCCGACTACTAATACAGGAACGGACAAAATTACAAACGTCAATCGTGAAACAAAACGGAGTCTGGCCGTCACCAAAACAAACTCTGTTTATGTGCCATAATAAGGCATTAAGAGAATTTGCTGAGCAACTTTACATGGCAATGGGAAGATTGAATGCCTATTACAAATAAACTGTGGTATTAAGCATTTTATGTGGTAGTACTAAAATTTAATTTTTTCTACTTATTCATTTATTCTTTATTATTCATGTTTTTGTTTTAATTCATTTTATATTCTGTTCTTTTATTAATTTGCTCCCTTCGTTGTATTTTGTATAGTTTTAATTTGTAAACTTTTAAATTTGAACTTAAACTAATAATATGTTTAAAAAAAAAAATATGTTAATATGCAAATGCAAGTGATATGCTGTTTATTGCATGAGACAAAAAAATAAATAAATAAATATATATATATATATATATATATATATATATATATATATCTGTTTCAAACACTAAAAAGTATTTCTTTTAGCAATTTATTTTTGTTAGTACATGCCAGAAATCGATTAGTATATGGACTCCGCAATAAATCATCAGCTTCTGGAGTGTTTCATAATTTATTAAATTTTTTTAACAGTAATATAATTTTATCAATATAGCAAAAATATCACGAAGTAACCAATCAAAGTACTATTAAAGTCAATTTGAAGAGGGTGGTGGTTTCTTCTGACACATATTTACTAATATCTCCCAAACTGTCGAGAATTTTGTGCTATGAGACTTTGCATTAGTTTTGCTTATCTAAAGGGAACAAGTGTTATAAAAATTAACAAAATTGTACAACTAGGAATGTGGGATTACAAAAGAATCAAATTATTAATTTGTTCTTACCTGCCGTTATTTTCATTTCCTTGTAACGAAATTCGGAAACTTTCATGGTCAACGAATAAGGAACATAATCTCATGGTCAAGAAGAGTGAAAAAAGAATTCATTTTACGTTTTGTTGCAGAAAAATGTTCGTTTGTGGTTTAACTTGCAACAGGAAAAAGTGACATAAAGGTATCTAAGCGGGCGGAACCACGTAAAGGGGCCCATAGACGACCAACTTGGTTGTCAACCTTGTTGCCAACTTGGTTGCCCACAGACGGTCAACTTGTTGCCAACTTCATTTGCTGATCAGTTCTGATGCGAACACACGCTTGGGAGAAAAGGAGTTACGATCGCTTGTTGTCTTTTATAGTTCTAAAAGAATTGTGTGAGGATGATGGGGAAGTGTTTCTGTTATGAAATAATTTTTATTTTTAAGTTTTTAAAATAAGAATTATTAGAAAATTGTTTTAAAAAAATAATGAAATATATCAATTACGATGGAATTTTTATTTTTAATTCCCAATAATAAAAATTAAAGGGAAAGTGAAACTCATTTATTAAATATATCTTATCCTCGGAATAAATATGGATTTGGAACCTTTTGTTTATTAGAAGTTATTTTTTTATGTCAGTGAATCAAAGTTTGTCTAAATCCAATTGATTTGTATGAGTATATATTGTATATTCTAGACTTCGTTTTTGTGTATTACTTTCTATTCATTATGGTACTAATATTTTTTTTATTATTTAAAATAATGTTTAAAGTTAAAGTAAAAACAAAAAATTTATTAAAAAAAAATTTGAAATAACATTATTCAAATAATTTTTATTTTTAAGTTTTTGAAATAAAAAATATTAGAATTTTTTTTTTTAAATTGTAAAATATATCAATTACGATGGAATTTTTATTTTTATTTTCCAATAATAAAAATTAAAGGTTAAGTGAAACTCATTTGAAATAAAAATTAATAGTTATTTTCGGTCCCTGATATTAAGTGAACTTCGCGTCTTTGCGTCTGTAGATTTTAAAATTTTTGTAAGAATGAACAGTACAACCTACGATGACTTGTTGGTTTAAGTAGGACTGTTCATTGAAAAACTCTTCTTCAGCCCCACGACCAGATCTTAAACGTTGTTCAACCTTTTTCAGCTCCCTGCGATAACATGTTTTTATGTTCCCAACTCTTTTCTTTAAACTGTTAACATTCGCATCCGGTTCTTCTTCTTATTTCGGTCTTTAAGCTCTTCTGATTTAACTTCCCAAAGCTCAGGCAGTTCTTTGAAGTTATCGAAAAATTCAGTCCAAGTAGGCGTGTTTTGTACAGACATTGTACACACCTATTGTATTTACTGAACAGATAATCTTGTGTACCCTCTTTTCGCAAAAATACTTAAATACAAGATTAGTAAAAACACGAAAAGCAACCGCACATTGACAACCAAACGACAGTTCACTATTGAGGTTGCCAACATGGGGCTCCGCCTACCGAAAATCAAAACGGATTTGATCTATACCAACCGCTTACTCAAACCGCCAACCTGCCCACAGACGTGCAACATCTCCTCCAACATGGCAAGTTGGCAAGGAGGTTGACAACCAAGTTGGTCGTCTATGGGCCCCTTTATGTGCCATTTTTCCATTACTCAGATGGCGAACGGTGGAAGCAGGAACAGTGGAAGAGGTAGTTTTAATCAATTTTTGAGTGCTCCTATCATTTGAATTTATTGGTGCTCTAAAATACATAACTACTTCTTTGTTTTGAGTTATAAAAAAAGTTCTAATACTTCCTTTGTCTCTCCTGTAAAATTATAAGCTTTTGAGTTGTGTCACTGCTCTTGCTCATGAGCGATATTTTTTAAAAAGAAAAACTAATTCGGTCTAAAAGAAGTTGTGGTTCAGTCTAGCAAAAAATTAAATAAACAATTAATTACTGATTCAGCTGTTCTTTACAAATAAAAAAAATTATTCCTGTTTATTGTCTATTTATACAGGTTATTTTTAGCAAATTCTTCAGGAATGCGGGTTATATATATGCAGACTGTTTTGTATTCGGCATGGGCGTATATAGAAAATAATTTCGGAGGGGGCTGGGATAATTTCGGGGGGGGGCTGAGACCATTTCCGGTGTATAGAATATTAACAATTTAGATCTTGGAAGAGTTTTAGCCAACTAAAAAGCTATTACACCCAAAATAGAATATGTTTTATGAACTAAATGATTTTATTTAATTTATTTTTAAGGGTTCTATGACATTTTTACCGATCAAATCAAAATTTCGGGGGGGGGGGGGCTGCAGCCCCCTCAGCCCCCCCTTATATACGCCCATGGTATCCGATCTTCGCACCTTTATAAAAGAATCATTCGGTCCCTTCAAGAATGTTCTGAAAACATAATTATAAAATACAAAATTATGGGCACCACTTTATCACTTTAATATTGATTATTATTATTTTTTTTACTTCTTCTAGTCAAGGCTAAGAAAAACTAATCACAGATTTCAACAAAAACAAAACATTCTCAAAGTAGATAGAACGACTAGGTACAGCTTGAAAGAAACTGTAGGAGGGCTGTTTCTTGACATAAGGTTCCCTCGTCTATCCACAGATGGCGCTGCTGGCTTCTTTAGATCGGTTGTATACTTTTTAATGTCAAACCCTCAACATTTAGTATACGTGGAAATAAAATGAAACAGCATTTCTTAGGTGCCAATGAACCTGGCAGTCGGAGCACCTATAATTAATAAATACAAAAAAAAAAAAAAAAAAAAAAAAATAATAAAAAAAGAATACTGCATTTCTTCTTTGAGGAAAATGAATTCACTCATTCATTTTACTTATATATATATATATATATATTTATATGTATATATATATATATATATATATATATATATATATATATATATATATATATATATATATACAGGGTGTCCCGTAAATGTCTAGTCATATTGTGAGGGGTGATAGAAGACCCTTAGTGGAACAAAAAATGTTCTATGACGATTTCCCGAATTCTCGCCCATAAGGGAGAAAACGTCGTTTTATTGTTTTTTCGAGACAAACGTACTTTTTAGAAGAATAATCGTTGTAGCTCCGTCCCAGGTGGTACTACTAAAAAGGGTGTGAAACCAATCGAAAGCTGAGTAAATTTACTATAAGACTAGTTGAGAGTAAACGTAAAAATGAATGAATGTAAGTATGTATATCTTACCAAAAGAAGGCAATTCTAAATTTCCTGACATTTTATTGATATTTCTTTCCAGCGTAACTCCTCAATAAGCAGGATCTGAGATTTCCGGGTTTCAGAAAAACTTCCTCATTTAACCAGCTTTCCATTCATGTATCACAACTCTGTGTTATTGAAGTATTTGAACGGTTTAAGTACAAAAGTTAAAAAAAAACATGGATCTGTGAAAAGAAAATTATATTTTTTTCTTCAGTTTATTCAAAAAGCTGAAGGGAAATATTTATTTTTATAAATGTTTACATAAATATTAAGTAAATATTTACTTAAAACAATAAAAAAAAATTACTTCCACGAATATAAAAAAAATTCCTAAAACAGTAAATAAATAAAATACACATTTATTTTGAATTTGTTAATTCAGGTAACTAATACTGGGTCCAGGAGGCGGCCATTAAGGAACACCAACCATACATTAACCTCAAAAATTATTATTTTTACCTAGATCACGCATTTGAACACATTTCTACAGGTACTTATATTTAGAAAACAAATGCTTTACCTTAAATTAATACTGATGGCTACGCTTGTGAAACTCACTGGGATTCTGAGCCCATGCGTTTTTGTTGTGGTAATTAAAAATTCTATCCCCCATAAATAATATGTACATAGTCCTGTAAAACAGTGTTCAAATGCGTGATATAGGTAAAAATAGTAATTTTTGAGGTTAATGTATGGTTGGGGTTCCTTAATGGCCGCCTCCTGGACCCAGTATTAGTTACCTGAATTAATAAATTCAAAATAAATGTGTATTTTATTTATTTACTGTTTTAAGATTTTTTTTTATATCCGTGGAAGTAATTTTTTTTATTCTTTTAAGTAAATATTTACATAATATTTATGTAAACATTTATAAAAAAAATATTTCCCTTCAGCTTTTTGAATAAATTGAAGAAAAAAATATAATTTTCTTTTCACAGATCCATGTTTTTTTTAAAACTTTTGTTCTTTAATCGTTCAAATGCTTCAATAACACAGGGTTGTGATACATGAATGGAAAGCTGGTTAAATGAGGAAGTTTTTCTGAAACCCGGAAATCTCAGATCCTGCTTATTGAGGAGTAACGCTGGAAAGAAATATCAATAAAATGTCAGGAAATTTAGAATTGCCTTCTTTTGGTAAGATATACATACTTACATTCATTCATTTTTACGTTTACTCTCAACTAGTCTTATAGTAAATTTACTCAGCTTTCGATTGGTTTCACACCCTTTTTAGTAGTACTACCTGGGACGGAGCTACAACGATTATTTTTTTAAAAAGTACGTTTCTCTCGAAAAAACAATAAAACGACGTTTTCTCCCTTATGGGCGAGAATTCGGGAAATCGTCATAGAACATTTTTTGTTCCACTAAGGGTCTTCTATCACCCCTCACAATATGACTAGACATTTACGGGACACCCTGTATATATATATAAGACTTTCCCCTATATATATATATATATATATATATATATATATATATATATATATATATATATATATATATATATATATAGTTGGGTAAAACCGGGTAGGCGGATAAAACCGGATTTGGCTATTTTGGCTATATTAGTAGTGTTATCTGTCGGAAAATGCATGAAACTAGTAGTAGACATCCGCTATATTATTTGGAGGTATCGAAAAGGCAGTGTAGATGATTTGTTTGTTGACACCGATGTTTGGAAAAATTCAAGCTCAGAACGATCGATTTTTACTCCACCGATTTTACACTATAGTTTCTAATTGCCTGAAGATTTGTGTTACATAAGCACAATATTTGATAACACATTTTCTACCTGTTATTTTAAGTTATTAAACCAGATTTTAGATCATGTATGAGAAGTGCTAAACCTTCGTTTCAGAATAATGGCATAGTCGGATAAAACCGGGACCTTGGCAGTCGGACAAGACCGGGTAGTACCCGGTTTTGGACGACATTTTTTTGCGTGTGAAATGGATGTAATTTCTTTGAGTAGTATCAAATAAATATTTACTGAGGAAGAATCACCTTAAAAATTGTTTAAAAAAAAACAAAAAAAACTCTTATTTTCTTAAGAAGATACTTTCCACTGACATAGGGTACTATATTGAAGTATCCTACATTGTATTTGACCAATTATAAAATTTGTATAAGAAAGCATTGGATTCATTGAATGTACTCCAAACCATGGGCGTATATAAGGGGGCCGCACCCCCCCCCTTAGACCGTTTGATTTAATTAGTACAAATATATAATAAAACCCTTAAAAATAAATTAAATAAGAACACTTAGTTCAGAAAAAATACATTTTTTGTGTGTAATAGCGTTTTAGTTGGCTTACTATTCCAAGTTCTAGATTGTTAGTATTCCATACCCACCTAACGCTCCCAGCCCCCCCCCCCGAAATTATTTCTTATATACGGCCATGCCTCGAAGTACCCTTGAGGGCAGAGTAAGAAATGTCAGGCAAAATGGTTTATCGGCGGAGGTCGCTGCAAAGAAAGGTTTGTTATAATAACCAAACTAAAGGAATTAAAGCCCCTATTTTAAGCAGATGAAAAAAGGAACTTGTGGGGCATATCCTCATACTGGAAGGAAGACTATTTCTACTGAGACTGACAGATTTAAGAGGGCTAGCATTTCAGTTAAGGAAAAATAGTTTTCCTCGTACAATCAACAAAGAAAAAAAGATGGTCCGAAAGGAATGGTTGTACATCTTTCTTTATCGGAATCCACAGCTTTCATTGAGAGGTCTTGAGAAGACATCCTTAGCTCGGGCAAAGGGTTTTAATCGCACCGTGATACAAAACTGTTTTTACTCTATTACTCGTTCCATATTTAAGGACAGGGATTCCTGAGACAGCTGTTAACCCTTAATTACTGGCGTCGGGACATATTGACCCGAATGTATTTGTTTATTCGACCTTTGTCATTCAAATCTTTGTATTTCAATAAATATTATTGTTTATTACTATTTATTTAAATTTCTTTACCCAAAAAAATCAATTTAAAGTTTGTGTCACTGGGGACCCGACACCATTAGTTGTGGAAGAAAAAGCACGCCAGTAATTAAGGGTTAAGGATATGATCTAAGCATTCAACAATGATCCATTTCCAGACTACCTCTTTGCACTCTCTGATGCAACTGAAAAACCAATGCAGGTTAGGGATAATCCTTTACCTGAACAACCTCAAGTTGAATCAGAAATAGCCGACAATATTTGGCCTGAATAAACCTAATCACATACAATCCTTTGGCTAAGCAATATCAAGTTGAAACGGGTTCAGAAACTGAGATTTCTTCGCACTCCGATGATCGCAAAAAAGCTGTGAAAGAAAAGTCGATGATCAGCAACCATTAACTCCTACGCAGACACCCGCGTCTTCTCTCTGAATATCCCTAAGGAAAATGAGGCCTAACCCAGTTTAAAAAGGCCCAAGGTATGTGAAAAAGCCCACATGGGGCGAGGAAAGACAGTAATTCTTAGTTCTTCACCTTATGATTTGGAACTGAAGCTTGAAGCCCCCCCCCCCAAACCTAAAAGCAGACAAAACTATTTAAGACCCCTATGTAAATAAAAAACTGCCATACACACGGACGAATAAGGAGTTCTGCATTAAAACAGATTTCTCAACATCGGATGAACAAGACGAGGAAAATAAAGAAGCCTGTCTCTTTTGTCATGAATTTTACACCAGGTAAAAATCACTGGAAGGTTGGATACAGTGTCTCAACTGTAAGGATGGGCACTTGAAGCCTTTAGCAATGCAGAGAAACACGATGGAAATTTTATTTGTAGTTTTTGTTATAAAATGTCTTTCAAATCTGATCAATCATCTTAAATTACTATAAATTCCTAACATATTACATTCAAAATTACTTTTGTTCAGTGATTTTTTACCCCACGTATGTTGCCGTATTGTAGGACGGCCATTGTACCCATTTATTGTTATAAATAAATATTTAATTAGTAAAATATCAACATTTTATAATTATTATTTTATGTACCTGGTTTTATCCGACCAGGTTGGATAAAACCGGGCACTTCTATACTTCCAGAAAATAATTTTTTTACCCTCCAAAATATCGTTCTTTTACACTAAAACATATTTATATTTGGAACTAAATAACTACTATATCATTCAAATAGAAATTGGAGCAATTTTATTCACGTAGCTGTCCAGCAAAAATCAAAAACTTTTTGGGGCCCGGTTTTGTCCAACTTTCCCCTATATATATAATATATATATATATATATATATATATATATATTATATATATATATTTTATATATATATTATATATATAATATATATATATTATATATATATATATATATATATATATATATATATGTGTGTGTGTGTGTGTGTGTGTGTTTGTATGTATATATAAGATTCGATACGGATCACTACATTTGTAATACAGTAGACAGATGGTTAAGAAGTAGACAAGGGCAGTTTTCTATATACTGTATTACTAAAGTAGGCATTTGCCGAAGACTGTGTACCTAAACAGTACAAGGTACTTCCATGTTTCTTTAACACACACACACACACACACACACACACACACACACACACACACACACACACACACACACACACACACACACTCACACACACACACACACACACTCTCACACACACACACACACACACACATATATATATATATATATATATATATATATATATATATATATATATATATATATATACGTCACATTGTAAATATATGTGCATATATATAAGATAGGAATATTTTATTTTATCAACAAAAGGTTGCCACTGAATTGGTTATAATTTATTTAAAATAAACAACTTACATAATATTTTCCGTGGTTGAGCAACATCAATTGACGGGGCTTATTATCATCACTCACTGCGAGAATTTCAAGCCAATACTTATTTACTAATTAGTATTTTTTTTTATCATTGAAAGGTGTTTTGGTATTTTCTCCGACCCTGACGGAATTGCTTATGACGTTGACATGAGGATGTTTCATAACTCTTTATTAGCGAAAAAAAACGGTTGTTCTCTTTTTATATACACAAGCAAATATATCAGTGCACCTTGAATTATTACTGCACTATTTTGCCTCATATCAAATAAGATTCCATTTTTTATGATCGTAGACAATTTATGTAACTATTGGGCAAAATGAATTGTAAAGGGAAAAAATAAATAAAAAAAGATCGATTAATTGTTTTGAACAACGCAAAGATTACGAACATTTTCCCACTTGTTCCATATTCATGTAAACTAGATTGCTTACTTTTTAGTATCATTTTCAGAAGTGAGAATTCATATACAACTACAACAAGAATATATATATAGTAGTGTCTGAGAAGTTAGACGTGTCCTACACTAGATTAATATTAGGATATTTTAGGGTAGCAGGTTGAGTTTAAAAAAAAGTCCGTCACGCAGGAGCTGCATAACTAAGCACTTTCCTCAGAATTTGGGTAGTGTAGATTGCTTTCCAGAACAATTTGCTTAAAATATCCTACATAAATAAAATAAAAACATGAATAGTTCTCTTTTAAATTTGTAATGAGTAACTGATCAATTAATAATTTGCTTCCAGAGTTATGTTTACACATGGTACCTATTACACTACGTAATAAATACAAAAAACCTCATATTATCGTATTTTGATCTAACGCAGGAACAGGATACAGTCACTCTAGCGCTCCTTGCGGCGCCTTTGTGAACCTACGTCTGACGGGCTTTTCTATTGAAATATATTACAAATTAAACCCCCGCTTTCCGATTGACCGATTCAGCTCATTTTTACAACACTTCTTTCTCATGAGTTACCCACGACGTATACCGCGTTTCGTTACAATACAGCAGAAATTACGACCGGTATGAGTATATTAAGAATTTGGGTCAAGAGTAAACCCCCCCTTCTAATGAACCGATTTAGTTTATTTTTACAACACATATTTACCTGTAGATTACCACTACGAATACCGAGTTTCGTCGAAATATACCAAAAATCACGGCTGGTAGTGGCGAATTGGTATTGTGGGTCCGGAGTAAACCCCCCCTCCTAATGAACCGATTTAGTTTATTTTTACAACAGTTATTTACCTGTGGATTACCACTACGAATACCGAGTTTCATCGAAATATACCAAAAATCACGGCTGGTAGTGGCGAATTGGTATTGTGGGTCCGGATTAAACCCCCCCTTCTAATGAACCGATTTAGTTCATTTTTATATCTCACTTTTCTCTCTATATTACCACTACGAATACCAATTGTCGTTGAAATATAACAAATATTACGGCTGACATAGTCAAATTAGTGTTTTGGGTTCGGGGTAAACCCCCCCTTCCGGTGGACCAACTTTGGTGGTTAACGAACTCGTTCAATCGTTTGCTAATTGAATGCTATATACCAAGTTTCGTGACGAAAAAACAAAAACTCTGGCCGCTATCGTGTTAACAGACACATATATATATATATATATGCATATATATATATAGATATATATAAATTTTAACGGGGGTCATTTTCGGTGTCTACTAGGTAGGATCGATAAAGATTTGAAGAAATTTTTCAAAAATTCCGTCATGAGTCCAACCTCAATAGCTACTTTCCTTCGGAGGAAAGTGCTAAAATCTTCGACAATCATCGAAACTAAGACATTTTGGTTACGTTTGCTGATAAAGAAATAATAGAAACAAAAACAAACAGTCATGAAATTACCTTCAAAAACTATTCTTATTCACTCTTATCACTGAGAAATCAGTGATTAATAGTCAAAAGTGTTTTTTTTCGTTCCTTTAAGCATTTTTTTCATACTTATGAACATCCAGCAAATTTTCAACATTTCCACCATCTAGAAATTTCAACATTTTTTTAAAATTTATTTGTTTTCAATTAAACCAATTTAATTAAATGAGAAATAGGCTCGTAATTGAGTGTTTACATTTTTCACAAAACATGAAAAGAAATTATTTCCTGTTTCTATTCTAAACTGTCCAGATGGTTCAAGGGATAGAAAGGAAACGAGCTGAGATGAAGTAGATCTTGGGAGTCGGACGTTTTGTTACTCAGTCTGTAACTATTGTCAAGACAACAACCAAATGTTCTGAAAGATCAGATGTCTTATCATTATAAATTTAATTATTGGTGATGATGGTTTTCACCTATTACTACAAGGCCTCATGAGGGCATAGAACTACATAATGAAAGGTTCATGACGGCCTCATTAGTTGAATCTCATACCTGTTAATGGATGAGAGAAATCTCAAGTGCTTGATTCCACTTGAATACATTTTCACTTTTGTTTACTGAAGGCCGTGTCTTGAGAATAGCCTGATCCTTGTCTCATTGCATAAATTGTTGAGATACAATAGTTATGTCTCCTTTTATTTGCAACTTAATCCTCGTGAACGTCTTATTTTCGTTATGGGACAGAAATATGTAACAGTACTGAGAAAAGAACAATTCTCAAATTTACCTTGGAAAAATGGGGTCTTTATAAGATGAATTCTATGTTTTCAGAATTGTTTTTTCCCAAAGTGTATTGACTGCTAGCTCATAAGCACCTTTTCTTACAGAGTATTGAAATCTATATCCCCAAAAATGAGAATTCGCTTCTGCTTAGAGCAAATTTCGATGGACATTTAGATTGCACAAGACAGTTTACACTGTAAGTGACTTAATTTTCAAAACTTTATTTAATAGATGGGGTCTCCCGTAGTCTAGTGGCTAGCACGCTGGATTCATAAGCGGGAGATGGTGGGTTCGATTCCCACCTCCGGCAGGAATTTTCTCATCTCAAGGCTCGCTGGGAAAATTCCTCGCTGCATCCTGGATGTCGGCGCTAATGACCTAGAAGTAGATGCGCCGTAAAAAAAAAACAAAAAAAATTAGAGAAACTCGCCCGTTTAGTGTTTAAAGTGAGACTCTACCGTTTTAGGCACGGCGAGTTCCCTAAAGAAAATGAAAAATTGATATTGTCACTGACGGCCTATTCCCTCCTGGATTGTAAAGTAATTAAGTAAATTTAAATCTTCCAGGGTTACCCCAAATTCTTACTTTATAAGCAATGCTTATATATTCTCGCCAAAGCTTCGTAGAAAATTGGTAGTAAGCAATCGCTTTAAGAAAACTATGTGACACTGAAAATCAGAGGGCAAAAATACTTCACTTATAGCAAGCTAACAATTTTCCTAACTACAATTCAGGTAGACTTACAAAATAACTTGCATCACGAAAACATCAACTTTACATCGACTGCTTGACATTCGAGGTCTTTCAGACAAAGATCGAAGCAATTATAATACAAAATGGCAACGAAAAATGTACTTCAATATAGGCCTTTACCAACTAATTCTTACTTGTTACTAGTTGTACGGAGCAAGAAATATTAACTTTGCCAGTACTGTAGTAAAACTGTTTTTTTTTTTTTTTTTTTTTTTTTTTTTTCGTTCCTTTAAGGAAATATTATTTCTATTGAGCGGGAAACTCAAACCACCATTTCAAATTTGAAAGATTTTATTATTATTTTTGTTCATATTAAACTGCAGCCTTTATACCGGCTGTCATAAACTGAAATAGAATTGGTTTACACACCAGTGATAATACCGGAGAAACTTTCATGTTAAATTAAAAAATTATGGCAATATGGAATTGATAATAAAACATTTACTCACAGATTGCATGACGGAATGGCATGCCTAGCCCATATAATCTAGGCGCACGGTAGTGCGCCAGGCCAAGTTCCGGCCTAAGCATACTGTGTGTATATTACAGGAGGTCTTAGAGCCGATTTTTACTCTCTCATTACTTTCAACCAGGTAAAGATAAAGTTATGAAATTTCACAGAGGTATTATACTACTGGATGTAAGTAAAACTGGAAATTTTCATAACATCGAATAGTTTCTGAGATATAAGCGATCAAAAATCGGGATTTATAGGACTCACTCACTGACTCATCAAAATTATTAGGCACTTCCCATAGAGCTACAGACTTGAAATTTTGCAGGATGATAGATTTTAAGGTTTTATTAAAGGAAAAAATCGAAAAATCCTGAGAAGTTGTGTTTGACGCTGCTTCCGGGGCGGGGGCGTGCCAGTTTTGTACTTCCTTCGTAAACCCATAATTTCGTCCGAAACCCATGATGTGGGGTATCAAATGAATCGTCTCGGTAAGAAGAACCTATATTTGATGTTTTAAGAAACATTTAGGCGCATATAGGCTTGGTAAAAATCGTACCCCCAGCTGTCTGTCTGTATGTTTGTTCCTTATATAAATCCGAACCGTTTGATCGATTTTGACCAAACTTGGGACACAGATGGGTCTTGATACGGGGAGAATCATAGGCTAGTTCAATATCATCTATCAGCTGTTTGCCTAACTGTTTATTCCTTATACAAATCCACACGATTTCACCGATTTTGATCAAACATGGTACACAGGTAGGTCTTTATCCGGGTAGTGTCATAGGCTAGGCCAAAATCGTCTATCAGCTGTCTGTCTCCATGTTTGTTCCTTACACAAATTCACACCGTTTGACCGATTTTGACCAAACTTGGCACACAGGTAGGTCTTGGTCCGCGGAATGCACTAGGATAGGTAAAAAAGGTTTTTCAGTTGTCTGTCTGCATGTTCGTTCCTTACACAAATTCACACCGTTTGGCCTATTTTTACCAAACTTGGGACACAAGTGGGTCTTGATACGGGGAATGCACTAGGATAGGTAAAAAAGGTCTTTCAGCTGTCTGTCTGCATGTTCGCTCCTTACACAAATTCACACCTTTTGGCCTATTTTGACCAAACTTGGCACGCAGGTAGGTCTTGATACGGGAGAGTCATATTACCTATGACGTTTTGTACTTTTTGTTCCATCGGAAAGCCATCAATCCTTCTGAAACCCATCATGTGGGGTATCAAATGAATCGTCTTGGTAAGGAGAACCTATATTTGATGTTTTAAGAAATATTTTGATGCATCTTAACAACAACACGTGTGACTTCTTTCTTAAATGTTGTAAATAAAGTCGTAAGGGTTAAATGTATAATATGCTTGAAAGCAGATACTAAGTTTTTCAAAGTCATCTAAATTACAAAGTTTAGGATCACAAACCCAAAATGTATCGTCTTTGTTCTTTTCTTTTTCTTGAAGGCCTTCTACACTTTCCTCGTGGTGACCTTTATCCTCGGGATGAGGTTCCTGTGTTTTACAGTGTAATAGTTTAGCTAGGCGAGCAATCAATTTGACCTCTAGAGTACTGTCATCTGGAAAAGCTTCTAACTTTTCTAGTCTAGTGATTAGATGTATGTAGGTTGATTATTGGTATCAAATATCAAGCATTAAGGAGAACTTTATGCAGAATCCAAAGACCCTGGTTTTATATTAAGTAAAAAAGCCAGTAGGTATGTGGCAACTAAATTTTATTTAATACTTAGAAAAAAGTAATGAGATCCCAAAAAAAACATAAATGTGATATAGAGGCCAAGTTCCTCCCCCACAAAGAAACACTCCCTTCCCCAAAAAGCGAGAAATATCTCCTCCTAAAACCCCCAAAAAACGCCTTACCATCCTACACTCCAAAAAAAGTAGTATGAGTTGGTGTATTAGGTGTACCATATTTTCAACCAAAAATATTTGCCAATACAAGAGATGATACAAGAAAGAAATGTCCAAGTTCATTACTTAGAAGACCTCGTAATTACTTACTAAGAACAGTAAAGACACTTCAACTGACCTTTAAAAACAACAATAAAAATACTTATATCCAGTTACTAAAATATCACTTTCCTCAACCAGGTATATTCTTAAACTTGGCAATGTTTTTTTTGTGCCGAAATTATATTTAGAGAGAAAACTAAACATTGCCAAGTTTAAGAATATACCTGGTTGAGGAATGTGATATTTTAGTAAATGGATATAAGTATTTTTATTGTTGTTTTTAAAGGTCAGTTGAAGTGTCTTTACTGTTCTTAGTAAGTAATTACGAGGTCTTCTAAGTAATGAACTTGGACATTTCTTTCTTGTATCATCTCTTGTATTGGCAAATATTTTTGGTTGAAAATATGGTACATCTAATACACCAACTCATACTACTTTTTTTGGAGTGTAGGATGGTAAGGCGTTTTTTGGGGGTTTTAGGAGGAGATATTTCTCGCTTTTTGTGGAAGGTAGTGTTTCTTTGTGGGGGAGGAACTTGGCCTCTATTTCACATTTATGTTTTTTTTGGGATATGTCTTAACTTCTTGCTGAAGGTAGAAAGTACAAATAAGATCTCATATGAAGGCATCGAAGTAATTTAAAAAAAAAAATCCTCTTTTCTTAGAAATGCAATTTTGCTTGGACTAATTTATTGAACATTTTTCATATTTATCGTTGTTCCTCAAACACTTAAAGCTCTCCAAAGTAATTTCCTTGGGTCTCTAATCATTTTTTTTTTCCAGCGACAATGCTACCACGAATACCCGCCCACAAGGTGTCTTCGGGAATCTTTCGGAAGGTCCTAGTCATGACTGATCTCTTTTAATGACAAAAAGAGTCCGTCTCGCAGGACTGCATCATCTTAGCGCGGTTCCGTTCATATCCCTAGTCTAATTTGGAAATATTAAAATAGAAGCAGTTATTATTTTGGTTCCACCAGTCTTTTTTTTTAATTAATTATTATGATGGCGTGTCAACCCTTAAGGTCACTAACGCCATTCCTGTGAGTAGTAAAGTCTTGAAAGGTCATGATTTACAATCTTACCTGGAAGGGTCCGCTACACTAGAAACAGACCCGCTAGTGACAAGGTCTTGGAATCTTGGAAATCTGTATTTCTAACAATTTATTGTTTTTGTTATTTTACTTAACCAGTTTTATTGTCAAATACATTATCCAACTATAAGCAATTAAAAAATAACAAGAAATAAAACAGACAAAAAGAACCATTGGAATAAACGAAATCAATTAATTTAAAGCTTTAAGCACTTTTTTCTCCGATTGACATCGCCTAATTAAAACTTTCTTCAGAACCTTTTTTGTAGAGCATTTAGTAAGCTTCCGAATGGTAATCTTCCGCTTCACAAGATTGTCAATGGTTTTCGAGATACTAACGAAATTATACAAAGTTACCAAAACTTTTTTTGTCTGTTAATAAAATATTTTATTCTAACCCTTCCTTTTCTCTAAACGTAACAAAACTTTCAACATATTAGTGTTGATGAAACTCCAACATGCAGAAAATGTTTCAACTGTATCCCATAATTCTAAGTACCAAAATCAAAGACAAAGAACCCTCCCTAGGAAGGACGCTAGGCAGTTGAAAAGCTATATATCTTGGAAATCCATATCTCTAACATTAAATTGTTTTTCTTATTTTTCTTAACCTGTTTTATTTTCAAATACATTATCCAACAATAAACAATTAAAAAATAACAAGGAATAAAAAACAGACAAAAAGAACAGTTCGAATAAGCGAAATCAATTACTTTAAAGTTTTAAGCTCTTATTTCTCCGATTGACATCGCCTAATCAAAACTTTCATTAGAACCTTTTTTTTTAGAGCATTTAATAAGCTTTCTAATGGTATTTTTCCGTTTACCAAGATTCTCAACCTTTTTCGAGATATTAATGAAAGTAAACAAAGTTACTAAAACTTTTTATGTCTGTTAATAAAATATTTTATTCTAACCCTTCCTTAACTCCAAACGTAACCAAAATTTCAACATATTAGTTTTGATGAAAGTAAAACATGGAGAAAATGTTTCAACTGAATCCCATGATTCTAAGTACCCAAACCAAAAACGGTATTCAAAAAATATTTTTCCAATTTTCTCGAAAACGGTTAAAGCTATCGCCTTGAAAATGGTTTCATTCGTTTTCCTAGCCCAGGAATCATATAAAACGAGTACTTAGAAGCTTATGAAGTCAAAAACGTAAGCGTTACGATTTTTTTTGCGCGAATTTCGCCCCAAACGCCATCTTCCAGGAGGCGGATTTCGCTGGTTAACGAACTTGACCTTTCAAATTGGACGAAGGATTTTTGTACCAAATTTCATCAAAATCGGACCATTCGTCTTCTATCTAGAGAGAGAACAGACAAATATATATATATATATATATATATATATATATATATATATATATATAAATATATACATATATATATATACAAATTTGAACCACCGTTATTTTCGGTCTCTAGGGGTTCTGAAACGCGAAATTTTCTAGTCGGCACTTCCGGATTGTTTCATTGTATCAACCCTATAAGCGGGGTTCCTCCCTATAGGGGAGAGAGGAACCGCGCTAAAACGGGTTTCTTTCAGGGCTGACTTAATCCGCGGGTACAAAAAGAAGCCTGCTGTGGCGATGTCAGGACTATAAGAGAGGTAGGTAGCGTTAGCACCTGATGTTTAGCCAGGATCTCGCATGGTAGCTGCTCGTAATGGAGTTCGCAGGTATCGGAGATGTCGTTTCTCGTCCTGACGACTCTTTTTCGGAGTCTTTGCAGCAAATCCACGGAGTAGGCAGTGCTAACTATCTGTTTTAGAGGAAGAAACTCATTTTCGGTTTTCCTTGTTGACGGCCCCACAGAGCGTCGTTCTTCGTGAACCGGGGTCGTTTTTCCGGGTTTTCCTTAAAGGCCTTAAGGCAAAGTCCTGCCGCTTCTTCAGTTTGGAAACCACTGATTCCAGTTATGTAGCAATACTTACCCCATCTGGTCCGATACTGTAAATAAATAACTAAAATAAATCA
>OX328128.1:64155767-64170779 GCA_946811695.1 Gonocerus acuteangulatus
CACCGACGAGCCTCCCTGAGCACCGCATCCAGGACTACACTGTTCTCCGCCGTTCCGTCGGCTGCTATGAACGCCCTTTGACCTGCCTCTTGGAGATCCAACGCTCTCAGACGTGCAGCCAATATCTTATGAAGTTGTCTGAGAGCTACGGACGCCACGGTAATAGGTCTATAATCACCAGGCGTCTCGGGAAATTTCTTTTTCGGAATAAAGACAGTTCTGGCCCCAACCATTAAATGAATACACCTTCCCCCCAATAAATATAAGTTATAAAAAACAGCCCGAGCCTTGGGGGGAACTGATTCCCAATCAGCAACTCGTAGGCCGTCCGGACCAGGCGCAGAGGATCTCTCTAACTTGTTTTCCCGGATCTCTACTACTTCGATAGGCGTCCATAGTGTGGTGATCTCTATAGCTCCCGGTGGCAAACCAAGCTGTTCAAATGGCCGAGAGGGATTCTCCATAATCGGGCGCCAATAGTCCTCCATTTCGTCCAACGAATGCCTGCGCTCTAGAGGACCTCCTTCCAAAATCTCCTTAACCGCCCTACTCCTATTAGATTTCCAAATTTTTTGTATACGGTGATATTCTATCTGGCGGCGCTGCCTAGCGTTAAATGGAAGGGGTCGTGGGCCACCAGGCTGTCCACTTCCTTCAAATGAGGCATTGCCCCACTCGGGAAATTGCCCCACTCGCGCCTGAAGCCACTCATACAGTTGGTCCGTGACATCCAGCCCTGCTTTGGCATCTTCAACTAGAGGCGCCAAAATTGTATCTAGGCCACGAAGGCCAATTGCCTGTTCAGCCGCTGCTTCACAGAAAATCTCCCTAAAACCAGGACCAACCACCTCTACCACTTGCGCAGGCTGTCGAAGCTCCTCTCTATTTAACTCATCCAGTGCTTGACGAAGGAATGCCCGGTAGCGAGGAGTAAGCCGAATTCGCTGCGCCGCCCCAGCTGTTCTATCAAGTAACCCTTGTACAAGGCTTTCGCTCGTAACAGCAAGGCCCTTTGCTCTGCACTCTGCCTCGCGTTTTGATAGAAGACGCAGCTCTTCCTCACTCCAACGGGGCATCCTTGGAACTCTTATTGTACTATTGTGGACCTCCGGGTGGGCACGAGTTATATGCTGTCCTAGACTTCTATCACTTCTGAAACCCTCGACCACAGGTTCTACACATTCGTATCTCTGGGTTAAATTCCATAGTCGGTCCTTTCACGAACGCGTCCGAGGGCAGCCTGATACGTGGGACAGATCCTGCTACCAGCTATATGCATTGTGTCCCTAATGCCTGCTCTTTTACAGTTGGGACAACAAGGGGGGTCACTTTTCTTGGTGCACTCAATAAAGCAATGACCACTTTCACCACAATGACCACACGTGTGAACTTTTTGTGTACACGTCCTTGAAATATGGCCAAATCTTTGACACTTGTAGCATCTGCTGGTATCTACATGATCGCCAACCACGCAAAAGTGACTGCCGAGGTATACCCCTCCTGCTTCAAGCAGTAGGGCCCTCAGTCGAGGGTTTACTTCCAAAATCAAGTTACAGGACTCACCTGTCTTCCGACCAGACTTATACAACAATTTAACTTCGGTGTTGAGACCCACTTCACCACAAAAGTTTTGCCTCCACAAACAATCAGTTAGGGTAGGCAGGTCTAGGTTTTTGCCCTCCACGGTCCGCGGGGCGTGGCGTACGATAAGCCCGGGTTTTAACATAGGCTTCTCCTTAACATTCACTTTTAAAGAGAGCAAGTCAATGTCACCCAGGATTCTTCGCCTATCCTCTCCCCGCCCGGGTTCTATTATGATTCCTCCGCTCCTAGTCTTTAAGACTCTCCGGAGCTGGAGGCCTTTTCTTGATGGGTCGAGGGCTTTAAGCACGTCTCTTTTAACTTGCTCCAAGTCTTTATAGTGGCTATTAATCTTCGGTTCAATATACACCGTGCCACCCGGTCTATGTGGGACACAATTCCCCGATCCTGACTTGCTCGAAGGGGGATGGCCGTTTTTGACCAAATATGCCGAGGCCCTTGGGCTACACCCCTCGCCCTCACCAGTGATAAACCCTCCAGTGCCGAGTTTCCGAGCCCCCACAGACGCGTCAGCAGCCGCACCCGATGTAACCGGAGCCATAGAAGCCAGTCCATTCCCCACCTCAGACTCAGTCGACCCCCCAGTAGCCCCAAGTCGAAAATCGACACGTCCACCCACCAGGGAGACGAAAGCATCCAGGTACTTCCTGATTATAGCCTCCGACTCACTCGACACACCCGCAGTACCACCACCGACCCGCCCGAGGAGCTCATCCTTAAGTTGGACAGCTCGGGCCCTGCCATCCCTCCAATCGAATGAAGAGCCTTGTCCCACCGCATGAATTGTGTCAATCACCAAAGAGTGCGCTTGAAAAGTGTCGGAAGAGGGAACGTCGTCAGACCGCCCCAGCACATTACAACCCCCACCACTCGCCTCAGATAAACTGAGAGACATCCTCGCTATCTCCTCATCAATATCCCCCTCAGTTATTGCTCTTCGAGGACTTGCTGTGTCTTTGTTTGGGGTCACCGAGGCAAAACAAACTGACTTATTTATGGACTTACCGTCGGCTTTATTCTTACAGGAGCCAGCGCTCAGCTGAGGGGAGCCTCTAATAGCTGTCATTTCAAAAATTTCAGTAAAATTTACAAAAGGAAACATTTTTTAGCGCGGTTCCTCCCTCCCCCATAGGGAGGAACCCCGCTTATAAGGTTGATACAATGAAACAATCCGGAAGTGCCGACTAGAAAATTTTGCGTTTCAGAACCCCTAGAGACCGAAAATAACGGTGGTTCAAATTTGTATATATATATATATATATATATATATATATATATATATATATATATATATATATATATTTGTCTGTTCGCTCATTTCTGGCTTCCCTAATGGTCCGATTGTGATGAAATTTGGTACAAAAATCCGTCGTCCAATTTAAAAGGTCAAGTTCGTTAACCAGCAGAATCCGCCCACTGGAAAATGGCGTTTGGCGCGAAATTCGCGCAAAAAAAATCGTAACGCTTACGTTTTTGAGTTCATAAGCTTGTAAGTACTCGTTTTATAGACTTCTTGGGCTAGGAAAACGAATTAAACCATTTTCAAGGCGATAGCTTTAACCGTTTTCGAGAAAATTGGAAAAATAGTTTTTGAATACCGTTTTTGGTTTGGGTACTTAGACTCATGGGATTCAGTTGAAACATTTTCTGCATGTTCTACTTTTATTAAAACTAATATGTTGAAATTTTGGTTACCTTTGGAGTTAAGGAAGGGTTAGAATAAAATATTTTATTAACAGACATAAACAGTTTTGGTTACTTTGTATACTTTCCTTAATATCTCGAAAAAGGTTGAGAATCTTGGTAAACGGAAGGATACCATTAGAAAGCTTACTAAATGCTCTACAAAAAAGGTTCTAATGAAAGTTTTGATTAGACGATGTCAATCGGAGAAATAAGTGCTTAAAACTTTAAAGTAATTGATTTTGCTTATTCGAACTGTTCTTTTTGTCTGTCTTTATTCCTTGTTATTTTTTAACTGCTTATAGTTGGATAATGTATTTGATAATAAATCAGGTTAAGAAAAATAAGAAAAACAATTTAATCTTAGAGATATGGATTTCCAAGATATAGCTTTTCAAATGCCTAGCGTGGCCCTTCCTAGGGCGGGGACCCATCCAGGCAAGATCGTAAATAAGACCTTTCTTGAAAGTAAAGATGGAACTGTCAACTTTGGTCCTCCTCTGCCTCCGGCACTTTCATTGCTGACGAAGGCTACCAATGAGTAGCCAAAACGTCCTAAATATAGATTTTTTAACAAAAATCGTATTGAGGTTTCTTTAGCCGAATCCCAACCATTCCATCTTTACTTATCACCTCGACGGCTAACTAATCTTCATGCTTTCTAGAAATGTGGACCCAAAATAATAACAGCTTCTATTTTAATCATTTTAAATGAGTCTAGACATAAGAACGGAACCGCGCTAAGATGATGCAGTTCCTGCGAGTCGGAATTTTTTTTTTCATTAGTTTCACCTACTTTAACCCATTCAGGACGACGATTTTTTTCGAACACGGCCCCCAGGAGCCAATTTTTTTCTCTTCTTTATATTGTACATTTTTAATGAAAAAACACGTATACTATGGAAATCACCCAATTCGTAAGTGAATTCAAATAAATAAGATCATTGCACACCAGGTGTGCAATTCGCTCCTCGGCCACATTTTAGCGCGGTTACTCCCTATCTCCATAGGGAGAACCAGCTTATGAGGTTGACCTCACGACGCAATACGGAAGTGCCGACTAGAAACTTTCTCGTTTCAGACCCCGTAGATCACGAAAATATAGGTGGTTCAAATTTATATATATATATATATATATATATATATATATATATATATATATATATGCTTGCCTGTTCGCTCTCTAACAAGCTCAAAAATGGTCCGATTTTGATGAAATTTGGTACAAAAATCTGTCGTCTAATTTGAAAGGTCAAGTTCGTTAACCAGCAGAATCCGCCCACTGGAAGATAGTGTTTGGGGCGAAATTCGCGCCAAAAAAATCGTAACGCTTACGTTTTTGAGTTCATATGCTTGCAGATACTTGTTTTATAAGTATATTAACATAGGAAAACGAATGAAACCATTTTAAGGCGATATCTGTAACCGTTTCTGAGAAAAGTGGAATCAATGTTTTGATAAGTCAATATTAGAAATTAATCCTAAGATGTTTAAATTTTGGTTATATTTAGAGTTAAGGAAGTATGCGAAAAAAATTATTTTATTAATAGACATGAAAAGGTTTCGGATCTTCATACATTTTCGTAAATATCTCGATAACAGTTGGGAAATCGTCGTAAGTGGAAGGTGAACATTCGAATGCAAATCAATGGAAATCAATGCTGTGTGGGCAGAGGCATTGGCGTGAAGGAGGCAGACACCTCTGCTTAACTTCCCTCGCCTCTTCTCTTTAATGGCGTCTCGTAACCGGTGAAGTAGTGCTGCATAATACTCACCATTCATTGTGGTATTCCTTTCTTTAAAATCTATCAGTAGTATTCCTTTACAGTCCCAATAAATTGTGGCCATTACCTTTTTTGTTGACTGCGTGACTTTTGCCTTTAAAGGAGGCGCTTCTCCTGGTCTTCTCCGTTCCATGGACTCTCTTTTGCTGAGTGGGTCATAATATAGAAAGAACCATTGTCTCATCCCCAGTTACAATTGAGTCCAAAAAATTCCTTGGGTCGGCATTATACTCGCGTAAAAATTCATTGCAGCAGTGAACTCGTTCCTGTTTTTAAGCAGGTGAAAGAATTTTTGGAACCCATCTTGCACTAACCTTATTCATATGGAAATGTTCTTTGATGATCCTCAAAACACTTGGTTTCAAAAGCCCTAACCTCGCTGCTATTTCCTTGGTTTTTAGTCGCCGGTCAGACAGCAATTCAGATTCCACAAGTTGGATTGTTTCAGAAGTGACAGCTTCCAATGGGCGACCGGGACGTGTGTCATCTTCTAGACTTTCTCTCCCTAACTTAAATAATTTTGCCCATTCTTTCACTGTGGAATACGAGGGGGAGGACTGCCCGTATACACAATCCAAGCGCTCTTTAATTTGCGCAGGAGTAAGACCCTCTTTACAAAAGAATTTAATTACCGCACGGTACTCGAGTTTGAACATTGTAAAAATGGGGAGTTTCCTTCAAGGTTGGACTCTGACTGATAAGACTGAGGAAGTGCGGGCGATGGGTATGGAGTGAGCAGGCATGGACCTGCATAGGCGTGCATGTCCCGGCACAGTTGAAGGAGGGGAAGCAGGACAGGCCGGAAACTTATGGACCTTACTACGTGTATGCGCTTAAAACTTAAAAACTCCGACTCGCAGGAACTGCATTATCTTAGCGCGGTTCCGTTGATATCCCTAGTGTCATTTGAAAAGCTTAGAAAAGAAATAAACTTATTTTTTTTATATATGTCGTGAAAATTGTCGAAATCCTCTCGAACATTTCGAATAAAAGTGATATTAAGGCGTCAGGGACACCGACTGTAGTTAACTTATTCACAGAAGCGGAAATCACACAATCCGGCTCTCTTTCTAAAGCAAAGTTCTATAAATCAATACAAAATATGCCTAATAAAGCCTTTCTAGTGGATACAAAAGGATCAAGAAGAAATACAAGAAAGATTGAGTAGAATACCTTGCCTAATATAGCCTAAATAGAATAATATGCCGAATAAAGCCTATCTAGTAGATACAGAAGGACAAATAACAAGTCTTGACGAATAACAAGTCAAGATATAGAATAATATACCTAATTAAGTCTAAGGAGTAGATACAAATGGACCAAAAACAAGTCTTGAGGAATCTTTTCTTTTTTTTTTTTTTCTAATAAAATACTTTTATCAATGTTTAGTATATAACCTGTGTTGAAAACTATTGATTGCTAATTGATGAATCGGGTTACAACTATGTAATCTTTATGAATATTTAGTATATAACCTATGTTTGGAACTGAGTTATTTCAGAATCTAGTATAGTTTCAGAAATTTTGGCGAATGATATCATTAAGTTGCTCTCTGTACCGTAGCTAGGCTTTGTATTTGTCTCGGCAGATACCTGGGGTATATTTACAACTCTTGAGGATTAACTCCAAGCGTTTTTAAATTTTGCGTTTCAGAACCCCTAGAGACCGAAAATAACGGTGGTTCAAATTTGTATATATATATATATATATATATATATATATATATTTGTCTGTTCGCTCATTTCTGGCTTCCCTAATGGTCCGATTGTGATGAAATTTGGTACAAAAATCCGTCGTCCAATTTAAAAGGTCAAGTTCGTTAACCAGCAGAATCCGCCCACTGGAAGATGGCGTTTGGCGCGAAATTCGCGCAAAAAAAATCGTAGCGCTTACGTTTTTGAGTTCATAAGCTTGTAAGTACTCGTTTTATAGACTTCTTGGGCTAGGAAAACGAATTAAACCATTTTCAAGGCGATAGCTTTAACCGTTTTCGAGAAAATTGGAAAAATAGTTTTTGAATACCGTTTTTGGTTTCGGTACTTAGAATCACGGGATTCAGTTGAAACATTATCTGCATGTTCTACTTTCATTAAAACTAATATGTTGAAAGTTATGTTACGTTTGGAGTTAAGGAAGGGTTAGAATAAAATATTTTATGAACAGACATGAAAAGTTTTGGGAACTTCGTATACTTTCATTAATATCTCGAACACGGTTGGGAAATCGTAGTAAGTGGATAGAAACAACTATTTGAAAGCTTACTAAATTTTCTACAAAAATGATTCTAAAACTATTTTTGATTAGGTTATGTCAATCGGAGAAATAAGTGCTTAAAACTTCAAATACGTCTGTTTTGTTCTTATGAACGGGTTTTTGTCGTTCTTTTTGTAATTTTTGTCTCTTTCCCTTTGTTTTTTATTGCTTTTTATTTTTGTAATTTCTTATGTTGGGAAAATTTTGTGTGTAAAACAGGATATGAAAAATGAGACCAATTTTCTGATGTTAGAAATAATGTAAATTTTGGGAACTTTCATTAATATCTCGAAAACGGTTGAAAATCTTGGTAAACGGAAGAATACCATTAGAAAGCTTATTAAATGCTCTACATAAAAGGTTCTAATGAAAGTTTTTATTAGGCGATGACAATCGGAGAAATAAGAGCTTAAAGCTTTAAAGTAATTGATTTCGCTTATTCGAACTGTTCTTTTTGTCTGTTTTTTATTCCTTGTTATTTTTTAATTGCTTATAGTTGGATAATGTATTCGAAAATAAAACAGGTTTAGTAAAATAACAAAAACAATTTATTGTTAGGAATATAGAGTTCCAAGATTCCAAGACCTTGTAACTAGCGGGAAAGTTTCTAGTGTTGCCGACCGTTCCAGGTAAGATTGTAAATCCTACCTTTCAAGACTGGTGGAACCAAAATAATAACTGTCGGGGTTCGGTCACTGCTACTTTTATCGTAAAAATGGTTTTATTTTGCCGACGTTTCGGCTTGAACTTCAAGCCTTCATCAGGGCTGTAAATACAAGTAGGACATATTTAACACTAATATATGCACATATCTATCTAAATATACCTAACATATATATATATATATATATATATATATATATATATATATATATATATATTTATATATATGCATATACACATACACATATACACGCACACATATGTACATATATATGCCCACATACATACACATATGGGGTATGTATTATTAAGTAGCAGTGACCGAACCCGGACAATCCCTACCTTGCATCATCAACGGTCAACGATCTCCTCTCAACAAAATAATAACTGCTTCTATTTTAATCTTTCGAAATTAGACTAGGGATAAGAACGGAACCGCGCTAAGATGAGGCAGTTCCTGCGAGTCGGACTTTTTATTTTTGGATTTAGGACTTAATATACATATGTAGAATAAATCATAGCAATAAGTCTACCTCCGTCGTCGGTTCTTAACTATGAAGACTCGCTAATGTTACCCAATCTTAGATACATCGTAATTAAAATCCACAGCAAAAACACGACATTTCATCAGAATCCCCTGTTTAATAAAACATATATAGAATAATATGCCAAATAAAGCCTATCTAGTGGGTAAAAATAGAGGAAAAACGCCGTTCGTGGTGGTAGAAAATCAAGGCATTTCGCTCAGAAATCTCCGAAATATTCTTACTAATTTTACGTATCCTGTTTTATAACCAAATAGATTTATATTCTATAATCAATATGAAAAAAACTACTAGCAATAAGAAACTATGGGTAACAGATGAAAATAGGGAATACCAAGAACAATTCTAAAGAACGAAATCAACACCAGTACTGTAATGTAGATATTCATAAGGCATCTTCGAGTTCTAACAAACAAAATATTGCTTCTAATTATACGTATCCTGTTTACTGACAAATACATTTGACTGCTATAAGAAATTACAAAAATAACGAGCAGTGGGGTCTCCCGTGGTCTAATGGCTAGCGCCTTGGATTCATAAGCGAGAGATGGTGGGTTCGATTCCCAACCTCCGGCAGGATTTTTATCATCCCATGGCTCGCTGGTAAAATTCCTCGCTGCACCCTGGATGTCGGCGCTAATGACCTAGATGTAGATGAACCGTAAAAAAAAAAAAAAAAAAAAAAAAAAAAAAAAAAAAAAAAAAAAAAAAAAAAAAAAAAAAAAAAAAAAAAAAAACGAGCAGTGAAAAAAAAACTGCGTGAAGCACACAAATAGATCTGTTTAAATAAAAGAAACTAACTAACTAAGTTTTAAGCACTTATTTCTCCTAATGTGACGACCCCATCAAACATTTCTTCAAAACATTTTTTGTAGAGAATTTAGTAAGCTCTCGAACTATTACATTTCACTTGCCACGATTTCCTAACCCTTTTCGAGATATTAAGGAAAATATACGAAGGGGGCCTAATAGATATTCATACGGGATCTGAGAATCCCAAGATTCCGCAAAAATAAAATATTCTAATTATACCTATCCTGTTTTATTGGCAAATACATTTAACTACTATAAGCAATTGCAAACAATAGGGAATATGCCAAAGAACTCGGATTAGGAGACTCGAGAGTTTCAAGACATTTGAAGGAAATCGGAAAATCCAAAACTGACATTTCATACGGTACAGCCTGATAAATTTCAAACAATGAATTGTTTTTCTTATTTTAATTAATCTGTTTTATTGTCTAATACATTATCCAACTATAAGCAATGAAAAATAGGAATAAAAACAGACAAAAAGAACCGTTCGAATAAACGAAATCAATTACTTCAAAGTTTAAGCACTTATTTCTCCGATTGACATCGCTTATTCAAAACATTCTTCAGAACCTTTTTTGTAGACCATTTAGTAAGCTTCCGAATGGTAACCTTTCGCTTCCCAAGATTTTCAACCGTTTTCGAGATATTAATGAAAGTATACGCAGTTCCCAAAATTTTCATTATTTCTAGCAACAGAAAATTGGTCTCATTTTTCCTATCCTGTTTTACACACAAATACATTTTCCCAACATAAGAAATTACAAAAATAAAAACCAATAAATAACCAAGTGAAAGAGACAAAAATTACAAAAAGAACGACAAAAACCCGTTCATAAAAACAAAACAGACTTATTTGAAGTTTTAAGCACTTATTTCTCCGATTGACATAACCTAATCAAAAATAGTTTTAGTGTCTTTTTTGTAGAGAATTTAGTAAGATTTCAAATAGTTTCTATCCACTTACCACGATTTCCCAACCGCGTTCGAGATATTAATGAAAGTATACGAAGTTCCCAAAACTTTTCATGTCTGTTCATAAAATATTTTATTCTATCCCTTCCTTAACTCCAAACGTAACCAAAATTTCAACATATTAGTTTTGATGAAAGTAGAACATGCGGAAAATGTTTCAACTGAATCCCATGATTCTAAGTACCCAAACCAAAAACGGTATTCAAAAAATATTTTTCCAATTTTCTCGAAAACGGTTAAAGCTATCGCCTTGAAAATGGTTTCATTCGTTTTCCTAGCCCAGGAATCATATAAAACGAGTACTTAGAAGCTTATGAACTGAAAAAGGTAAGCGTTGCGATTTTTTTTGCGCGAATTTCGCCCCAAACGCCATCTTCCAGTAGGCGGATTTTGCTGGTTAACGAACTTTACCTTTCAAATTGGACGAAGGATTTTTGTACCAAATTTCATCAAAATCGGACCATTCGTCTTCTATCTAGAGAGCGAACAGACAAATATATATATATATATATATATATATATACAAATTTTAACCACCGTTATTTTTGGTCTCTAGGGGTTCTTAAACGCGAAATTTTCTAGTCGACACTTCCGGATTGTTTCATGAGATCAACCTTATAAGCGGGATTCCTCCCTATGGGGGAGAGAGGAACCGCGCTAAAAGTGTTTATTTTGTTGTTTTGAAAAAGTTTTTCTCTTTCTTTATCTCACTTTTTAATTCGTTGTTTTTTGTTTTAAATTGCATTTATCAGTAAAATTAGAATTGTAGTAAAATAAGCTAAGAAACGGTAAAAGGTATCGGTAATAAGTTTGGAGTGGCTGTGGTAATCAAGATGGCAGTGGCTAATCATGATGAAGTATGCATAGTTTCTTTTGAATTCTCCTATCTATATAACCTTCCTCATAGCCTCCAACTGAAGTTATCGTTATTTCATATTTTATAGAAAGATTTAACCCCGAATGGAATTTTATTCGCCATGAAGCACATATTTACACAGAATTATCTCCTTCTGTGTAAGTTGGCTACTGTCAGTTTCCTGTGATTTGTGATGCTAATCTACAGTAGAACCTCTCATATCTGGCCATGACACGACCGGGCCATGGTCGGAAAGGCCAAAAGGTCGGATATCGGGAGGAGGATAACAAAAACGTCTTTCAAAGTTATTAAAACAGCTATATTGTACAGCACAAACTGTAATACAACTTTATTGTAATTGTAGAACTGTTGCTATATACATTTCAAATATTTAATCTTTTGAAAAAACGAACAAAATTTAACCATACGTTACCTAAAGAATTCAGTTATGGATTGTTGTTTTAATTTTTTTAATCTTGACTTTGCGGAAGTATCCCACCACTTTTTTGCCGACAATACATCCATTGGGGTTGCATTCGGATGTTGCTCGATTTATTTCATCGCTATGTCGATGGCGTCCTTAGCAGCAAAATGACTCACAACGTCGTCACTGGTTTCGTATTCATACGAGTCGATTTCTTCCTCCACGGTTCTGTTCTGCACAACAGCAATGATTTGGGCATTCTCGAGATCTTCGTTGGTAACTTTTGAAACATCAGCTTCAACAAGTCACTCTGCGTTACCAAATATTGAACAGTACAAGATTACAGCACTTTCCACATCAACAATCTCGGCAGAACTGACAGTTTTTGACAGGAAAACAAAGCATAGTGTAGATGAATCACTCTTTCAAGTCTGGACAGGCTCGCCAACGGGGCGCGTGTGAATCACAGACGATCGGGCACTAGGTCGGATATCGGGAGGAGTCGGTTATGGGAAGGTCGGATCTGAGAGGATCTACTGTATTCCATTTCTTCGAGATGTACGCGGGGTTCCTCCCTCCCCCATAGGGAGGAACCCCGCTTATAAGGTTGATACAATGAAACAATCCGGAAGTGCCGACTAGAAAATTTCGCGTTTCAGAACCCCTAGAGACCGAAAATAACGGTGGTTAAAATTTGTACATATATATATATATATATATATATATATATATATATATGTATTTATTTATATATATATATATATATATATATATATATATATATATATATATATATATATATATATATTTGACTGTTCGCGGATTTCTGGCCTCCCTAATGGTCCGATTTTGATGAAATTTGGTACAAAAATCTGTCGCCCGATTTGAAAGGTCAAGTTCGTTAACCAGCAAAATCCGCCCACTGGAAGATGGCGTTTGGGGCGAAATTCGCGCAAAAAAAAATCGTAACGCTTACGAGTTCATAAGCTTGTAAGTACTCGTTTTATAGGCTTCTTTGGCAAGGAAAACGAATGAAACCATTTTCAAGGCGATAGCTTTAACCGTTTTTGAGAAAATTGGAAAAATAGTTTTTGAATACCGTTTTTGGTTTGGGTACTTAGAATCATGGGATTCAGTTGAAACATTTTCTGCATGTTGTACTATCCTTAAAACTAATATGTTGAAATTTTGGTTACGTTTGGAGTTAAGGAAGGGTTAGAATAAAATATTTTATTAACAGACATAAAAAGTTTTGGTAACTTTGTATATTTTCCTTAATATCTCGAAAAAGGTTGAGAATCTTGGTAAATGAAAGAATACCATTAGAAAGCTTACTAAATGCTCTACAAAAAAGGTTCTGATGAAAGTTTTGATTAGGCGATGTCAATCGGAGAAATAAGTGCTTAAAACATTAAAGTAATTGATTTTGCTTTTTCGAACTGTTCTTTTTGTCTGTTTTTATTCATTGTTATTTTTTAATTGCTTATAATTGGATAATGTATTTTACAATAAAACAGATTAAGCAAAATAAGAAAAACAATTCATTGTTAGAAATATAGCTTGCCAAGAGAAAAAGATTCGATGACGTATTTTGAATATTTTCAATTGCCTTTATGCTGTTGGTTTTTTTATTTTATTTTTTAGTTGATTTTATCTGTAGAATTATTACTATAGTAAAAGAACACAGGAATATGTGAAAATATTTGATATTTTCCAATTCATCGAAACGTATGAAATGAAGTATCGGTAGAAGAGGTTTCTAGGGTCTAGCGGACACGACCCCAGGTATAGCCATAAAACCCTTTGAACAAAGGCCGAGGAAAATATTATCTGTTTCTATTCTATGCTTTTCAAATGAGAATAGGGATATGAACAGGAACCGGGGTCTCCCGTGGTCTAATGGCTAGCGCCTTGGATACATAAGCGGGAGATGGTGGGTTAGATTCCCAACCTCCGGCAGGAATTTTATCATCCCACGGCTCGCTGGTAAAATTCCTCACTACACCCTGGATGTCGGCGCTAATGACCTAGATGTAGATGCGCCGTAAAAAAAAAAAAAAAAAAAAATGAACTGGAACCGCGCTAAGATGACGCAGTTCCTGCGAGTCGGACTTTTTTTGTTTTTACATTGGATTGGGCACGTATGCAAAGTATGCTAATACAGTAATACCAATGCTAAATTCTGTTTTTTTGAACTTTACAGATTTCATTAGTCCAAGAAAAATCATATTTCGATGACTAGTTTAGTCAGAATAATTGATAATTGCTCATTACTGCTATCGCAGACACGTTGTGCAAGCCGTCTTATAGCCTCGGAAATCTACTGCCCACACGGTGTGCAATCATTCTCGAATGGGTCAAATTCAAGAGTGGCTTCAGAGTGTCTAAATTAAAAATCAGGCACCTACATAGTAGTAGTACACTGCAAAACAATAAACGCTTTTTTCTGGAAAAAATGTTTTCGTATCTGTGAACTTTTTCGGCGTACATCGCATACATGGTCAGATATTGATGAAATTTTGCATTAAAAATCGAAATTGAAATACGATACCTAAAGAGAAAAGAAAATTTCTTTCATCGGAGGCCACCGACCGAACTGTATATGAGGGATCGAAGGAGCCTACATTCCATGCGATATTTGAAACTTTCTAAAAATCTTAAAAAATATCTTATCTAAGGAATCATTTAAAAACTATATATTTTATGTCCAGACGTTTTTGTGCCAATTTTCAAACATGTTAAAAATAGTTGGGAAGCAGTAGTAGTTAATTGGTAAGAGACTACAAAAACCCTCATACACTTCCTTCGGAAAAGAAGGAATTATTAACACGTTAATGTTTCTTTCCATAGCAGGGGAATATGTATTAGTTTTGAAGCTTTAAAACATTACATAATTACATTATGACAACCTTTGAAGAATACTTAGTTCCTGGTGCCCAGTTTTTTAGCGCGGTTCCTCCCTCCCTTCATAGGGAGGAACCCCGCTTATAAGGTAGATCTCATGAAACAATCCGGAAGTGCCGACTAGAAAATTTTGCGTTTCAGAACCCCTAGAGACCAAAAATAACGGAGGTTCCCGTTCAGGTAAGATCATAAATCAAGACCTCTCAAGACTGGTGGAACCAAAATAATAACTGCTTCTATTTTAATCTTTCCAAATCAGACTTGGGATAAAAACGGAATCGCGCTAAGATGATGCAGTTCCTGCGAATCAGACTTTTTTTAAAATTACCTGATTAACTGTTTACGTCCCGGGCTGAAAAAAATGTTAAATGTTTTCCTTGATCTCTTATTTGAACCAAGAGAGTATATTTAAATAAATATTCTATAAACATATATAAAATCATTCGAGCTTAAATTGATTCTTTTTTATATTGAACAAGGTTTGACGTATGACGGAGCCTATTAGGGTTT
>OX328128.1:64170979-64364486 GCA_946811695.1 Gonocerus acuteangulatus
ACACACACACACACAAAAAACAACAATATTATGATTATGGTGTGATAATAACTTATGATTAATAGTTAGAATAAAATGATGATGTATGAATAATTGTCGAGAATGCAACAGGTTTTATTACTTGAGAAAGGGAAGCGGAATGCAATGTAAAAACCTTCAGATCTAAATCGCTAATTGTGGTAAACGCATTAAAAGAGCCTGAAGAAAAGATGGCAAAATGGGAGTTATAAATCCAAAATGCAGCTCACGAAGCAGTCCGTTACTTCAAGGGCAATTTTTTCTACTTCGCTAGATATAGCTGCTGTCTTTTAACCTCTCCTACATCCTGCCAACTCCAAGGCATTCGCACGGACTTTCTTCTGCATGGATGTAATAATTGACGCATTGGCATGGGATATGTATGTATGTATATATATATATATATATATATATATATATATTATAATATATATATATATATAGCCACTTGATTTACACTTAACAGAATTAAAGGCTAGGGGCGCAATGAGTTCTCAGGTCCTCTGGGTTACCAGCCGTCTGTGTAGAATAGCCAAGTCGTCTCTGTATTTGTATTCAGGTGTTTGTCTGTCTGTTTGTTTCTAATACACTTCCACACAGATCCTGACCAAACTTGGCACACAGTTAGGTCTTGATCTGGAGATTGTCATAGGTTAGGTCAAAATCGGCTAGGACTCGTAGTTTGAAAGGTCACGTTTGACTCAAAATTCAAAACCTTAAACGCGAACAATTACTAAGAGTGAACCGAAATCGTCACTTTTGAAAAATGAGATATCCACCAAGACGGACTGAAACGGAAAACCATTGTATCATCTGTGGCATATTGTCAATCGTTTGACAAGTGAAGTCCAAAGCTAAATACGCTATCCTCATCATTGCTGCTTTCTCATTTCTGGTGGCCGATAACTGTAAGCTTCATAGTTTGAGTCACCTTGCAGGAAGATTTTTTTTCTATTCTTTAGCTTTATTTGAATTATTAGATTATAATATTACTTATTCGTTTTCTAATTTATTTTTCCTTTTTTTTGCAAAGTGGGTATACTATGGCATGCCGGGAACCAGCTAGTTTAAAATAAAAAAATAATTAGAGCATCAGTTTTTGCTTGGAATGTTGCCTTGTAGATTTGATTTTCTAATCCTTTTAGTGAGCTTCTTGAAACTAACCCAAAGCACACTGTTTCTCCTAACTCCACCCCACAAGTCGGTTTTCATTCCTACAGCTGAGACTGAATCAACTCTTCCTCTCTGGGCTTTTATATCCTCACTCAATTTCCCTTCTTAATTGTCGAGGCTCGGGAAGTACGTTGGGGGGGGGGGGGGGAGGGTGAAATAGGTGGACGGGGGTTTTCTCAAGGAGAACTTTCCCAATTTACTTTATTGTTCGAAGCAAGTTCTGCCGGCTAATGGACCGGAATCCAGCCCGGGGAGTATCCCAGAGCATCTACCCGTGCTATGAATACTCTACTTCTTCATTGGGAGTTCCGAGGGGGAGGGGAGGTCCGAGAAATAAAGGGAAAAGGAGCAGAAATTTATTCCGTCATTATTTCTTTTATAATTAAGCCATTTTAAAAGAGCAGAATAGTAAACGTTTGAAGATACCCATTTAACACATTCACTGCCCATCAAAATTTTAAAACTTCCTCAGGAGCCAACTACTTTTTTTCCTATTTTCATTAATAAATAGCTAATAGTATAAAGTATAATGAGTTCAAATGCATTTCTAATGACGCTACCGTGCGAAGTCTCACCCCGGTAGCCGGGGCGTGGGCACCAACTCTAGTCTCACACAGTTACCTGAAATGGTTCGTATCATTGTCATTGTTGGGCAATCTATTGTAGAAATACCAATAGAGTGATATTATACTTATGCCCAAGTTAATATAATATGCTTTTATTGTATAAATAAACACGCGATGTAGGTGTAAGTTATTTTGCATTATTACTTTATTTTATTTCAATTTTCCTAATTTATTAGTGAAACCTATAACTATTATTCATTATCTACCTTCTGCTCCTAATATCTTACTAATTCTAATTATTGATTCCTATACTTATACTAACAATTCTTACTTATAGTTACGAAATTCCCTAAAGCAGAAACCTAAACTAAGTCCTGGTTGATTTGAGCAATGAGTACAGTAAGACAGCGTGTTTTCTCTAATTTTCTGTTTTTCCGATCAGTTTTTGCATCCCTTCCTAATTGTTTACCCTTTGTAACCTTTCAGGAAAGGTTCCGGCAAATTCCATGTAATCCGCCGACTAGTGTTTCTATTATCGCCAGCCTGAAGTCTTAGAGGGTCATAGATTTGGCAGGCCCTCTAATACCTTGTACAAAAAATGTAATTTTAGCAGCATTTCTTGAAAAATGAGCAATCTCAATTTTTTCGATTTCTAATTTACGAATCGATTTATAATTCGTCTTTAGAGGCATTGCAAATTATGTCATGGATTTCCTCTACTGTGAAAATAAACCGGGTTTTATTACTCTAAAAATATAAAATGAATCCTGAACATTCAATAAAAAAAAAGTAAAATACCTTTTTCTGAACTTTTCCTTTTTAGGGTGATGCCAGAAAATCGTATCAGAATATTTTATAAGTATTTTTCTAAATTCTTTCCTCCATTTTTATAATTTAATGATACAAATACTCATAATTTCGTACCTGAAGGAACAGGAGAGGAGATACTACTTTCTGTTGCGCTACGTTGACATGTCGGCCCGAAAGCTTTTCGGCCGGCTAGTCAACGTAGCTTCACTTTCCGTAAATAGATTTTTAGTAAACTGAGAAATATATTATGAAGATACAAAACACGAGATTAAAACGAATAATTATTCATTTAATTAAATCAGAATTAAAGCAATGGGATCTGTTATAACTGTTATGAAGAGAATGTTTTGTTATGTACATATTAAAAACAAATTACAACCTTAAATAAAATCCATGACCGCTGTTGTTTTTTCCACTACGTCCCGACATTCTAGGATCTATAGAACAACGTTCCACAATAATTAACTGTACTGAATAATTATAAAAAGGTTTTACACATTTAATTTATTGTTATTGGATACTCACGTAACTTTTGAAGATATTGTCGAAAAAAAGTAATTTCTTCAGTACCCAATGACGTACCCTCAATACTTATTTACTTAGCAATGCCCAGAAGCAATCTAAACCCCGGTGCGAGGTGCACAGCCTGTGCTAGAGCAATAAAACGGGAGGTAGGAGGAGGCCCCGGTAGCCGGGGCGAAGGCACCCGGCGAAGGTATATCTCGCCCCAGCTCCCGGGGCGTGGGCAGTGAACGCGTTAACTTTGGGAACTCAAACTAAAAAAAAAAAAAGAAAGAAATTTCCATCAACTATCACAATACTTTTTCCATTATACTTTTTTAATTTTTCACATTTTATTAAACGTTTTTGTTTTTTATTAATAGATAACGCAGATTGAAGAAACTTATCGAATGTACAACACAGATATTTTTGGCAGAATTCTTCGTATAATTTTTAATATAATCAGTTATCTATCAGAAAATTATACACTAGTTATCTATAAGGTTGTTAAGAGTGATTTTCGGGCACCATCTGGATCGCCTCTCTCATTTTGCTACATGATTAAGTGGGCCAGTATATTAGAACTCCACTTGCACTGGTACCACTTTTTTTATCGCCCGACTTGCTCAACGCTGACAGTAATTTTTTTATTGTACTTATTTTTCGAAGGCCTTTATCTCTTGAAAGTTCTGTTGGTTGCCGTACAGTCGCAGTACCCACAGAAGTGTGTTAACACTTCTGCACAAGTCGATTGAAGGACTACTGGGGTCTTCTATATACTACTGAAAACTACGTAAGATCACTTGATGTGTTATGAAAATAAGGAGTTTATTAAAAAGTTTTAAAGACAGAGAAGTTTTGAATTTATATTTACGATAGGGTTTTATATAAGAATCGGATAAATGGGACATTAATACTTTTAAGAATTAAGCCTGGGTTCGTTATCGAAGGATAATTGAATGTTTGGATTCGACTTTATAGGAGTTGGAAGGCTTTGTAGATCCATAGCTATCCTATGCCTTAATCACTGCCCCACACTTGTTTTGTCGTGGAATTAAGTCGAATATTATCAATGATTGATTTAATCGTCTATCAAGTATGTTCAGTAAAAATCTGAGTCGTCAGTAGAGTCCTTGCCTCTTCTGCTTAATATGTGGCTTCTATGGAGATCGTCTGTGAGGTATCTGTCCTAGAGAGCGAGTTTGGTGTTTTTGAGCAACTAATGAACCAAGAAGGGAAAATGGAGATTTCGGGATTTCTTCAAGCGGCTGGATTTCTTTGGTTGATTGTGGTTCTGGTCAGTTGTTGAAATTAAAGTGGGCCTGAAGCGGCCTCATTGCAAACCAACACCGTCCTTAATGTAGATTTTACAAAAATTAATGTTTTCCTAGCTTAATCCCAACTATTCCCTGATTGCTTACCCCCTTGACGGCTAACCATCTGCACCACATTACAAAATATTGATTGTCTCTATTCTAAATATTTCATGTCACGCCAGGGGTGATGATATTACGGAATCGCCCCCGGTAAACAAAGTTCCTGTGAGGCAGGCTTTTATTAGTTACTACGGGTTACCCGCACCCTTTCTAAATAATCTCAATTTTCCTATTCCGTAGTTTGGGCTGTTTAGTTAGATTGTCTTTCTTCGGCCACACTCTGCAAAAGACCTGATCGGCACTCCTTGAGATAACCATAAAGAGAATGTAACATAAATGAAAAGAGTTCACCGACCCAGTGAGAATGAATTCAAGGATTGAGTGTCTGTAAGGTTTACCCAGGGACAGGCTGAGGCCCGGTATGGGCTTTCGACCGAATCATCTTACCCCTGTGGATAGGGTTGCGTTTCAACTATCTCCTTTGTTGCCATGGAAGAAAGAGAATTTATGTCCGGCTCGCTGGAGCTGGCTAAACTGAGCATATTCCTCAGCAAGTTAAACAAATAAATTTATCGATGTGCAAATTGTTATTCATCAAAGCGATAAGAAAACATAGTTAGATCTGCTAATGAACAACAGCAGATTTTTGGAAAACTAAAGTTGGCATTTACTTAATTATCTTTTTCCACCTCTTTGAATTTATTGCTGAACAGTCCAATTATATTCTTCCAGAAATCTGCGATGTTCTTTAGCCAAATCAAAACCAACAAACGCTTCATTTAAAAAGGTTTATTCTTTACTGATTTTTACAAACATCCCTAGGCGCGGAGTTAAAAACTTAACACTGACGACAATCCCACTAGTGGTGGTGCATTTCATCCAAAAAAAGAAAAGGCATAAGCTCTATCCTGGCAAACATAGGGCGTTGACCAATATATAACCCGCATCTATAAATCTGTTTAAGATCCGTATAAATCTGAGTTATTGGAGGCCCGGTGAGTGCTAAGGCGTGTGCAGTCCGTGCACACGTCGTGGGTTCGATTTCCACTCGGGGTGGTGGCTTTTCTTTAGAAAAAAAAGGCATTAGCCCTAACCTGGCTATAAAAGGATGGAAAGCTATAGATAACTCGTTCTAAAATTCTATGTCAATAATAAATGGAGTTAAAATCTAAATTAGTGGTGGGTTAAAATCTAAATAAAATCTGAGTTATCAATTTCAATTGTTATACGTTATATGTGTTTTGAGTTAGTTTCGTTAAAGGAGAACAAAATAACGCTACGTAGGGGTGCATTTTTGTTTCATTTTTTACCGACTATTTTTTTTCCCCCCAGTTGATCTCTTTTACCTCAAACTTTTCTGGAATAGGACTGATACCTTTTTTCTTTTTTTCGAAAGTAAAGCTACCACGCCTTGTGAGATTGATCCCTCTTGTACAATCATGGCCACCGGGCCTCCAAAAAATAATGTTTACATTTTTAAATTTGCTATATACAGCTGATAGCTGAATAATGAAAAAAAAACAACAAAAAAACGTTTTGACATACAAATTTACTCATCTGCTTTCTTGTTTTTAAATTACATTTTCAAACAATTTTTCAGTATTATTAGGCTCGTTACTGAATAAAAAAATACGTCCCTGCTCCAAGAGCAAATTTACATTTTAGTTTGATTTTACCTAATTTCACTATACATTTCTCTCATCAATTATTGTTAGTCTTTTTCTCATGGATTATATTTTGCCTACCATTTAACACATTCACTGCCCATCAAAATTTTAAAACTTCCTCAGGAGCCAACTACTTTTTTCTTATTTTCATTAATAAATAGCTAATAGTATAAAGCATAATGAGTTAAAATGCATTTCTAATGACGCTAACATCCGGTTTGAAGCACGCCCCGGGAGCCGGGGCGAGGGCACCGTGCGAAGTCTCACCCCGGTAGCCGGGGCGTGGGCACCAACTCGAGTCTCACACAGTTACCTGAAATGGTTCGTATCATTGTCTTTGTTGGGAAATCTATTGTACAAATACCAATAAAGTGATATTATACTTATGCCCAAGTTAATATAATATGCTTTTATTGTATAAACACGCGATGTAGGTGTAATTTATTTTGCATTATTATTTCATTTTATTTATTTTCAATTTTCCTAATTTATTTATAAAACCTATAACTATTTTTCATTATCTACCTTCTGCTCCTAATATCGTCGATACAAAAGCAAACTAACGAATATGAAAAAATGCATCTTTTATTGTCCATCTTTAATAATTTCTGCTGGACTTATTATTATTGGACGGCAAATTCTTCACTCTATTAAAGGGAAAGTATTCCACTATCAAAAGGTCAAATCTGCCGAATATTTGACTGTCCAAAAAAAAGTTATGAATAAATACTTTTCCACTCTGAAAAGTGTTGATTTTCATATTCGTTAGTTTCCTTTTGTATCGACGACATCTTACTAACTAACATACTATTCTAATTATTGATTCCTATACTTATACTAACAATTCTTACTTATAGTTACGAAATTGCAATATCAATTTTTTCGATTTCTAATTTACGTTATAAAATTATGTCATGGATTTCCTGAAAATAAAACGGTTTTCATTACTCTAAAAATATAAAATGACTACTGAACATTCAATAAAAAAAAAGTAAAATACCTTTTTCTGAACTTTTCGTTTTTAGGGTGATGCCCGAAAATCGTATCAGAATATTTTATTAGTATTTTTTCTAAATTCTTTCTTCCATTTTTATAATTTAATGACATAAATACTCATAATTTCGTATCTGAAGAAACAGGAGAGGAGATACTACTTTCTGTTGCGCTACGTTGACTAGTCGGCCCGAAAGTAGGAGACACTTTTCGGCCGACTAGTCAACGTAGCTTCACTTTCCGCAAATCGATTTTTAATAAACTGAGAAATATATTATAAAGAAGACATTAAAACGAATAATTATTCATTTAATTAAACCAAAATTAAAGCAATGGGATCTGTTATAACTGTTATGAAGATAATTTTTTCTTACGTAAATATTATAAAAAATGACAACCTTAAATAAAATCCATGACCGCTGTTGTTTTTTTCCACTACGTCCAGACATTCTAGGATCTAAAGAACAATGTTCCACAATAATTAACTCTACTGAATAATTATAAAAAGGTTTTACACATTTAATTTATTGTTATTGGATACTCGCGTAAATATTGAAGAAATTGTCGTAAAAAAGTAATTTCTTCAGGAACCAATGATATTTTTACAAGACTTGTTGACTTACCAATGCATAGAAACAATCTAAACCCTCCTGTGAGATGTCCAGCCTGTGCTAGAGCAATAAAACGGGAGGTAGTAGGAGGCCCCGGGAGCCGGGGCGAAGGCACCCGGCGAAGGTATAGCTCGCCCCGGCTCCCGGGGCGTGTGCAGTGAATAGAGACGTTACACTTCACTCTTCCCCGCCAAAACTCCTAAACTCCGTAGACCCGGTGAAGTCTCACATCAGACCTTGAACTTTGTATGTTACTTCCTAGGCACCGAGTGGGGAAACGTGAGTTTGCGTATGTGTCTGTTTTGCGTGAATGTGTATGTGAGAGAGCGAGAGCGTAGTGCAGTAGCGCCCTCTCCATTGCCTTGAAGCAAGCCAGTACTGGAAGCTAACGGTCCACATAATGAGGCCTGTCTGTTTCGAGTACGTGCCTGCCCTATCCAGCGGTAGACTTGCAATCATCTAGAAAAAGATGCTTGTTAGGGAAAGGCTCTTAAATAGTAAAGCCATCTTGTTATGGGCCCCTGACAAGACAAATGGATTTTTTTTCACTGTTTTTATCACTCATTTTTAACTTATAATAGAAAATTAAACCCTTATTAGTTTAAGGTTAATGATTTCGTTTCATCTGTAAGAGTCTACAATCAAATTTCATAGATTAATTTAACCACTATAGTTAACACTATCACATTAACTGGCAGTACCCAAACGGAAATAACTCGCTTCACAAGTAATACAAAAATGCTAGTTATTTACACACCTTGTTTTCATTAAAAAATATCAAAATGAACAAAAAATTGCCAAAAAACTGAGACAAACCGAGAAAAAGAAACGTTCATAATAACGGAACCGATACTTTTCTCCGGAATGAGCCCACTCTATCGAAAATTGCATAAGAACCGTTTTTGTAAAAAAATTTACACAGCCTTCAAAAAGATGTCTTACATTTTACTGTCAGTTTCCAGATAATTAAGAACATTTGCAAAAATCCCAAGATAAGTCTAGTTTTTCCCATTTGCCTCGAAAACTGTGATAGAAAGGCCTTGGAAATGGTTTCATTTAATTACTCACGAAAAAAAAAAAAAAAATAGAGCATGCTGGCCAAATTCAGGAACATAAATATACTTTAGGTCCACCCAACAAACCTATGTAATGTACTGTATAACAACAGTCTTCTTTTTCGTACATGGCCACCGCGCAAGCGCGAACGCCAGCGGACACTTTTTAGCGCGGTTCCTCCCTCCCCCATAGGGAGGAACCCCGCTTATAGGGTTGATACAATGAAACAATCCGGAAGTGCCGACTAGAAAATTTCGCGTTTCAGAACCCCTAGAGACCGAAAATAACGGTGGTTCAAATTTGTATATATATATATATATATATATATATATATATATGTGTGTATATTTATATATATATATATATATATATATATATATATATATATATATATATATATATATATATTTGTCTGTTCGCTCTCTAGATAGAAGACGAATGGTCCGATTTTGATGAAATTTGGTACAAAAATCCTTCGTCCAATTTGAAAGGTCAAGTTCGTTAACCAGCAAAATCCGCCTACTGGAAGATGGCGTTTGGGGCGAAATTCGCGCAAAAAAATCGTAACGATTACGTTTTTGAGTTCATAAGCTTCTAAGTACTCGCTTTATATGATTCCTGGGCTAGGAAAACGAATGAAACCATTTTCAAGGCGATAGCTTTAACCGTTTTCGAGAAAATTGGAAAAATATTTTTTGAATACCGTTTTTGGTTTGGGTACTTAGAATCATGGGATTCAGTTGAAACATTTTCTGCTTGTTCTACTTTCATCAAAACTAATATGTTGAAATTTTGGTTACGTTTGGAGTTAAGGAAGGGTTAGAATAAAATATTTTATTAACAGACATAAAAAGTTTTAGTAATTTTGTTTACTTTCATTAATATCTCGAAAAAGGTTGAGAATCTTGGTAAACGGAAGAGTACCATTAGAAAGCTTATTAAATGCTCTAAAAAAAAGGTTCTAATGAAAATTTTGATTAGGCGATGTCAATCGGAGAAATATGAGCTTAAAACTTTAAAGTAATTGATTTCGCTTATTCGAACTGTTCTTTTTGTCTGTTTTTTATTCCTTGTTATTTTTTAATTGCTTATTGTTGGATAATGTATTTGAAAATAAAACAGGTTAAGAAAAATAAGAAAAACAATTTAATGTTAGAGATATGGATTTCCAAGATATATAGCTTTTCAACTGCCTAGCGTCCTTCCTAGGGAGGGTTCTTTGTCTTTGATTTTGGTACTTAGAATTATGGGATACAGTTGAAACATTTTCTGCATGTTGGAGTTTCATCAACACTAATATGTTGAAATTTTTGTTACGTTTAGAGTAAAGGAAGGGTTAGAATAAAATATTTTATTAACAGACAAAAAAAGTTTTGGTAACTTTGTATAATTTCGTTAGTATCTCGAAAACCGTTGACAATCTTGTGAAGCGGAAGATTACCATTCGGAAGCTTACTAAATGCTCTACAAAAAAAGGTTCTGAAGAAAGTTTTAATCAGGCGATGTCAATCGGAGAAAAAAGTGCTTAAAGCTTTAAATTAATTGATTTCGTTTATTCCAATGGTTCTTTTTGTCTGTTTTATTTTTTAATTGCTTATAGTTGCTTAATGTATTTGACAATAAAACTGGTTAAGTAAAATAAGAAAAACAATTTATTGTTAGAAATATAGATTTCCAAGATTCCAAGACCTTGTCACTAGCGGGTCTGTTTCTAGTGTAGTGGACCCTTCCAGGTAAGATTGTAAATCATGACCTTTCAAGACTTTACTACTCACAGGAATGGTGTTAGTGACCTTAAGGGTTGACACGCCATCATAATAATTAATTTTAAAAAAAAGACTGGTGGAACCAAAATAATAACTGCTTCTATTTTAATCTTTCCAAATTAGACTAGGGATATGAACGGAACCGCGCTAAGATGATGCAGTCCTGCGAGACGGACTTTTTTGTCTGTTTGTAACATTTTCTTAGTTTAGTCATCGCTAAAACATATTCATGCTAAAATAAAATGAACATGGAAGCCTGTAAAGAGGAACCCGTAAAATGCAAGATTTTCTACGAAAAACCAATGGTGTTCCAGTAGGCGGAATCGGCTGTTTAGCAATATCGACCCTTTATTTGATACATGCATTTTTGTTTCAAATTGCATTAAAATCGGTCCAGTTTTGAGCCTGATACATCGCGAAGAGACAAGTCAGTCAATCTCGGGGTCAGGCGGGTTTTCTTCCCATGGAGAAAGGGAGGAAACGCGCTAAAATAGGTAGAAAACTAAGCTAAATTAAGCGATTGTTATTCATCAGATACGTATATGTCAAATTGAAAGTTTATTTTCGAGAGAGTTGAGAAAAGGCATGTTTGCGGCAAACATATGCCTTGTGGTTCTAGCAAAGCGATGTTTGTGTGTTTTAGTCCTGACTGACACCGGTGCCTGCAGAATATACACAGCTTCCATTGTGTGTTTGGCCTCCGTCCCGGTGAGAACTGGCAGATAAACAGGAGTACGTGAGCCGAGTCCCAAACCTGAAACACTGGTTCCGGAGAGTCGTGCTGTCCTTGATTCGAATGGCGGCACGTCTGGGAAAGAGGCTTGTGTTATTTTTGGCCCGCTTAAAGGAGTTGTTTACAGTCTTCTTAGAGATAAGAGAGCATGTTGTTATCAGGGCTTACGTTGACTGTGCTGTCTTCGTTCTTCCAACTAGCTTGTGAAAATTTATTTTAGAGTGTTGTTGACTTCATGTTCAAGAAGCTTGTTACATGAGTGGTGGTTGAAATGAAATCAAATAGAGAGCCTTGTGAATAATAAGATACTTGTAACAATTAAAGATGTAAAATTTATATTTCCTTTACTTTAACGTGGCAAATTTAAAATTATTTCTTCTTTATATTATATCAGTTCATTCGGAGGAAGTAAATCAGAAATTTACAATATCAACCTTATGAGGAAAGTTAAGTTCCGAAATCATTGAATTATTGTTTTTAAAATCTCTTGTTCTTAATCTATACCATACTTCCAAACTTATTTTCACTATGTTTAATACTAAGTAGCTAAAAGGAATCGTTATTTCAGAATGGCTCTAGGTTTCTTTCTAATTAACTTGATCTATTAATTTATTATTTTTTGTTATTTTGTCATCCAATTTTATAGAACGATGGTTTCGGTATGAAGGAGAACTTATCATATTTAAAAGTTTTTATAAACCTAGTAGAATCAAACGCTTAGGTCACAAATACTTCCTATTTTCCTTCCCATATTTTATATTAAGGATTTTATTCTGCATGTCACCTGCATTTACATATAAAATACAAATGATTTTTTTGTGGACGTCTCTGCGTTTGTTTGCTATAGTTGTTACAAGTGCATTTAGTGAAGTCGGACATATTTCGTTATCTGCTAATCCCCTTAACCGCAAAGCAGAGTTATGTTAAAAATACATTAAGTAAATACTTATTTGAAGAGCTGTCTTGCTAGGGATTGTGGTCAGTTTACTCAGATGCAATTATAACCTTTCGAAATACTATTGAACCTAAGAAGGAAACCGTCAAATTAGAGAAATTCATTTTGAGAAGAAGCCCTAATCCGAAGTCGTTTAGAATGGTTTCAATCAGGAACATGCCTCCTGCTGATTGGACGAAGCCATAGGGACATTTCGTTCAAGATCCAATCCGGAGCGCCAAGCGGTCTGCTTGGAAATACTCCCACAGAGAAAGCTGAGGGGGAAAATGAAATCTCTCTGCCCTATTCCTCTCTTGAAGCCTCTTTTATTAAACTCGCGCTGGATATTTTAAGGGACCAATACATTTGGAGTTTCATATGACCTCATAAAGAGAAATATATGGCTCTTTATAAACATCCCTACCATTCTCTTATCCAGGAAAATTCTTTATCTCAGCGAATTGTCTGCTCCCTTCTTCTGAGAAAGTAATCTCAGTATGTCTTTCTGCTACTGCTGTTGTGGCTTTTTATAAAATTATTCTTTAGCAAAATAATGTAATATAGTTTCAGCCTCTATTTGTTTACTAATACTCTTACGGTTAATCACATACTTACTGACTGCAGGTTATGGTGCCATCTATCATACACACATTTCCAGATTAAATGCTTTTAATTGATCTGCATCATTAAAACAAATGTATCTTCACCAAATAAGAAATCGTCGCGAAATGGTATATACACTTAAAATAAATAACCATTTATTTATAAAATATGAGTGCTAATAACGAATTCATTCATTTTATATGAATACGTAAATCTGTTTCTTTTTTATTGAAACTGTTTTTTATACATCTTATTTTAACCGCGAGCGGAATCGTGATTTACCTTTGTTACACAATCACCTAAAAATGAGAAACTATTAATATATATTAATATAATGTTTTTTTATTTTATTATTTTTTTTTCATTTGTCATTTTGCAGTTTACAGAAAAGTAGACCAACACCCTGACCGTATCATTTATGTATTTAGTCTTTATATTTATCACTGAAGTAGATTAATATATAAATTAAAATACGAACACATTTACAACGGCTGTCATATGAAAATAATTTTATAGATATGTCTAAAGAACAACAATATGTTGTTCGGTTTAGTGTTATCGCTCACGGAATAAACTTTGCTTATCCGTTGAATCTGTAAAGGAACTAAAGAGCGTAGATAACGGGCCAATAGGTTGTGATGTGATGGTGATAGTGTTGAATCAGCCCTTAGCTTGCATCAGGCTTTGGTCCCCTCCCTTCTTACAATGTGTGTAGTATGTTGCATCAGCAAATCTTTCCCTCCATCTGTTTCTGGATGATTGAGTCATACATGTCGTACAGAAAAGCGAATCTTGAAGTTGGCAATAGTTTTTGTTATTATGCCATGAAACTTGGTGAACAGAGTATCCATAACAAACATTTAACGAGCTCGTTAACAAATAAAATCTGTCCATCTGGAGGGCAGGGGGTTTACTCCGGGCCCAAATTATTAATGTGGAAATTCCGCCCGAACGTTTTGTGTTATTGCAACGAGAATCGTTATGAGTCGTGCATAACTAACTAAATGGGGGCCTTCTCCAGGTAGGAATTATTAAGGGTGCCCCTAGACGGAGAAGAATATCTCAAGATTTGGACTGCGCAGTCCAAATCTTGAGATATTCCTCACCGTTTATGAGACACCCTTGTGACTAGATTGGAACTGTGTAGTCCATCAAAGTAAAATGGAAAAAACAATAGATTAACTGTACAGTCCAATGAGACCGGGACTTTGTAGGCCGTGCCTGACGTGTGGGGACAAAAGGATATTTGCTTCACATACAGTGGGTCTACTATAACTGGACTGTGCAGTGCTAGGTTCGTACAGGCCAAACCTCCAGACCAAACCGTGCAGTCCCGGCCTTGAGTTTTGCTCTGAACGTGTATGGACTATCTACTTTAATTTACCCGAACCGTCCATTATTCTTACTCTCATACAACCTTACTCTACATGATACCCAACCAATGAGGAACATGTGTCCTATAAAAAATCGGTTCACAAACACGGTTACAAAGTGGCGTTTACACCGTATAAAGTTTCAATTGTATTAATGCGCCATAATTAGCAGTCATAAGTCCTTGTCACGGGCCCCTCTGATACTATTATAGCTTGTTCTTTGAGTACATGTGAACTAAGGTCTAGGCCATTAGGCCGGGCTCTCTACTGGTCACCACCCTTCCTAAATATCCCAGAAGTGAAATTGTTTAAGGGATCCTGAATCCTAGGGGGTTAGCCACTAAACCGGGCGGAAACATTTGTTTTTATTTATAATGAGAAATAAACAGATATCTGAAGTTTTTTAAATAACGTTTTATATCAAATACTGAACACTCCGTAATAAATTAATTGATACATTAATACTTGAGTCAGCTCCTCAATATAAAAATAAAACGTTAAAACTTTTCATGGTTATTTTGTATTTATTTTTGAACACATTATTCAGGAATGCAGCCACCTTCTGGGGAATTTGTTTAGTTATGCGGATCCTTCGTGACGGACCATGATGATAGAGGCGTGATGATAATAAATACATTGTTAAATAAGAATGAAGAAAAAATCGAAATTCCTAAAATGGTAGTGTTTATTTAACTACGAAGGAATAAAAATTAAATTGTGAACATTCAACCACCTTCCAAAACAAGGTCAAAGAATAAAATGTGAAATACATCCCAAGTGCCAAAAATGATTTTTTTTTCTCTTTTTATGTAGATTTTTAATTTACCATAAACTCTTTGATATGATGGCAGAACATGATATATTTATCTTTTTGGTACAATTGTTTTCCGGTGGAAATATTTTACTTCTTACGTGACGGATTTCTGATATTGCCGAATGCCAGAAGTGACATTAGAATCGCAAGGTAAGACCAAAAAATAAAGTCTTGCTATGGCGTACCTTACTTGAATCTGATACTGTGCATTCTGAGAAATCCTCCTTCGAATGATTTTTGGAACTCTTCAAGCCAGAGCTTCCTTGATAGAGCTCCCTTCTTCATAATAATTCTTTAAAAAATTGTAATCTGAGGATGTCCAGATGCTAAGGCGATAAAAATTCGTGCTTGTACTAAGACAATTTTTAATTCATCTAAAAACTTCCATTTTGCAAAGAAGACTTTTTTAAATAGGATGGGGAAACGGGACTAGATATTATTTTTATTATTTAATGGAGATGATTCCTATTTCTAACAAATAACATAATAATCCTTTCGTGAGAGCTTCTTTGAACGATGCTACTGTAAAACATTTTCCAACTCACACAAGTTGGATCAGCTGGGTTTTGAGAACTTGTGTTTGCAATGGATAAACAAGAGAACAAAATAAAATCAATTAAAACATAGTTACATTAGAAAGTACTTAAAGAAAATTCTTTTAAAATTAAATTGAAAATCTTTCTAAGACGTTCTACAGTTATTATAAGAAACGATGGAATAGCAGGCAAGATATAACCTCTGGCGATCAGGATATGTTAAAATACGGCAAAAATTATGTATATGTAATTTTTTTTTTAAATATCAAATAGTTAATACGTCTGCAATAGTTTCAAGGAATAATGTTTCACCTTAGAGGCTTCTGTTGAAGGAGAAATTTCTGATTCCCTATAGAAAAGGCATTGCATCAGGCTCTCTCTCCCTGTAGCTTTCCATGCCTACTATGACGTAGTCAGGACCCCGACATGAACTCTCAATATTGCATCATATCCTTTCAGAAGGCTCAGGACGGTCTCAGGGGGACAATAATAAATGGTGTGGAGTAGTATAATGGTGTGCAGTAGTATAATGCTTACGGTTGAATAAAAAATAAAAATTACTGATGATAATAGCATTATGAAATACGAAATTTATTGAGAGGAGATCGTAGTCCCTTGGGATGGCGAAGGTAGATAAAAGTCAGGGTTCAGTCGTTTGGGGTGTTAATAAAGTTACAATTTTTACAAGAAAATGCGTTTTATTTTTGCCGACTCTGGCGTTTTATTTAGGCCGAAATTCAGAGCTGTAAAACAGGGGAGGGGTTAGAGTATTTATTAATATCAAATTCTTTGATTTTATATACTATCTAAGCGGCCCGCGAACGTATTTGCAGACTAAAGTTTGGCCCACAACATGTCAAACGTTACTCATGCCTGGTATAATGTGTCTGACAGACACTAGGGAATTTTCAGTTAACTATGTTCGCAGCAGTGAGCATTTAAAAACTAAATGCTCACTGCTGCCAACATTCTTCACTGAAATTTCCCTGGTGTCTGTCAGAAACTTTATACACGCCAGGGGTAAAAATGATATGAAAAAAAAAATACACATAAACGAGGAGGAAAGATAAATATGGTAAATGTGAGTTACAGCTAGAGCTTAAATTAAAGGTAGATTAATACAGATTTAAAACCTAAAATAACGATAACTTAGAAATATATATGAAATGAATAGGCTCAGAATGAAAATAGACTTACCGATGAGAAAAATGAGAACTTTGCCCCGCGCTGCAAATGTGCTATAATTTCTTAATTTAGCGGATAAGGGTACGTTTGGGGAAAAGTACGGGGGTTTTGAACACCCATTACTAGTTATCGATGATGTCAGGGGATTTTATTTGTTCATTGCCATGAAATAGATTTTAAAGAATGAAAAATGTTGGAATAAGAGGAGATGTCTTGTCTATAAATTTGTTCATTACTATTTTCCGGATAATTTTCCTGATTGATAAATATTATAAATAATTCAAGAAACGAGGTGTTTTTCAAGGTTGGATTTAGTGGAGAGGATTTAGAAAATTGGTAAAAGTTAATGTTATGTTCGTCTGTGTCATAAGGCGGCCTTTATGCCTATGTTGTTAGCGCCATTTTTATGTGATGATTGTAAGAAAGACCATGATAGTAATAATATTTAATATTAGAAAATATATGATATTTTAAAGGGATTAATTTACTGACACGATACACTCTAATACAGTGCGTCTTAAGACAGCAATGTTTGACTTCAAATGGTCTCTGTCTGAAGCCACAAGACATGAAATGACTTTTCTGGCTTTTTTGTTGTATGAAGATGGAGCATATGCGGAAGGACGAAATCCAGCAGGGCGCCTCAAAAATTCTAAATTTGATGCCAATGACGATTAAAAACGTCCTGTGATTTAGTAAAAAAAAGTAACTCATAAAACTCATTAGAATATACTTTTATACACAAATGTAGACATATGTAATCCTAAAGAGGTTCTTGCTTGATTTTATATATATATATATATATATATATATATATATATATATATATATATATATATAATTATATAAAAGTGCCCGGGTTATTCCGTCTTTAAACTCTTCAGAAAATATAGCCTGTAATAAGGAGCTCAGGAGTGTATTGAGTTCTGGAAATGCAAGTAATTCGGAAGAACTGGGTTAAATTCTAGCCCGGTAGGTAATTTTTCCTAAGTTAAATGTTCCAAAATTGTTAAGATAGTATAAAATATGTCACATTAAATAGGTTATATTGGCAACATGGCTTTATCCGAGGAATGAGATACTCAAAATGCTACAAAATCCAAGTACCCCCCTACCTTGTTTATTGTGGAGTCTTGGAATAGAAAGTGTCAAGCAGAGTTGGGCAAACGTTAGCGCGCGCTAAAAGCTGATACCTCTCCGCTAATTTAGCGAAACTGTAGAATGCCAGCGCTAATCTATTTATGAAATATCGTAATTGCTAATAGCTTAAGCTATAGTTACAACTTGTAACTATAGCTTAAGCTATTAGCAATTACGATATTTCATAAATAGATTAGCGGTTAGCGGCGGCAGTGCGCTAACCGCTAATTATTATTAGCGCTGGCTTTCTACAGTTTCGCTAAATTAGCGGAGAGGTATCAGCTTTTAGCGCGCGCTAACGTTTGCCCAACTCTGGTGTCAAGATACTTCAGGTCCAATAGAATTTTTGGATTTCAAGATTAAATCTAATAAACCGAGACGATAAGCAAATCAATGAAGTAGTTAAACTGGATTTCAGCGAGCAAACTAAAGGTTAATGGAATCGTGTGGTCGTAAGGGTTTACATAAGCCGAGAAAGTTATGTCCTTGGAGAAAACAGTTCTGTCGTCCAAATTCCGTGGGGACGGAGTCGTGTTATGAACTGTGCGGGAGGAGACAGATATACTGAGATCATAACATGATGAACAGATTTTATCTATTAAAACTATAAGATGACTCTACCATATATACTGCAGTCCATGCCATACTTATAGCCCTTTTGAAATTACATGTAGGGAATAGACATTGCATTATTCTTTGTACAGTCTCATTAAGCTCCTTACTCACCATGCGTAACATTTACAGTACTCATCCAATGATAACACAAATAGTCACAAAACTATTGTGGACAATGATATATGGCTACCCGGACACACGTGAATGCCAGGAAGTACTCAGTTTTACCAAAAAGCTGTTTTACCATCAAAGATAAAATCGCAATGGAATGAACACAAATAGTCAATAAATTGCTGCAAATAAAGGCAATTTGTATTCCTTGATTGACAATAAAATTACCCTAAGTACACGATATCAAGTAATATTAAGATTGAGCATCGGACATACTTTCCCTGACACATTCGTATCTTAAAGACAGAATGGACAGACAAGTTCACACATTGGCAAAATGCTTATAACGTATTCATCTTAACACATGACATTGTGGAACTTCTTTGACCGAAGAGTCAACATATTAAAACTGTCTTAAACCATCTACAAACCCCTACTTCAACTATAAGAGTGAAAACAGATCAAAAATGGAAGAATACTAACAGGTTTCAGAGCAGAACTAGACCAAGTCTATTTTTGACTTATTATGTTGTAATGGCATTGAAGGGTATTACTAAAATGGCTATTTTCAGTGCTACAGGAGACTAAGTCCTAACTTCATTATTTTGCCAATTGTAGCAGTTCTTGCTGGACATCTGGAAGTCATTCTAATTTTTTTTCAGAGCACAAGTAAGCCAAGTCCAAGTTATAAATATTTTATGAACAAGGCTATACATAAATAATGTCAGTGTTTAATTCCAAATCGTTTTAAGACATATGAGGAGCTTAGTATCAAAGTTGGACAACTCCACTTTTGCTTTTTTTACAGGAGAGGCAAAAAACCATGTCTACTATATTGATGTCAGTATCATGGTGATTTTTTTATATGTTACTAGCTGAATACCCGTGCTTCGTCACGGCAGATAAGTAGTTATTTATTTTATTGCGTTAAATAATGTTTCATTAAAATTACGTTACTATACAATTCTGTGCAGTTTATTATAGCACGGTTCCCGTCATACTATATGTTATTCAATGGGCGTTAAAATTTAAAAGTTTATGTTTCCAAAAAGTTATTTGGAAACACCCATTATATTACCAAGGTTATAGGCGAGGAGGCTGTGCAAGGGTTCCGGATATTATTGCCTCACCTAGAAAACTCTAAGGATAGGCTTACCATACATCACGGTTTGACCGGGACTGTCCCGGTATTTTACAATTGTTTCGGTGTCCCGCCCGGTTTTATCAATGTCCCGGAAAAGGCTGTAAGATGTAAAAAGTAATGAATTCATGTTTATAAGAATCTTTTATAAATCGGTTACTTTTCTACAATCAACATTTTTACTACTGCTCACAGTGTCAAAGATATGAGAAGTAATCTAACTGTAAAACGCTGGAACTACCTGCACAGCGCTGCCAGCAGCCAGACACTACTATTTGGCTGAGAGATTTTTTTAAGAAAATCAAGTAGCAAAAAAAGTTCCGTTCTTATTTTTAAGGTTTGGGTAGACTAACAGTTCAGGATCCCCCCTTCCCGTTACTTGCTAGGCTTAAAAATCACCATTTTGCTTATAATTTGTACTGTATTTATTCCCAACCCCCCCTGGTATGCCCATCCCATATTAATGTGTCTCGGTTTAACTCTCCAAAAATATGGCAAGCCTATCTGACGGGGACAGGCAGAAAAGAAACGCAATTAAAACTCTATGAGGGACAGTTAATGTCTAGTAATTCAAGGTCTGCCATCATAGTTGAAATTAACCTCAATTAGAAATAAAACTATGAGATAGATAATGTAAGGTAACAGCTGTTCTTTATCGTCTTAGCAACGCAGGCTGCCTAGGCTTGCCTTCTCTAACCAACTTGAACTTTAAACCCCCCTAAAAATGCTTAAAAATACGAATATCAAAAAATCCTTTCTTAGCGAGCGCCTACGTTATATAGGGAGTGTCCATGCAAAATTTCAAAATTTTCTGTCGAGCGGTTTGAGCTGGGTGTTGATAGATGAGTGAGTGAGTGAGTGTGTGAGTGGTATTTGACAAATATATAGTAGATTCTTATAGGCCTCAGAAACATTATTTCAAAGGCACTACTAAATTATATAAGTATTAAGGCCGTAATTACACTCTAAATAGTGGAGTTGTCCATGTTTGAAACCAAGTCATGGAGTTGTCTGTTTTTGAAACCAAAGGGAGCCATTTGAAAATTGAACCTATCCTCTTTTGAAACCAAACAAATATGAATTTGGTATGCTCGAGGGTGTTTTAATATAATGTAATTATGTCTAATGTATTAAATCAAAATTATATAGTTAAAAATTACATGAAAAATGTTATTTAAATACAGTTTGACAAAACTGAAATGAAACTAAATTATCCTTATTTTATTAAGTTTAGAAAAAAGTGGTACTTAGCTATCGTCTTCGCACAGTTTTACCTATAACTACATGTATTGAAGTTGCTGTGCTATAATTTTCATCGCCGTACTCAGCCATACCTGTGCACAGCTAATAAAATAAAGTTATCAATTAGCGATGCGATTATTTTATGAAAAACGAGTTAACCATTATTATTTTCTGCAGAGAGTTGTTGAAAAATTTTTAATAGCAAATAACTGAACATTAACGTAGAGATCTATTTAATATCTAGTGTGAAACTGTCAATATTTATTTGTTATACGCGAAAATTTAAAAAAAAGAGGAATATGTCGAGAACAGTTACCAGTACCACATTAGCTGTTAATTTATTCACCTGAGGTCTTGATAATATATTTGGAAGGATACCACTTGAGTAAAGTATGAATATTTTAAATTAAATACCGGCTGTTTTTCACGGTTGTTGTTATATAAAGCCCGTTTAATAATAAAATAATTATTCTATAGAATTGGTAGTGGTCTCATTCGACTCGGCACAAAAGAAATTCTTCAAAAATCATACCTAAATCAGAAAGATTCAAGTACCTAGAGGTTTTGCCCCAAAATCCGGCATTCGGAACCACAGTGTGCCGGATAACAGCTAATTATTAATAAGAATTATCGCCAAATGCACTTATTACAAGTAACTATAAACTTTCAGCCATGATGGATTTGCAGTGCATGTTGGGAGCAGATTGCATGAATGCAAGCTTCTCATTGGCTACTGATGGAGTTGTCATTTTTTGAAACCAAACTATGTTGGAATTGTCCATATTTTGATTCTGAACGGTTGAAATAAACGCTATTTTACCTATTTTCTATCCTTTTTTTTAATGAAAAACAGTTGTAAAATCGAATGCAGCATAAAAATCCACTTCAGAATCGACAAAAATCTCAAAACTGAAAAAAATGGAGTTGTCCAACTTTGATACTAAGCTCCTCATATACTGGTCAATAGGATTTATAACAACGTCTCAATTAAAACGAATAATACTCATTTTCTGAAAAATGTATAACATGGATTTGGTCTAGTTGTGCTCTGAACCCTCCGTATATATTGTATCTTCTTTTCTACAAGTGTGAAGTAAGCCCTTGCCTACGAACATCATTAGAAAAATAAAGTATACCACTTAAAGAAAAATTAATCTTAGTCAATTTCATAAAAAGATAAGAAGCCTGTTGTGGTCAAATTAAAGTTTGAATGTAATGAAATACAAAGGAAGAGAGAATCCATCCAACAGGAAACACACATCATTTCTCTTCATATACCGCTAACGGGGACAAGTGGACACGTCTCCTCCCCACAAGCCGTGACCAATCTAGGCCTACTTCTTGAGGAACGACACGATGTGTTAACCAGAAGTATTCTCGCTGATGAGAAGGTTCAACGTGCGTATGATGTACACTATAATTCAAGGATATAGCAATAAGTAGATACATCTATCGTCAATAACACTCATTAGACTGGCTACTGTCTTCGTACTAGAAACTACTATAAGCTTCGTCAGATGTATATAGGAACTTTCTCGCTATAACTCCGTATTTGTTTTTGTTTTCTTTTTGCCTAAGTTTTAATGAACCAAATCGTACCACGCTCCAGTTTGCATTAAAGGCTTCGGTAAAAGACATTCTTAAAAACATCGAGGATTCTGTTACGACCGAGTGTGTTACTGCCGGTGTGCACAGGCTTGACTGCTGATACCCACCGTATGCATGGGCATACGACGGGTATCAGCAGGGTATTATCTGGTAGGACGCAGCATAGTGGGGCCAAACGACATTTTTGTTTCAACAATGGCTACAGCCTCTAAATTTTAACCAACATCAATGCATTATTTTTTAAATTAAATCTAATAAAATTTAGAACAACTTTGTCTAGCCAGAATTTTGATTTTTGTTTCCCATGTTTATTAAATTACATGTAAATAATTCACGAACTTTTACAATTGAACATAAAATAATACTTCCTTTTTCATCTAACTTTATATCAGCGCTGATATCGTTAAAATTAAACATTCAAATCCTCATTAGTCATGGAAAGAATCAAAATCTAACTTCAAATAATTAAAAAAATGATATTATTTCAATTAATCTCACAGTTTGAAGATGTCAGTCTGATTTTTTCTAAGTCTAACCAGAATTTGAATGTTTTATTTCAACAATATCAGGGCTGATATTAAGTTAGACGAAAACTAAAATATTATTTATGTTTAATTGTAAAATTTCGTGAATTATTTACAAGTAATGTAATAAACAGGGGAAACAAAAAAACAAAATGTGGCTAGACAAATTTGTTTTAAATTTTATAAATTTTCATTTAAAAAATAATGCATTGAAATCGGTTAAGATTTAGAGGCTGTAGCCTTTTAGGAAACACGAAATGTCGTTTGGCCCACTAACGTTTCTTGAATATTTATTCAAACCAATTATTTCCTTCATAGACAAGAGTTTTTGGTTCTTAATATTCGTTTTAAATAACTCGTAAATGGTTCAGAAAGTTGTCATTCAAAATCGAACTCATTAATTTTGTTTTTTACCAACTGGTAAAACTTGTTATCCATGGATTAATTGCCCGTTGTATTACATAGCAATTTCATTAATTTGGGCAGCCTTGCTTTAATTTGAATAAAGTGTTCTTTCTTTCCTATAAGCCTCTCAAAGAAAAAATGGATGTTCTTTTTCATCTCTCTCACCTTTCGCCATATATCAAGCTTAGTGGATATCATAGTTTTATTATTTTGTTATTAATTTACATATTGCATTTATTTTTAATTCTTGCAATGTTGTCTTGATCACTAAGCTGTGCATTGAGCAACCCAATTTAGTTGGGCAACTCAACTGTGATTTTAAAATAAAGTTTCTTTCTGTCTCTTATATTTGATCCTATATACATAGAATAGAAAGTAAAAGTATATATTTTTTTCCAAACAAGGCTCTATGCATATGATAACAATACGGTTGGGCGGTACTAGAGCCTGGAAGCCCTTATTTAGAGTGTTGGCAGATTTAAGTTTTTCAATTGGGCCGAATGCACTATGTATTAGATAGGGGTGGGAGGGGGGTTAGGTTGCTGGGACTTCCTGATGAGGGGAGGAGACAAAAAATGGGACAAGCAATATATCTTTCTTTGCTTCCTGTGCCGGCAACCATAGCTGCAGCACTCCAATCTCTTGGGTTTCGGGGTATTGGGAGAGTTCAGACTTATCTTGATATATTTTCTTATATATATATATATATATATATTTCACAGTCGCGTAACGGGGCAAAAGGGCCCAGAGGACCAAGATATTGTAAAGATATCTGATTCTTAACCATAGGGTACACCAGGGAAACAGTGTGGTCAGTACTCGGTTGCCTGATTTTCCTCGTTCTAGGAATCTATAAATAATAAGTGCTTAGTGGAAGGTATGAGATCCTGCATACAACTCACAAAAGACTTACTAGAAGATAAATTCTCTAGTGCGCGCCCGAGATTTGAACTCAGGTCCACCACTATATTAGCCGAGTGATCTACATTGTGCTAAATCCGCCCCGTCTATATATATATATATATATATATATATATGTGTGTGTGTGTGTGTGTGTATGTGTTTTGTTCAAGCTCTATCACAAATTGATAGCTTTCCAGATGCACATTTTATAGATATTTTGTCCTCACGAGACTACTAAGTCGATGCCTTAAATCTATTTTTGCATTTGGACAAAACAAGGATTTTATTTTTGGTCACTCAAGAACGACGGATTATAATGGTATGCTTTTCAGAACAAAATTAAGACATATATATATATATATATATATATATTAATATATATATATATAATAATATATATATATAATAATATATATATATAATATATTTATATATATACTATATATATATATATATATATATACTTTATATATACATACTATATATATATATATATATATATATATATATACTTTATCTGGTTCTAATATATATATATATATATATATATATATATATATATATATATATATATATATATTAGAACCAGATAAAGTATTAGAAAACAACTATTTAATTATCTGGCATATTTTTTTTTTTGAATTTTCAGATATTTATATATTATTATTTAATCTGGTTATAAAGGTACGTTTTCAGAAAAGTATGCAGACAGAAATACACGAATATGTGTGTTTATTATAATTATATTTGATAATCTTTATTACAGAAATGTTTTTGTGTTGAAGAAAAATGATTATAAATGAGTAAAAGTCCGTCACGCAGGAGCTTCATAACTAAGCACTTTCCTCAGAATTGGGTAGTGTCAAGTGAATTCCTGAATAATTTGCTTAAAATAACCTATATAGATAATTAAAATAAAAACATTAATAGTATTGCTCTTCTGTTTTTATGAGCAGATGTTTCGATTATTAATTTTGTATTTTATTTTTTTCCAGAGTTTTGTGTATGCGTGGTACTACACTACGTACTAAATACACAAAGCTTCACATTTCATCTATTGATCTTGGTGAGTTTCGCGAACCTACGTTTGGCGGAAGAATTCAATTCAAACATAGTACAAAGAGACACCCCCCTCCCCTTCGAATAGACCGATTTAGTTCATATTGACAACACTTCTTTCTTATTAGATATCCAGGACGTATAAAGGGTTTCGTAACAATACAACAGAAATTACGACCGGTATAAGGAAATTAGTAATTTCTGTCCGGAGTAAACCCTCCCTTCGAGTCAACCGATTTAGTTTATTTTTACAACACCTTTTTCTCTTTAGTTGAACACAACAAATACCGAGTTTCGTTGAAATATAACAACAATTACGACTGGTATTGGCAAATAACTACTTTGGCTCCGGAGTAAACCCCCCCCCCCCATCCGGATGGACCGATTTTGTTGGTTAACGAACTCGATCAATCGTTTGATGGGGGAATACTGTAAACCAAGTTTCGTGGCGAAAAACAAAAACTCTGGCCTGTATCGAGTTAACGGACACATATATACGCATATATATATATATATATATATATATATATATATATATATATATATATATATAGATGTATATAAGTTTTAACTGGGGTCATTTTTGGTGTTTACTAGGTAGGATCGATAAAGATTCGAAGACATTTTTCAAAAATTCCGTCATGAGTGCAACCTCAATAGCAGCTACTTTCCTTCGGAGGAAAATGCTAAAACGTAAATAACGCCTTCATAAATATTAAAAGTCCGTCACGCAGGAGCAGCATAACTAAGCACTTTCCTCAGAATTTGGGTAGTCTAAACTGCTTTCCAGAACAATTTGCTTAAAAAATCCTACTACACTACTTAATAAATACAAAAAACCTCATATTTTCGTCTTTTTATCTGACGCGGGAACAGGATGCAGTCCCTCTAGTGGTAGAAAGCGCTCCTTGCGGTGGCCTTGCGAACCTACGTCTGGCAAGCTAATTCTATTGAAATGTATTACAAAGTAAAGCCCCCTTTCCGATTGACCGATTTAGCTCATTCTTACAACACTTCTTTCTCATGAGTTACCCACAACGTATACCGCGTTTCGTTACAATACAGCAGAAATACGACCTGTATGAGTATATTAATAATTTAGGTCCGGAGTAAACCCCCCCCCCTCCTAATGAAACGATTTAGTTTATTTTTACAACATATTTTTACCTGTAGATTACCACTACGAATACCGAGTTTCGTCGAAATATAACAAAAATCACGGCTGGTAGTGGCGAATTGGTATTGTGGGTCCGAAGTAAACCCCCCCTTCTAATGAACCGATTTAGTTTATTTTTACATCTCACTTTTCTCTCTATATTTCCACTACGAATACCAAGTTTCGTTGAAATATAAAAAATATATTAACAAATATTTACGGCTGACATGGTCAAATTAGTGTTTTGGGTTCGGGGTAAACCCCACCTTCCGGTGGACCGATTTTGGTGGTTAACGAACTCGTTCAATCGTTTGCTAATTGAATGCTATATACGAAATTTCGTGACGAAAAAACAAAAACTCTGGCCGCTATCGTGTTAACAGACACACACACACATATATATATATATATATATATATATATATATATATATATATATATATATATAAATTTTAACGGTCGTTTTCGATGTCTACTAGGTAGGATCGATAAAGATTTGAAGAAATTTTTCACAAATTCCGTCATGAGTGCAACCTCAATTCCTTCGGAGGAAAGTGCTAATAAAAAGTCCGTCACGCAGGAGCTGCATAACTAAGCACTTTCCTCAGAATTTGGGTAGTGTAGACTGCTTTCCAGAACAATTTGCTTAAAATATCCTACATAAATAAAATAAAAACGTGAATAGTTCTCATTTTGTAATGAGTAACTGATCAATTATTAATTTGCATCCAGAGTTATGTTTACACATGGTACCTACTACACTACGTAATAAATACAAAAATCCTCATATTATCGTATTTTGATCTAACGCAGGAACAGGATACAGTCACTCTAGTGGTAGAAAGCGCTCCTTGCGGCGGCTTTGTGAACCTACGTCTGCCGGCTTTTCTATTCAAATATATTACAAATTAAACCCCCGCTTTCCGATTGACCGATTCAGCTCATTTTTACAACACTTCTTTCTCATGAGTTACCCACGACGTATACAGCGTTTCGTTACAATACAGCAGAAATTACGACCGGTATGAGTATATTAGGAATTTGGGTCCGGAGTAAACCCCCCCTTCTAATGAACCGATTTAGTTTCTTTTTACAACACATATTTACCTGTAGATTACCACTACGAATGCCGAGTTTCGTCGAAATATACCAAAAATCACGGCTGGTAGTGGCGAATTGGTATTGTGGGTCCGGAGTAAACCCCCCCTCCTAATGAACCGATTTCGTTTATTTTTACAACACATATTTACCTGTGGATTAGCACTACGAATACCGAGTTTCGTCGAAATATACCAAAAATCACGGCTGGTAGTGGCGAATTGGTATTGTGGGTCCGGAGTAAACCCCCCCTTCTAATGAACCGATTTAGTTCATTTTTATATCTCACTTTTCTCTTTATATTAACACTACGAATACCAAGTTTCGTTGAAATATAACAAAAATTACGGCTGACATAGTCAAATAAGTGTTTTGGGTTCGGGGTAAACCCCCCCTTCCGGTGGACCGACTTTGGTGGTTAACGAACTCGTTCAATCGTTTGCTAATTGAATGCTATATACCAAGTTTCGTGACGAAAAAACAAAAACTCTGGCCGCTATCGTGTTAACAGACACATATATATATATATATATATATGCATATATATATATATATATATATATATATATAGATATATATATAAATTTTAACGGGGGTCATTTTCGGTGTCTACTAGGTAGGATCGATAAAGATTTGAAGAAATTTTTCAAAAATTCCGTCATGAGTCCAACCTCAATAGCTACTTTCCTTCGGAGGAAAGTGCTAAAAAAAGGAGAAATAACTAAGATAAATGTATTTTTCACTTTGGGTTTAATTAATCAATTCGAGCTGGATTTAATTGCCGAGGGATTAGAGAAAATAAGCGCTTGAAAAATGGGGAGCTTTAAAAGTATACATAATGGCCACAAAGTTCTGAAATTTTTCACATCAACTGTTACGCTTTGAACAGCATTAGGCGGCATGTGGTCCTGTCCACCCGACTCTTGGTGTTATTAATCTGTTAAATACCTCCCACTAATGAAATGAAATGAAGGTTTTAACCCTTCTCATGGGATGACATCTGTCCCTTAACGAAGTTGAACCTCAAAGACAAATAAATCTTATTTAATAAAACTGTGTTCTGCAATGGTCAGCACGTTGGTCATGCTGATGGCTGATGTTTTTTTTGTTGGTTAAAAATGGTCAGAAAGCCGGAAAAAATATGGATTTCGCGTAAAAGTTATCTCCTACGAAAAATATAAAATAAATGTATACGAATATATACAAATTTAAACCACCATTATTTTCGAGGTATATGGGTTGTGAAACGTGAAATGTTCTCGTCCGCAATTCCGGATTGTGTCATGAGCGGGTTTCATCCCTATGGAGGGAGGGAGGAACCTAGCTAAAAGGATTTTGAAATTTGGTGGAATAATACTTTGTGTGATTTGAAAGGTTAAGTTCTTTGCCAGCAGAATCTGTTTACCGGAACATGGTATTTGTGTGAAATTTGCACGAAATAAATGTAAATCTTACGTTCTTACAACTTCCCCTGAAGAGAATATATGTCTTTTCTGGTTCTTTGGTCGGCGAATCGGCCATTTACAAAATAAATACACTGTATTTAAATAGGCCTTCTTCCAACAAGGTAATAAAATTTATCAAGTAATGATTAGCCACACCAGCAGATCTCTTTTTAATTCTGGAGTTCGCTGGTGCTAATGAGCTGTGTGGTCGATACACCGGAGGAGAAAAAAAAGAGGAATTATAATTCAAGCCACAGATTGTTTTATTGACCACGTAATCAAACTTCTCATTTTATAACCAAGCAACGGGAAAATTAGATATCCTCTAATAAACTAATTGAAGGATTCATTACCTAAAACCAGAGAAGTCCAAAAATTGATATTTTGCGATAAATACATCTTCTTCCTCTCCAAAGTCAGCTCTACGTATTGATATTATTGCTGTCCCCAAAAACAAATAGGACACATTATATATAGGTGTGAAGTATTAGCGATTCTATAAAAATAAGACAAGTGCAGCTCCTTTCCACAAACATCCCAGACAAGTCCTTGGATCTTTCTGGTATTTTCAGAATGTATATCATTGAAAAATGATTAGTAATTTGCCATTATTATATAATATATAATTTTATTTGAGAAATAAATTATTTTATGTTTCATTTAACTAAGATTTCTGCAAAAACTAATAAGTTTTTGTTCTACATTTTCTCTACTATACTATGTAAAATGCAATGCTGTTAGTGGTAAAATAGTAGGTATGAAAGTAATTTTCATTTCAAACAGAACAAAAGAAGCTACGCATTATTGTATAAGTCCTGAAAAATTTAGTTTTTGGACTGACCCCTTCAATTCGTCTTTCCCCCCGTCCCTTCTTATTATACATTGCCATATAATTTAATCAGCTACAGATTTTACATTTCGTCACCATTTTAAGTTTTAGAGCTTCAACACAAGGCCCTCAAAAAGATATAATGTGGGTTAAGTTACATTTTGAACGTACTGAGTTAAAAAAGTCCGACTCGCAGGAACTGCAGCATCTTAGCGCGGTTCCGTTCATGTCCTTAGTGCCATTTGATAAGCTTAGAAAAAAAATAAACTTATTTTTTTTTTTTATATATCTTGTGAAAATTGTCAAAATCCTCTCGAACATCTCGAATAAAAGTGATATTAAGGCGTCAGGGACACCGACAATAGCTAACTTTTACACAGAAGCGGAAATTACAGAATCTGGCTCTCATTCTAAAGCAAAGCTCTATAAATCAATACAAAATATGCCTAATAAAGCCTTTCTAGAGGATACAGAAGCATGGGCGTATATGAGGGGGGGGGCTGAGGGGACTGCAGCCCCTCCCGAAATTTTGAATTGATGATAAAAACTTCTCGTAAAACCCTTAAAAATAAATTAAATAAGATCACTTAGTTCATAAAACATATTTTATTTTACGTGTAATAGCGTTTTAGTTGCCTAAAACTATTCCAAGCTCTAAATATTTAGTATTCCATACCCTGGAAATGGTCTCAGCCCCCCCCCGAAATTGTTTTTATATACGCCCATGTACAGAAGGATCAAGAAGAAGTACACAAGATTGAGTAGAATACCCTGCCTAATATAGCCTATATAGAATAATATGTTGAATAAAACCTATCTAGTAAATACACAAGGACAAATAAAAGTCTTGACGAATAACAAATCAAGAAAAAAAACTTTATTTAACAAAATAAAACAAAGTTTAGTTGCCCAACTACAATAGAATAATATACCTAATTAAGTCTATGGAGTAGACACAAATGGACCAAAAACAAGTCTTGTGGAATATTGTTTTTTTTTTTTTCTAATTAAATACTTTTTATCAATATTTAGTATATAACCTTTGTTGAAAACTATTGATTGCTAATTGATGAATCGGTTTACAACTAAGTAGTCTTTATCAATATTTACTATATAACCTTATGTTTGGATCTGTGTTTTTGGGGTGCTCTCCGCCTAGGCTTTGTATTTGTGTCGGCAGATACCTGGGTATATTTACAGCTCTTGAGGATTAACTCTTAGCAGGTAAATTTCCTGCGGCCCCCTGGTTTCTACGGGCATTGAACTTTAGGAGGATTGGATTTAGGACTTAATAAACGTATGTAGACTAAATCATAGCAAGAAGTAATCCTCCGTCGTCGGTTCTTAATTATGTAGACTCGCTAATGTTATCCAATCTTAGATACATCGTATTTAAAATCCACAGCAAAAACACGACATTTCATCAGAATCCCCTGCTGAATAAAACTTATATAGAATAATATGCAAAATAAAGCCTATCTAGTGGATAAAAATAGAGGAAAAAAGCCGTTCGTGGTGGTAGAAAATCTTAAACGTATTTCGCTCAGAAATCTCCGAAATATTGTCACTAATTTTACGTATCCTGTTTTATAGCCAAATAGATTAATGTTCTATAATCAATAAGAAAAATCTACTAACAATAAAAAACTATGGGTAACAGATGAAAATAGGGAATACCAAGAATAATTCTAAAGAACGAAATCAACACCAGTACTGTCACATCTAGATATTCATACGGCATTTTCGAATTCTAACAAACAAAATATTGATTCTAATTATACGTATCCTGTTTCATTGACAAATACATTTGACTACTATAAGCAATTAAAAACACTAGGGAATATGCCAAAGAACTCGGAGTAGGAGCGTCGACAGTTTCAAGACATTTGAAGGAAATCGACAAATCCAAAACTGACATTTCATACGGTATTTCTCCGATTGACATCGCCTAATCAAAACTTTCATTAGAACCTTTTTTGTAGAACATTTAGTAAGCTTTCTAATGGTATTCTTCCGTTTCCCAAATTCTCAACCTTTTTCGAGATATTAAGGAAAGTATACAAAGTTACCAAAACTTTTTTATGCCTGTTAATAAAATATTTTATTCTAACCCTTCCTTAACTCCAAACGCAACCAAAATTTCAACATATTAGTTTTTATGGAAGTAGAACATGCAGTAAATGTTTCAACTGAATCCCTTGATTCTAAGTACCCAAACCAAAAACGGCATTCAAAAATTATTTTTTCAGTTTTCTCGAAAACGGTTAAAGCTATCGCCTTGAAAATGGTTCCATTCGTTTTCCTAGCCCAAGAAGCCTATAAAAAGAGTACTTACAAGCTTATGAACTCTAAAACGTAAGCGTTACGATTTTATTTGCGCGAATTTCGCCCCAAACGCCATCTTCCAGTGGGCGGATTTTGCTGGTTAACGAACTTGACCTTTCAAATTGGACGACAGATTTTTGTACCAAATTTCATCAAAATCGGACCATTCGTCTTCTATTTAGAGAGCGAACAGACAAATATATATATATATATATATATATATATATATATATATATATATATAAATAAATATATACATATATATATATATATACAAATTTGAACCACCGTTATTTTCGGTTTCTAGGGGTTCTGAAACGCAAAATTTTCTAGTCGGCACTTCCGGATTGTTTCATTGTATCAACCTTATAAGCGGGGTTCCTCCCTATGGGGGAGGGAGGAACCGCGCTAACAACCTTATAAGCGGGGTTCCTCCCTATGGGGGAGGGAGGAACCGCGCTAAAATGAGAAGCTAATAGGAGACCGATTGATTAAATTATGCTACTGTAAGTTTTCTGTGCATTATGGCACATTATACCTCCCTGTTCGTAAAAATTTAGAATGGTTGTCTATAGTTTTCACAAAATATTAACTTTATCAATTCCAAGATTTTCAAATCACACTAATTCGATTTCGAAAGCGTGATTCCAAAAGAAATTATGGAATCACGCTAAGATGACGCAGTTTCTGCGGGTCGGACTTTTTCTTTGAGGACAGAGAAGATTTTATCCATTTTGGGCGAGTTAGCATTATTATATTAAATTTATAGTTATGCTTATTGAAAGCCTTTTGAACTTGGACACTTAGAAAATGCTGATTAAAATACTTCTCTGGAGGATTCCATTTCGGCATTCGGCGACAAGAGGAATCCAAAGTACCTCGAAAACTTCAGCCGTGACGACACCATTATACAAAGCGTTTGTAGAGAAGAGTTCTGTCAGAAAAGAAGTCTGCTTCCTAATAACCTTTCCGTGCCACTCGCTAAAGCCTAGGATAATCCGAAGAGCCTTTTGTTCTGAAGAGCTGGGCTTTAATTATTTTCAACAAGTCAGACGACATTAATACCAAGAGTGAAGGGGGGGGGGTGGAGAGGGAGAGAGACAGGGTTTTTTAAGAATTGCAAAAGAAGACCGAGATGAAAGAGAGAAAAGAGAAGAGGCATTGAAGAACGAGAGAGAGTGATGGAGGTAGTGTGCGGGTTTGAAAAGAAAAACGCCATCCACGATAATCGTGAGGGGCAGAAGCGCCTGTGCCGATAGTAATTAGCGAAGACAAAAGGGCCAATTAAAGAAGGGATGGTCCAACCCCGATTAACGACCAAGGTACTTTTCGACGGCCGATTCATTCCGTTTTATTTGACTGAGGGGGGTTTTGGGGATGTTTAGAAATACCGCATACGTTTTGCTCATTCGTAAAACCTTTTTATGCAGCTGTTCGCTGTCCAATTAATTTATTCACGGATTTCACGCTTTAGTAAATTTTAAGTTCAGTTTAAAATCTGAAATAAAGGCTGTATGAGTTGAGTTTTGCAAGGATTCATGACTCTAATTGCTCCTGCAGAAATAAAGCAGTTACAGTAATTTTCAAGTGCAATTGTGGAAATATAATTCAGCATAATGATTAAATTCACACAATCATATTCGAAGGTTGTTCCCCCAGGCTGTCATAGTCTAATTAAGAGGCTTAACAACCCTTAGTTGAAGCCAAAAAGTCCGACTCATAACCAAGTCAACCTAGCGTGATTCCACAACTTTCGTATAGTTTCATCTAAAGAACTTGGAAAAGATACAGTTAATAACATAGGCACAGAAAATAAAGTGGTATACCATATATTCTTATGACACGCTGAATCCGAATCCGGAGTCCGTTTCACCCCATCACGTAGGTTTAGGAGCATTTGAAGGTCAAATTTAGGATGAAGTCGTTAGAGAAGAAATAACTAGAGCTTCCATGGTTTTGAGGGTCACTGAAATTTGAATCCGAGGTCTGTTTCAGCACATCGGCGCAAAATCAAGAACAAATATATTTTTTTTTGCAAACAATGAATCTACAGACTAAATTTGTTTTTTGCAAAATAGACATATTTTTTCTATTTAATTAATAATATTTTTTTTCTAAAACTCCCATAATTGCAAACGTAACTTAAATGTTAATATCTTAGTTTGGATTAATGTCAAACTTCTGTAAGAATGTTTGCCTGAATTCATCGTACCTGAGTAACCAAACCGAAAATAAGTCAGGAAAACGAGTATCATTGATTTTTCGCGAGAACGGTTACTGGTGTTGCTCAAAAATCGTTTCCCTGTGTTGGAAAATCGCTTTCTACCTTTCCCAAAATTGGTCCGATATGATGAAATATGCTATTAAAATAACTTGGTCTGATTTAAAACGATAAGTTCGTTAAATAGCAGAATTTGTCCACTTTCAAGGTTGTGAAAAAAAAAAAAAAATTGGGCTTTTATGGTTTTGTACTTATAGGCTTTCAGGTTCATTTTTTATAGATATTTTTAAATGAGAAATCAAATGAATCCATTTTCAAGTTGAAACCTGATATTGAGAAACCCGGATAAAATAAGAATTTTTATTTGGTTCACTCAAAAGTACGAATTAAGTTGAAATTATTTCAAGACAGACATTTATCCAAACTAAGATATACATAAATCTTTTGGTTACACTTGAACTTGAGGAAGTATTTGAGTAAAAATCTTTTATTAACAGACATGGTTAGTCTATAATAACTATTCTAAAGTCTATTCAGTTTGATACAAAATAGGGTCTCGGTCAATTTTAGCAAACTCATTACCTACTAGAAACCAGCGCTTTAAATTGTGATAGTGTTGTTTGGTTCTTTTGAGATTTTTCGTGGATTTTGTTATTTTGTTTTCTTTTAGGAGTAAAACGAATTTGTCCGTAAAAAAAGATACGCAAAATGTCAACAAATTTGTACTTAAAGGTGTTTGCAACCAAGAGTTACTTAAGAACGAGAAGATGGAGTGAGTAATTTCCCATTACTTGAAGATTTATTAGTTCTTTTTTTTTGCTACATAAAATCTCGCTTCTTCGAGAAGTTAGTAAAGTAGTCATTTAGAGTTTTGAAGCTGAAATTAGTTTATGAACGTTCCTTTTTTTTTTTTTTTTTTTTTTTAATTATAGGTGCTTCTACTGCCAAGGTCATTAGCACCAGTCAATATTACTACACTATTGTCGGTCCTTATTCAACTACTATAATAGAACTATTTACAATCGACTATTTACTAATGGATACTAACTATTTACAAAGGATCTTCTTTTTTAACAAATATCAGAAGAACCGTTTAACCTAAGACTATAAAACTAAACCTAAATAAATAAGATATTTACACATTTACACAAAACTGACTGATACTCACTCATACAATAAATACATTCACGCGCAGCACACACACACACACATTCCATAATTACTTATATACTCTATCACAATAACACCCAATAAATACATGCATACATAACATATATTCATACTCAATAAATATTTCTACTTTCTAGTTAATCTCACACAATAAATAAAGTGGAACTATATCAGGTCATAAATTTTGATATCCTTCAAAAACTCTATCAGTCTCCTCACAGATGGCTCATTTCTACATAACAAATCACTAAGGTTACTGGCTAACTGGTGTCGTCGCCTGGCTTCCACCAGCGAAGTGCAGTCCACCATGATGTGTTTTACATCAAGGAGGTCCCCACATCGCGAGCATTGAGGCCTTCGTCTTCCAACCAGGTGGTAATCATGTGTGAGACGTGTATGGCCGATTCTCAATCGGGTTATGACCACGTCATCTCGCCTCTTAGGGATGCTCATTGGTTTCAAGGTTGTTACTCGGTTATCCACGTTCTTAAGGAACACTGATTTATTGTCGTATTCAGATTGCCATTTTTCCTGTACTAGATGTTTCAGATAATGTTTCAGATCTCTGATGTGCAGAGGGGAGGCAAGGTCTGGCGTTGCTGAGGCTGCCTGCCTCGCCAACTCATCCGCTCTGTTATTTCCATCAATACCCGCATGCCCTGGTATCCAGAGGAACGATACTATCGTTCCTCTGGATCGTGCGTTACTTACTAGGACGATGATTTCCAATAACAGAGGGTCACGAGTAAATTTATTTGTGAGCGCGACGAGAGAACTGCATAAGTCAAAGCTAGTAAATTCCTCCTATGTTCTGGAGGCAGATGTCCGGACTCCACATAAATGGAGTCTAATGGACTTGTTCTAAAGGCACCAATTGCTACTCGAAGTCCCGATGAACGTTCCTTTTCACAAATTTAGCAAAAACATTAATACTAAATATTAACTGTTCTATTTCCAGCTTCACAAATGATGTTAGGGATAAGAAGATTATTGAAGTGCTCTAAGATGATGCAGGTCTTCCGAGTTTAAACATTACGAGGCGTTATGGGTAGACGTATATTCTATAATTTCACATTATAATTGGATTTCGGCTAGAATGGCTTTGATGTGATTATGCAATCCGGAATTGATGACATATATTTTCACGTTTCGTAACTCAAGTGTCACGAAAAAACAGGTTGGTTGAAATTCGTATATTTGACTTAGTCTAGTTCCTTTATATTGTTAGCTCTCTTTTTTCATAGAGTGTGCATCAATACCAACAGTTGCCTTATTTTACTAACACTAACATACAGAATTTCATTACTGATTATCGTGTAGTAGTCGTTGCATTTAGAACACTTGTTTGTTGTATCAAATGGATAGGTGATTTTTATTTCTGAGCGATCAACTGCAGGGTTTTTTCACTCTTTCAGGTAGTTGAACTTCAATTGTACGACTGTTGAGCTATTCTGGCTTCTCTGCTATTTTGTTTATTAATTCCTTTTTATTTTAATCTTATGCTCTATGTTTTATCGTACAGGTAAGTTCTCTTGTATATTTCTATTAATTTGTTTATCTTGTCTGTCGAGTCCTTCAAGAGGGCTGCTGCAGTTCGTCGTGCATCAGGACGTCCAAATTATCCATCGAACGTTGAGTTATCCTCCAATATTTGGCAGATAGTGTGACGGACCTGTACCATATGTGGAACAATATATACAAAAAAAGTTGACTTCTTAATCAAAGACTTCCTAACCATTTGCATTCTTAATCCTTAAAACAGGGTGTATTAACTGAAAAAACATGTCCTTGAAGACGAAGTGGAGATTTGAATTGACACACGATTAACTTAATGTCTACGGCTGAATATCCCGATAAATAATACCTAAATCAAACTATTGAGAGAATGCGCCAGATTGGTAGAATATTTCTTAGAAGTTATAGGCCCTTTACAGTATAAATTATTGAGTGTTGTATGTTTATCTTTGACCCTCGGAGAGAAAGTGGTGAAGTAAAGACACTGGTTGCATAAAAATGATTAAAGAATATCTTAAGGCTGTTAAGAATTTCTTCTGACAATATCTTAAGGATTTAAGGTGGAGTTCTACTATTATTTGATGGTTGCATGAGTGGTGGAAATAGAAGGAAGTGAGTTACCGAGTTCGAGCGAAAGGCAGGGAGAAAGAGAGAGAGAGGTGGAGAGATTATTTGCAGTGACACATTCTACTCGTCTGTTCCTGTTTGGAGAGAGGCAAGAGAATCCGACTAGATGGGAACGCTTTGTCTGCTAATGGGATCGACTGTAAACATCGGCGTGGGCGTACCGTCTCTCATTTGGTACCGCCGGTAGGACGGGTAAAAGGACTGGTGGGGGAAAACCGGTTCGTCACGTGACCCTGATAGCACTCACGTGACCCCCCTCCCTCTCATCTTTATTTAATGACCTCCCGCCCCTCCCAGCTGTAGCCCCCTTCAAGCGAGGGCTTTAAATCTGAAAGGGATTGTAAGGGGTCAGTGTTCCCTTACTTCGACAATGGCGTAGGGAACAAAAACATCCATGGATTTCGTTGTTGACCAAATGAAACTTGATATGCCTAGAATATATGAGAGATGGATCAAAGCAACAACAGAGTGGACACCAAGGGAGTCAGAAGAGTAGGCCGACAAAGTACAAGATGGAGTGACTAAATGGTCAATAGAGTCGGAAATAGCTGGTGGATAGTTTTGAAGGACAGAGTGTTATGTACAAAAGTTTTAAATAATTTGTGAATTCGGCGGTAATAGCCCAGATATTGTTGCACCGTTAAAAAAGAAAAAAAGTCCGTCACGCAGGAGCTAAGCACATTCCTCTGAAAGTTTGTACTGAAAAAAGAAAATAGTGGAATGTTGTGGTCACACGGACTGTATTGTAGCCTAAATAATGAAAAAGTTAGCTCCAATATTACAGTGATGACAAGCCCTTTAAAAACAGGGTGAATGATTTGTGAACAGATTAGTTGAAGTTTTGTGAGGATGGCCCTGAGGCCGAAACGTTAAAAATGTAAAAATGAGAAATAATAAGCAATAAATAAAGATGTTTGAGGTAAAGATCTTATGCAATTAAGAATGTAAATAAATATTTTAAGTGAATCCAACAATTCTAAGTACCCAAACCGAATAACTATTTTTATCTGCTTTTCTCAAGTACGGTTACAGATATCATCTTGAAAATGGTTTAATTGGTTTCCTTCGTTAGGAAACCTATAAGAAGAGTACCTTCAAGCATATGAACTCGGAAACGTAAGCTTTACGATTATTTTCGTGGGAATTTCGCTCCAAAAACTATGTTCCGGTGGACCGATTCTGCTGGTTAACGATCTTGACCTTCGAAATTACAAGAAAGATTTTGGTACCAAAATTCCCTACGGAAGGAGGAAGGAAACGTGCGAATAAAATATTACTTGTCTTATCATTTCCACATAAAATGATATATTAAAATGTAAAGTATCCTTCAACATTTGGTTAATACATTAATCTAATTTCACTTCAATTGCATGGAAGACGTTTCTGCAATGCTGATGGATATTTTAACATCTGATTTCAAGCCTCTCGAATATCACATTTTGTCGCGGCATGAGCGACATATCCTCCCTTCTGTCTAGGCCCCGGAACGTGTGTATTTACTGTTCACACGCAATATTGTGTGTACAACCGTCGAGAAGAAGCACGCATGGATAGACAGGTAAACATGAAGAAGAGTACCACGCAGGCTTGTTTGTTATTTCAGTTTCCTCAAAAAGGCTTTCCATGTTTCGATTGGTCTCATGTCTATTAACAAAATGTTGAATATTGTTTGTTTTTTTTTAAATCACTTAAGGACTAATATATATATATATATATATATATATATATATACACACACACACCCAAATACTAGGGGACGTGAACATCTCTTTTCGACTTACCCATTGTTCGACTTGCACACATTGATTAGACTCATCGATGTTTTAATTCGACTTATCAGCATGTAGATAAGAAACATTAACACAAAATAGGTTATTATCTATATTAATATTACTCAATTACATGTTATATTTACATAAATATCAAGCAGATTGACAAGAAATGACAAATGAAAAAATAATAAGATAATACATAGGTACCTTTGTGCAGCTCTCTGTTCAGTCAATTTAAAATAATCTCCAGTCGTCTGTTGAACCTTTTATATCATTTAAATTTTTTCCCCATACCTCAGAACCGTGAGGTGCCCGTTTATTTACTCCATGCCCCTTGCATTGCATATCGCATGTATTTTGTTACAATATTTTCTTATTACTTACAATTCTAATTCTTTATAAATTACTTACAATTTTCCAGAGTAATTAAGAGAATGATTGAAAGCAGTATAAAATTAAACTAAAATCATGTAAATTGAACATTAAACGTAAAAACAAATTTGAATAAAACGACGCTATTCTCCTCATCTTCGAAGATTTTGATCTTCCGTGATTTTGATGCCGAATGTTTTCAAATCTTCTTAGAAGTTCCTGTATATCAAAGCAGGACTAGCCAGCCAGTGCACAGTGGACCGATTCCCATAACTAGATGGACAAAACTCAAGTAAAAAGATCATAAAACTAAGGGGATTATATTACTAGACATACTTTAGATAAGGTTAATTCTCAGTAATATCTAATTATCTTCGGATTCTGGAAACTTAGGTGTACTTGAGTTTGAGGAAAATATGCGAGGAGCTCCTCAGTGAAATCTAACTTACCGAGTGTATTTGTACAGTGCAATTAATCAGTTTTTGCACTTTCCTCCGAAGGAAAGTAGCTATTGAGGTAGCACTCATGACGGAATTTTTGAAAAAATCCTTCGAATCTTTATCGATTCTACCTAGTAGACACCGAAAATGACCCCCGTTCAAATTTATATATATATGTATATATATATATCATGATGATTAGATAGTTAGCCGTCGAGGTGATAAGTACAGATGGAATGGTTGGGATTCGGCTAAATAAACCTCAATATGATTTTGTTTTAAAAAAATCTATATTTCGGACGTTTCGGCTACTCATTGGTAGCCTTCGTCAGCTAAAATGACAAAAAAAAGAAATTAATACAGAAACAATCAAGAAAAATTTATAATTGTGATAGGTAACAGAACTATAGATACAGTTTAACTTATAACAGAACATATCGTCTTAAAATTCTTAGAATGAGTAGAATGAAAAAGAAAATAGGTACAGTAATTGATTTTAATAGTAATTAGTAACATTAATTGATTTTACAAAGAAATAAGAGAACTATATACCAATGACAAATATAGTAGCTAATAGTAACATTAATTAATTTTACAAAGAAATAAGATACTACATACCAATGGAAATGCCGAGCGGCAGAGGAAGACCAAGGTTGGCAATTAAGTAACCATTGTGAAAGTGTCTAAGGAAAAAAGGAATCTGCAAGGGGTATATGTAACTGGAAACAGCAAGAGGTGGGGGAAAACGGGCGGTAGGATCAAACAGATGTTTATGACATTTTATGACAGGAAAGGAGAAAAGGTGTTAATGGAAGGATACCCAAGGGGCAAGGTAAAAATCTAGGTAGGTGGTCGGGCGAGTATTTGGAAAATATTAGCGTACATAGGAGAAATGCCTTGTTGGTCAGTTTTGTAATTTATATTGTTTTTGTTTAAGTTTATGTGTACACATTCCGAGATCTGTAGTCTTTTTTTGTTACGTTGTGTAGAAAGAATTTTCGTGTCGTCGAAGTTAAAAGTGTGTTTTTGTGTAATGGCGTGTTTTGCAAGTGCAGATTTATCTATTTCTTTATTAGTGATGGTTCGTTTATGTTGTGTAAGACGTGAGTGAATGTCATTTATGGTTTCTCCTATGTATACACCATTACAGGAAGGGGTTTGGCAAGGGACTTGGTAAACACATCGGGTTGTATGTTCAAAAGGGATGGGATCTTTGAGTTTGGTGTAGAGGGTTTTGAGTTTGTTGGTAGTTTTCAAACCAAAGTTTAGGGAAGGGTAGGATTTTTTAATTGTCTTTGTAAGTTTATCAGTCAGTCCAGGTGTAAATGGTAGAGATCGGAACATTTGGGAACTGGGAGTTAGGGAAGAATTGGGAGAGATAGTGCTGGAAGGTTGGGATTTTACTTTTTTAACAAGGGATTTTATGAGGTTGGGGGGAAATTGGTTGCGTGCCAATATATCTGAGGCGATATTAATATTTTTATTGTGGAAGGAAGCATGGGATAGGGAGAGGACTCGGCGAAGGAGATTTCTGGCTACATTAATCTTGAGGTGGTAAGGATGGGATGAATGAAAATTAAGTAACCGTCCCGAGTATGTGGGTTTTGTGTACCAGTCAGTAATAATAGTACCGTCAGTCTGTCTAATTAGTAAGATGTCCAAGTATGGGAGCTGTCTGTCCTGTTCTATTTCGACTGTAAATTGAAGCCTAGGGTAAAAGGAATTGAAACAGGTAAGTATGTCTGTTAGTCTGTTTGGGTTAATCATCAGCAAAAGATCGTCTACGTATTTGCAGATGAATGAGATGTCATGGGGAAACTGTGGGACGAGGGAGTTGAGAAGATCGTTGAGAAGGATTGAGGATAAATCGGGTGCAAGACAGTTGCCCATGGCTAGACCTTCAATTTGTTTATAGAATTTCCCATCATATTTAAAAAAACCGCTGTTAACACAAAGTTTTAGACTTTCTATAAACAGATCAAAGGATAGAGGGCTATGGAGGTGGAGGGTGGGCCAATGGTTTTCGATAATTTCTAGCGTTTTGGCTAGTGGGACGTTAGTGAATAAGGATGTGGCATCAATGGAAACTAAAATGTGGCCGTGGGGAATGGTTAGGTTGGATAATTTAGAAATTAGGTCAAAAGAATTTTTTTATATCATAGGGATTATTATGGCTAAGTATTTGTAATGAGGGAAGAAGAAATTTACTGAGGCTGGAAGAGGGAGAATCTATATTGGCAATGATGGGACGAAGGGGATTACCAGGTTTGTGGATTTTGGGGAGGCCATAGGCACGCGGTGGGAGGGAATTGTGGGAAATTAAGAAGGTCTTAGTGGATTTGTCGATTTCGTTAGAGTTAAAAAGTTTGTGAATGTGTTCGTTGAATTTTCGTTCTTGTATTTTCGTAATGTCCTTAGGAATGGGTAAGTATGTATTGGTGTCGTTGAATAAGTTGGTCATTTTTTCGTTGTATTCTGTTCTGTCCATGATGACGGTCGTGTTTCCCTTGTCGGATTTAGTACATATTATATGTTGTTCATGTGTCCGTAAGAAAGTTTTGGTGTGTTTTAGGTCTTTGTAAAATTCAGTGGAAAGGTGGGAGTGGCTGGGAGAAGGAATTTGTAAGAAATTGGTGATGCTATTAACTACTTTAGAGCGGGTTTGGTCTTCCTCTTTACAAGGAACGGTTTGTAGTATGTATTCTACATCGGTAATTATTTTGGGAACAACAATACCTGGTGTAGGAGGTAAAGAAAATTTTTCTCCTAAACAAAGTATGTTGTTAACCTGAGGGGGGACGTTGACCGAGGAGATGTTTTTTACCCAGTTTTCGTCACCGATGGGGCGGTGAACGTGATTCTGGCGAGTTTTATTAAATTTTTGGAAAAGATTCATTTTTAACTTCGATTTTAAACTATTACAAATGTTTGAAATAAAGTTGGATATGTCATTAAACAGGTCCTGGTCAACTAACCCTCTTAAGATATTAAAGTGTGACTCTAACAATGTTTCTAAATTTTTAATTTCACAGTTTAAATTGGCTATTTCTATATTGAGTAATTTTTTCTGGAAATGGAGTTTCGCTGTTGCAAGTTGTTTTTGAACAGGGGAGTTCAGGTCGCACGGGTTGATATGGTTGGTTGAGGTTCTAATGTGTTTTGGTAAGAAATTGTTGGACTTACATTTTAGCAGAAAAATCAAGCCCTCTTTCTTCTTGACAAGGTTCTTGGAGAACTTGGAGATGCGGTTAATAGTGATTTTTGCCTCCTTTGGAGCACGTTGGCAGGGTCCCAGTGAATTCATCATGATGATTAGATAGTTAGCCGTCGAGGTGATAAGTACAGATGGAATGGTTGGGATTCGGCTAAATAAACCTCAATATGATTTTGTTTTAAAAAAATCTATATTTCGGACGTTTCGGCTACTCATTGGTAGCCTTCGTCAGCTAAAATGACAAAAAAAAGAAATTAATACAGAAACAATCAAGAAAAATTTATAATTGTGATAGGTAACAGAACTATAGATACAGTTTAACTTATAACAGAACATATCGTCTTAAAATTCTTAGAATGAGTAGAATGAAAAAGAAAATAGGTACAGTAATTGATTTTAATAGTAATTAGTAACATTAATTGATTTTACAAAGAAATAAGAGAACTATATACCAATGACAAATATAGTAGCTAATAGTAACATTAATTAATTTTACAAAGAAATAAGATACTACATACCAATGGAAATGCCGAGCGGCAGAGGAAGACCAAGGTTGGCAATTAAGTAACCATTGTGAAAGTGTCTAAGGAAAAAAGGAATCTGCAAGGGGTATATGTAACTGGAAACAGCAAGAGGTGGGGGAAAACGGGCGGTAGGATCAAACAGATGTTTATGACATTTTATGACAGGAAAGGAGAAAAGGTGTTAATGGAAGGATACCCAAGGGGCAAGGTAAAAATCTAGGTAGGTGGTCGGGCGAGTATTTGGAAAATATTAGCGTACATAGGAGAAATGCCTTGTTGGTCAGTTTTGTAATTTATATTGTTTTTGTTTAAGTTTATGTGTACACATTCCGAGATCTGTAGTCTTTTTTTGTTACGTTGTGTAGAAAGAATTTTCGTGTCGTCGAAGTTAAAAGTGTGTTTTTGTGTAATGGCGTGTTTTGCAAGTGCAGATTTATCTATTTCTTTATTAGTGATGGTTCGTTTATGTTGTGTAAGACGTGAGTGAATGTCATTTATGGTTTCTCCTATGTATACACCATTACAGGAAGGGGTTTGGCAAGGGACTTGGTAAACACATCGGGTTGTATGTTCAAAAGGGATGGGATCTTTGAGTTTGGTGTAGAGGGTTTTGAGTTTGTTGGTAGTTTTCAAACCAAAGTTTAGGGAAGGGTAGGATTTTTTAATTGTCTTTGTAAGTTTATCAGTCAGTCCAGGTGTAAATGGTAGAGATCGGAACATTTGGGAACTGGGAGTTAGGGAAGAATTGGGAGAGATAGTGCTGGAAGGTTGGGATTTTACTTTTTTAACAAGGGATTTTATGAGGTTGGGGGGAAATTGGTTGCGTGCCAATATATCTGAGGCGATATTAATATTTTTATTGTGGAAGGAAGCATGGGATAGGGAGAGGACTCGGCGAAGGAGATTTCTGGCTACATTAATCTTGAGGTGGTAAGGATGGGATGAATGAAAATTAAGTAACCGTCCCGAGTATGTGGGTTTTGTGTACCAGTCAGTAATAATAGTACCGTCAGTCTGTCTAATTAGTAAGATGTCCAAGTATGGGAGCTGTCTGTCCTGTTCTATTTCGACTGTAAATTGAAGCCTAGGGTAAAAGGAATTGAAACAGGTAAGTATGTCTGTTAGTCTGTTTGGGTTAATCATCAGCAAAAGATCGTCTACGTATTTGCAGATGAATGAGATGTCATGGGGAAACTGTGGGACGAGGGAGTTGAGAAGATCGTTGAGAAGGATTGAGGATAAATCGGGTGCAAGACAGTTGCCCATGGCTAGACCTTCAATTTGTTTATAGAATTTCCCATCATATTTAAAAAAACCGCTGTTAACACAAAGTTTTAGACTTTCTATAAACAGATCAAAGGATAGAGGGCTATGGAGGTGGAGGGTGGGCCAATGGTTTTCGATAATTTCTAGCGTTTTGGCTAGTGGGACGTTAGTGAATAAGGATGTGGCATCAATGGAAACTAAAATGTGGCCGTGGGGAATGGTTAGGTTGGATAATTTAGAAATTAGGTCAAAAGAATTTTTTATATCATAGGGATTATTATGGCTAAGTATTTGTAATGAGGGAAGAAGAAATTTACTGAGGCTGGAAGAGGGAGAATCTATATTGGCAATGATGGGACGAAGGGGATTACCAGGTTTGTGGATTTTGGGGAGGCCATAGGCACGCGGTGGGAGGGAATTGTGGGAAATTAAGAAGGTCTTAGCGGATTTGTCGATTTCGTTAGAGTTAAAAAGTTTGTGAATGTGTTCGTTGAATTTTCGTTCTTGTATTTTCGTAATGTCCTTAGGAATGGGTAAGTATGTATTGGTGTCGTTGAATAAGTTGGTCATTTTTTCGTTGTATTCTGTTCTGTCCATGATGACGGTCGTGTTTCCCTTGTCGGATTTAGTACATATTATATGTTGTTCATGTGTCCGTAAGAAAGTTTTGGTGTGTTTTAGGTCTTTGTAAAATTCAGTGGAAAGGTGGGAGTGGCTGGGAGAAGGAATTTGTAAGAAATTGGTGATGCTATTAACTACTTTAGAGCGGGTTTGGTCTTCCTCTTTACAAGGAACGGTTTGTAGTATGTTTTCTACATCGGTAATTATTTTGGGAACAACAATACCTGGTGTAGGAGGTAAAGAAAATTTTTCTCCTAAACAAAGTATGTTGTTAACCTGAGGGGGGACGTTGACCGAGGAGATGTTTTTTACCCAGTTTTCGTCACCGATGGGGCGGTGAACGTGATTCTGGCGAGTTTTATTAAATTTTTGGAAAAGATTCATTTTTAACTTCGATTTTAAACTATTACAAATGTTTGAAATAAAGTTGGATATGTCATTAAACAGGTCCTGGTCAACTAACCCTCTTAAGATATTAAAGTGTGACTCTAACAATGTTTCTAAATTTTTAATTTCACAGTTTAAATTGGCTATTTCTATATTGAGTAATTTTTTCTGGAAATGGAGTTTCGCTGTTGCAAGTTGTTTTTGAACAGGGGAGTTCAGGTCGCACGGGTTGATATGGTTGGTTGAGGTTCTAATGTGTTTTGGTAAGAAATTGTTGGACTTACATTTTAGCAGAAAAATCAAGCCCTCTTTCTTCTTGACAAGGTTCTTGGAGAACTTGGAGATGCGGTTAATAGTGATTTTTGCCTCCTTTGGAGCACGTTGGCAGGGTCCCAGTGAATTCATCATGATGATTAGATAGTTAGCCGTCGAGGTGATAAGTACAGATGGAATGGTTGGGATTCGGCTAAATAAACCTCAATATGATTTTGTTTTAAAAAAATCTATATTTCGGACGTTTCGGCTACTCATTGGTAGCCTTCGTCAGCTAAAATGACAAAAAAAAGAAATTAATACAGAAACAATCAAGAAAAATTTATAATTGTGATAGGTAACAGAACTATAGATACAGTTTAACTTATAACAGAACATATCGTCTTAAGATTCTTAGAATGAGTAGAATGAAAAAGAAAATAGGTACAGTAATTGATTTTAATAGTAATTAGTAACATTAATTGATTTTACAAAGAAATAAGAGAACTATATACCAATGACAAATATAGTAGCTAATAGTAACATTAATTAATTTTACAAAGAAATAAGATACTACATACCAATGGAAATGCCGAGCGGCAGAGGAAGACCAAGGTTGGCAATTAAGTAACCATTGTGAAAGTGTCTAAGGAAAAAAGGAATCTGCAAGGGGTATATGTAACTGGAAACAGCAAGAGGTGGGGGAAAACGGGCGGTAGGATCAAACAGATGTTTATGACATTTTATGACAGGAAAGGAGAAAAGGTGTTAATGGAAGGATACCCAAGGGGCAAGGTAAAAATCTAGGTAGGTGGTCGGGCGAGTATTTGGAAAATATTAGCGTACATAGGAGAAATGCCTTGTTGGTCAGTTTTGTAATTTATATTGTTTTTGTTTAAGTTTATGTGTACACATTCCGAGATCTGTAGTCTTTTTTTGTTACGTTGTGTAGAAAGAATTTTCGTGTCGTCGAAGTTAAAAGTGTGTTTTTGTGTAATGGCGTGTTTTGCAAGTGCAGATTTATCTATTTCTTTATTAGTGATGGTTCGTTTATGTTGTGTAAGACGTGAGTGAATGTCATTTATGGTTTCTCCTATGTATACACCATTACAGGAAGGGGTTTGGCAAGGGACTTGGTAAACACATCGGGTTGTATGTTCAAAAGGGATGGGATCTTTGAGTTTGGTGTAGAGGGTTTTGAGTTTGTTGGTAGTTTTCAAACCAAAGTTTAGGGAAGGGTAGGATTTTTTAATTGTCTTTGTAAGTTTATCAGTCAGTCCAGGTGTAAATGGTAGAGATCGGAACATTTGGGAACTGGGAGTTAGGGAAGAATTGGGAGAGATAGTGCTGGAAGGTTGGGATTTTACTTTTTTAACAAGGGATTTTATGAGGTTGGGGGGAAATTGGTTGCGTGCCAATATATCTGAGGCGATATTAATATTTTTATTGTGGAAGGAAGCATGGGATAGGGAGAGGACTCGGCGAAGGAGATTTCTGGCTACATTAATCTTGAGGTGGTAAGGATGGGATGAATGAAAATTAAGTAACCGTCCCGAGTATGTGGGTTTTGTGTACCAGTCAGTAATAATAGTACCGTCAGTCTGTCTAATTAGTAAGATGTCCAAGTATGGGAGCTGTCTGTCCTGTTCTATTTCGACTGTAAATTGAAGCCTAGGGTAAAAGGAATTGAAACAGGTAAGTATGTCTGTTAGTCTGTTTGGGTTAATCATCAGCAAAAGATCGTCTACGTATTTGCAGATGAATGAGATGTCATGGGGAAACTGTGGGACGAGGGAGTTGAGAAGATCGTTGAGAAGGATTGAGGATAAATCGGGTGCAAGACAGTTGCCCATGGCTAGACCTTCAATTTGTTTATAGAATTTCCCATCATATTTAAAAAAACCGCTGTTAACACAAAGTTTTAGACTTTCTATAAACAGATCAAAGGATAGAGGGCTATGGAGGTGGAGGGTGGGCCAATGGTTTTCGATAATTTCTAGCGTTTTGGCTAGTGGGACGTTAGTGAATAAGGATGTGGCATCAATGGAAACTAAAATGTGGCCGTGGGGAATGGTTAGGTTGGATAATTTAGAAATTAGGTCAAAAGAATTTTTTATATCATAGGGATTATTATGGCTAAGTATTTGTAATGAGGGAAGAAGAAATTTACTGAGGCTGGAAGAGGGAGAATCTATATTGGCAATGATGGGACGAAGGGGATTACCAGGTTTGTGGATTTTGGGGAGGCCATAGGCACGCGGTGGGAGGGAATTGTGGGAAATTAAGAAGGTCTTAGTGGATTTGTCGATTTCGTTAGAGTTAAAAAGTTTGTGAATGTGTTCGTTGAATTTTCGTTCTTGTATTTTCGTAATGTCCTTAGGAATGGGTAAGTATGTATTGGTGTCGTTGAATAAGTTGGTCATTTTTTCGTTGTATTCTGTTCTGTCCATGATGACGGTCGTGTTTCCCTTGTCGGATTTAGTACATATTATATGTTGTTCATGTGTCCGTAAGAAAGTTTTGGTGTGTTTTAGGTCTTTGTAAAATTCAGTGGAAAGGTGGGAGTGGCTGGGAGAAGGAATTTGTAAGAAATTGGTGATGCTATTAACTACTTTAGAGCGGGTTTGGTCTTCCTCTTTACAAGGAACGGTTTGTAGTATGTATTCTACATCGGTAATTATTTTGGGAACAACAATACCTGGTGTAGGAGGTAAAGAAAATTTTTCTCCTAAACAAAGTATGTTGTTAACCTGAGGGGGGACGTTGACCGAGGAGATGTTTTTTACCCAGTTTTCGTCACCGATGGGGCGGTGAACGTGATTCTGGCGAGTTTTATTAAATTTTTGGAAAAGATTCATTTTTAACTTCGATTTTAAACTATTACAAATGTTTGAAATAAAGTTGGATATGTCATTAAACAGGTCCTGGTCAACTAACCCTCTTAAGATATTAAAGTGTGACTCTAACAATGTTTCTAAATTTTTAATTTCACAGTTTAAATTGGCTATTTCTATATTGAGTAATTTTTTCTGGAAATGGAGTTTCGCTGTTGCAAGTTGTTTTTGAACAGGGGAGTTCAGGTCGCACGGGTTGATATGGTTGGTTGAGGTTCTAATGTGTTTTGGTAAGAAATTGTTGGACTTACATTTTAGCAGAAAAATCAAGCCCTCTTTCTTCTTGACAAGGTTCTTGGAGAACTTGGAGATGCGGTTAATAGTGATTTTTGCCTCCTTTGGAGCACGTTGGCAGGGTCCCAGTGAATTCATCATGATGATTAGATAGTTAGCCGTCGAGGTGATAAGTACAGATGGAATGGTTGGGATTCGGCTAAATAAACCTCAATATGATTTTGTTTTAAAAAAATCTATATTTCGGACGTTTCGGCTACTCATTGGTAGCCTTCGTCAGCTAAAATGACAAAAAAAAGAAATTAATACAGAAACAATCAAGAAAAATTTATAATTGTGATAGGTAACAGAACTATAGATACAGTTTAACTTATAACAGAACATATCGTCTTAAAATTCTTAGAATGAGTAGAATGAAAAAGAAAATAGGTACAGTAATTGATTTTAATAGTAATTAGTAACATTAATTGATTTTACAAAGAAATAAGAGAACTATATACCAATGACAAATATAGTAGCTAATAGTAACATTAATTAATTTTACAAAGAAATAAGATACTACATACCAATGGAAATGCCGAGCGGCAGAGGAAGACCAAGGTTGGCAATTAAGTAACCATTGTGAAAGTGTCTAAGGAAAAAAGGAATCTGCAAGGGGTATATGTAACTGGAAACAGCAAGAGGTGGGGGAAAACGGGCGGTAGGATCAAACAGATGTTTATGACATTTTATGACAGGAAAGGAGAAAAGGTGTTAATGGAAGGATACCCAAGGGGCAAGGTAAAAATCTAGGTAGGTGGTCGGGCGAGTATTTGGAAAATATTAGCGTACATAGGAGAAATGCCTTGTTGGTCAGTTTTGTAATTTATATTGTTTTTGTTTAAGTTTATGTGTACACATTCCGAGATCTGTAGTCTTTTTTTGTTACGTTGTGTAGAAAGAATTTTCGTGTCGTCGAAGTTAAAAGTGTGTTTTTGTGTAATGGCGTGTTTTGCAAGTGCAGATTTATCTATTTCTTTATTAGTGATGGTTCGTTTATGTTGTGTAAGACGTGAGTGAATGTCATTTATGGTTTCTCCTATGTATACACCATTACAGGAAGGGGTTTGGCAAGGGACTTGGTAAACACATCGGGTTGTATGTTCAAAAGGGATGGGATCTTTGAGTTTGGTGTAGAGGGTTTTGAGTTTGTTGGTAGTTTTCAAACCAAAGTTTAGGGAAGGGTAGGATTTTTTAATTGTCTTTGTAAGTTTATCAGTCAGTCCAGGTGTAAATGGTAGAGATCGGAACATTTGGGAACTGGGAGTTAGGGAAGAATTGGGAGAGATAGTGCTGGAAGGTTGGGATTTTACTTTTTTAACAAGGGATTTTATGAGGTTGGGGGGAAATTGGTTGCGTGCCAATATATCTGAGGCGATATTAATATTTTTATTGTGGAAGGAAGCATGGGATAGGGAGAGGACTCGGCGAAGGAGATTTCTGGCTACATTAATCTTGAGGTGGTAAGGATGGGATGAATGAAAATTAAGTAACCGTCCCGAGTATGTGGGTTTTGTGTACCAGTCAGTAATAATAGTACCGTCAGTCTGTCTAATTAGTAAGATGTCCAAGTATGGGAGCTGTCTGTCCTGTTCTATTTCGACTGTAAATTGAAGCCTAGGGTAAAAGGAATTGAAACAGGTAAGTATGTCTGTTAGTCTGTTTGGGTTAATCATCAGCAAAAGATCGTCTACGTATTTGCAGATGAATGAGATGTCATGGGGAAACTGTGGGACGAGGGAGTTGAGAAGATCGTTGAGAAGGATTGAGGATAAATCGGGTGCAAGACAGTTGCCCATGGCTAGACCTTCAATTTGTTTATAGAATTTCCCATCATATTTAAAAAAACCGCTGTTAACACAAAGTTTTAGACTTTCTATAAACAGATCAAAGGATAGAGGGCTATGGAGGTGGAGGGTGGGCCAATGGTTTTCGATAATTTCTAGCGTTTTGGCTAGTGGGACGTTAGTGAATAAGGATGTGGCATCAATGGAAACTAAAATGTGGCCGTGGGGAATGGTTAGGTTGGATAATTTAGAAATTAGGTCAAAAGAATTTTTTATATCATAGGGATTATTATGGCTAAGTATTTGTAATGAGGGAAGAAGAAATTTACTGAGGCTGGAAGAGGGAGAATCTATATTGGCAATGATGGGACGAAGGGGATTACCAGGTTTGTGGATTTTGGGGAGGCCATAGGCACGCGGTGGGAGGGAATTGTGGGAAATTAAGAAGGTCTTAGTGGATTTGTCGATTTCGTTAGAGTTAAAAAGTTTGTGAATGTGTTCGTTGAATTTTCGTTCTTGTATTTTCGTAATGTCCTTAGGAATGGGTAAGTATGTATTGGTGTCGTTGAATAAGTTGGTCATTTTTTCGTTGTATTCTGTTCTGTCCATGATGACGGTCGTGTTTCCCTTGTCGGATTTAGTACATATTATATGTTGTTCATGTGTCCGTAAGAAAGTTTTGGTGTGTTTTAGGTCTTTGTAAAATTCAGTGGAAAGGTGGGAGTGGCTGGGAGAAGGAATTTGTAAGAAATTGGTGATGCTATTAACTACTTTAGAGCGGGTTTGGTCTTCCTCTTTACAAGGAACGGTTTGTAGTATGTATTCTACATCGGTAATTATTTTGGGAACAACAATACCTGGTGTAGGAGGTAAAGAAAATTTTTCTCCTAAACAAAGTATGTTGTTAACCTGAGGGGGGACGTTGACCGAGGAGATGTTTTTTACCCAGTTTTCGTCACCGATGGGGCGGTGAACGTGATTCTGGCGAGTTTTATTAAATTTTTGGAAAAGATTCATTTTTAACTTCGATTTTAAACTATTACAAATGTTTGAAATAAAGTTGGATATGTCATTAAACAGGTCCTGGTCAACTAACCCTCTTAAGATATTAAAGTGTGACTCTAACAATGTTTCTAAATTTTTAATTTCACAGTTTAAATTGGCTATTTCTATATTGAGTAATTTTTTCTGGAAATGGAGTTTCGCTGTTGCAAGTTGTTTTTGAACAGGGGAGTTCAGGTCGCACGGGTTGATATGGTTGGTTGAGGTTCTAATGTGTTTTGGTAAGAAATTGTTGGACTTACATTTTAGCAGAAAAATCAAGCCCTCTTTCTTCTTGACAAGGTTCTTGGAGAACTTGGAGATGCGGTTAATAGTGATTTTTGCCTCCTTTGGAGCACGTTGGCAGGGTCCCAGTGAATTCATCATGATGATTAGATAGTTAGCCGTCGAGGTGATAAGTACAGATGGAATGGTTGGGATTCGGCTAAATAAACCTCAATATGATTTTGTTTTAAAAAAATCTATATTTCGGACGTTTCGGCTACTCATTGGTAGCCTTCGTCAGCTAAAATGACAAAAAAAAGAAATTAATACAGAAACAATCAAGAAAAATTTATAATTGTGATAGGTAACAGAACTATAGATACAGTTTAACTTATAACAGAACATATCGTCTTAAAATTCTTAGAATGAGTAGAATGAAAAAGAAAATAGGTACAGTAATTGATTTTAATAGTAATTAGTAACATTAATTGATTTTACAAAGAAATAAGAGAACTATATACCAATGACAAATATAGTAGCTAATAGTAACATTAATTAATTTTACAAAGAAATAAGATACTACATACCAATGGAAATGCCGAGCGGCAGAGGAAGACCAAGGTTGGCAATTAAGTAACCATTGTGAAAGTGTCTAAGGAAAAAAGGAATCTGCAAGGGGTATATGTAACTGGAAACAGCAAGAGGTGGGGGAAAACGGGCGGTAGGATCAAACAGATGTTTATGACATTTTATGACAGGAAAGGAGAAAAGGTGTTAATGGAAGGATACCCAAGGGGCAAGGTAAAAATCTAGGTAGGTGGTCGGGCGAGTATTTGGAAAATATTAGCGTACATAGGAGAAATGCCTTGTTGGTCAGTTTTGTAATTTATATTGTTTTTGTTTAAGTTTATGTGTACACATTCCGAGATCTGTAGTCTTTTTTTGTTACGTTGTGTAGAAAGAATTTTCGTGTCGTCGAAGTTAAAAGTGTGTTTTTGTGTAATGGCGTGTTTTGCAAGTGCAGATTTATCTATTTCTTTATTAGTGATGGTTCGTTTATGTTGTGTAAGACGTGAGTGAATGTCATTTATGGTTTCTCCTATGTATACACCATTACAGGAAGGGGTTTGGCAAGGGACTTGGTAAACACATCGGGTTGTATGTTCAAAAGGGATGGGATCTTTGAGTTTGGTGTAGAGGGTTTTGAGTTTGTTGGTATGTAGTATCTTATTTCTTTGTAAAATTAATTAATGTTACTATTAGCTACTATATTTGTCATTGGTATATAGTTCTCTTATTTCTTTGTAAAATCAATTAATGTTACTAATTACTATTAAAATCAATTATTGTACCTATTTTCTTTTTCATTCTACTCATTCTAAGAATTTTAAGACGATATGTTCTGTTATAAGTTAAACTGTATCTATAGTTCTGTTACCTATCACAATTATAAATTTTTCTTGATTGTTTCTGTATTAATTTCTTTTTTTTGTCATTTTAGCTGACGAAGGCTACCAATGAGTAGCCGAAACGTCCGAAATATAGATTTTTTTAAAACAAAATCATATTGAGGTTTATTTAGCCGAATCCCAACCATTCCATCTGTACTTATATATATATATATATATATATATATATATATATATATATATATATATATATATATATATATATAGATAGTTATACAGGGGAAGGTGTTGTACCTCTGACCTTATTGTACCTTTGACCACCGAGGCTGTGGTGCCATATAGCAACATTTTCTAAATTTTGGTATAATTAGTGTTTAGCTCCTTCCCTATAGAGAAGTTGTGTAACCTACTTTGGATTATTCAAGTCAAAGAGGATTCTTACAAAAACTACTTATCCATTTCTATCATAAAAATGTACGTTATTTATTGATGACGTTTTGCCTTATAATATTTTTTGTATCTTTAGATGGAAATCATTTGACAAAGTAGCTATTACAAGAAGAAACATGGTGTAGCCTCTGAAATTGATTTATCTTGACCCTAAAATGTTTAGCATGCTATTTAATTTTCACTACCAGGGTGTTGTACCTCTGACCACGACTAGTTGTTGTTCCTTTGACCAGTTCAAAGGTACAACACACCTGAGTATTTTTTTTATAATTCAACTTTTATGTTCTTCTGGTACAAATTTAAAAAAAAAATAATAATTTTAGTATTAAATATTTAGTCGCAGAGATCTGTGGTATTAAATGTCCAATGTTTAAGATCCAATATTTGAAAAAACAAACTTTAAGTGACAAGTTTAAGAGAGAAGATGAAAATTTGTATGATAATGATGTTGAAGACATTGTGGCTAAACTTCCATACCCTACTATTGCAAGTGGATCTGCTTGACAGTTAAAACGTTTATCGGTTGGACTGGATTTTTTAGCATATTAAGCATAACATAATATCATTAATAGTTTTTTTATTATGCTTACATCCTTGTCCTGCATTTATTAAACTTACAATTAATTGCAATATTACTGAATACAATTTTTTTTCTGGACTGCTGTATTGTTTTCACGTGGTCAGAGGTACAACACCCCGTGGTCAAAGGTACAACTACATGGTGTACCTTTGACCACTGTTCGATTATTTTTTAAAAAATTAATACAAAATATTAAATATAAAGCTAGAACCTTGAAAAAATTAAATATGATAAGCAATAGAATACTAATTACAATGTATATATATACATATATATATATATATATATATATATATATATATATATATATATATATATATAGTTATTTTTTGAGATTTCTTCGCTGGGGAGATTTGTTAGTGGTGGTACGGCATTCTCCAGCGGTCAGTTTATTTTAGTAATATTTCGCAGAAATCCCATTCTGCTTCTTCAGACGGTCCATACTTTTTAACTGTTTTTAACTTTGTTATTTTATAAGAACCTGTAAGATTATGTTATCTTTACATATGGCATATTTCAATGCTCATTTTTGTATCGGGGCTTGCCGACACTGCGTGGAGCCAATTGAACTGTGCCGAAGCTCTTCTTTGTCTTGCTGCTTTGTGCTTGCTTGTTGCTTCCCGGCTGATTTTTCTTTAATAGTTCGGAGAACGGGCTATCACGTAGGGTGAAGGATGACACCGCCATCTCGGTTCAGAGTCTTCGGTTGTTTGAAAATTTCGATGGCCTCTCTGACTAGCCTTCTTTGACGATTGTCTTCTTTGGCTAGGACTCTGGCTTCGTCAAAAAGCATTTGCCCGGGACATTCTTCACCATGCCTTGCTACGGCAGACGTTTTGTGTGCCTCAGACAATAGTCAGCGCAATGTTGGCCTATTCTATTTCTTATATAGTTATATATGTGTCCGTTAACACGATACAGGCCAGAGTTTTTGTTTTTTCGTCGCGAAACTTCGAATGTAGCATTCTTCCATCAAACGATTGAACGGGTTCGTGAACCAACAAAATCGGTCTATCTGGAGGAGGGGGGGGGGGGTTTACTCCGGAACCAAAGTAGTTATTTACCAATACCAGCCATACTATTTGTTATATTTTAACGAAACTTGGTATTTGTTGTGGTCAACTGAAGACAAAATTTTGCTATAAAAATAAACTAAATCGGTTGACTAAAAGGGGGGGTTTACTCCGGATAGTAATTACTATTTTCCTTATACCGGTCGTAGTTTCTGTTGTATTGTAACGAAACTCTTCATATGTCCTCGGTATCTAATAAGAAAGAAGTGATATGAAAATGAACTAAATCGGTCTATCTGAAGCGGAGGGGGGGGGTGTTACTTTGTAATATGTTTGAATTGAATTCTTCCGCCAATCGTAGGTTTGCGAAACTCATCAAGATCAATAGATCAAAATGTGAACCTTTGTGTATTTAGTACGTAGTGTAGTACCCCACATACACAAAACTCTGGAAGGAAATGAATTACAAAATTAATAATTGAAACAGCTGCTCATAAAAAATGCAAAAGAGTAGAACAATTTATGTTTTTATTTTATTTATCTATATAGGTTATTTTAAGCAAATTATTCAGGAATAAACTCGACACTACCCAATTATGAGGAAAGTGCTTAGTTATGCAGCTTCTGCGTGACGGAATTTTTAATTTGGGATATATTGATATTATTTGTGCACTCATTTGACGTAGATTAATGGAATACAAAAAAAAAAAAAAAAAAAAAAAATATGGGCTTTGAAACAGAGGTGTCTTTTTAAGAGAAATAAAATGAGTTTTCTGTGGACAAAATCATTATGATAACCCTAGGACAGACTGAATTCTTATTTATATGATAGTTCAAAATGTGTAGTTTCGAACACCATCAAGCTTTTTGAGATTTCTTGCGCTTACAATTTTATACATTTTTTTCCAGTAGTGCAACACAGTTTGTCAAGAAAATGTATTTATTATTCGCCCGGGACAGTACAAAAAAGGTTGGTAAATAGCCCTAAATATTCGACATACGGCCGACACCTTTAATTATAATATCTTTTTTTGATTATGCCAAGGGAGTGTTCACGCTTAATACGTAGAATTTGAGGATTCGCCACTATAGTAATTTGTAAACAAATATTGCATATCAGCAATGGGAATTTTCCTTGCAACTGTTTTTAAATGCTTGAACTAATTAAGTAAGCCTATGGCAAAGAGGCAGAGACGTCAACCTATCCTATGGATATCCTTTGGAGTGTCTAATAGAATGAGGTAATCCCAGAGAGATCGTAGAAAAATATTCATCATTGTAGTAACTTTCATCTTGAAATAAAATTATTCTAAATTCTGCCACTTCTTAGCGACTCCTAATTACTGACTTGGATTATCAGTCCCCTCTTAGCTTCCAACTCCTTCTTACTGAAGCCGTTGTAAAGCACTTGAGAAAAAGACGAAGCCCTGAATCTGTGGAGAGAGCCCTCGAGTCTAGGGCCGGCCATCGCTGCTTCTCTCCGCGGCACGTAGACCCTGTCTCTTTCTCTTCTTCCCTTTTTCTCTCTCTCTCTCTCTCTCCCTCTCTCTCTGCCTCTTCCTCCTCTCCACTCCTCTATACTTATTATCTGCTGTATTTTTTATGGCTAACTGTAAATAAGGCACATTGTGAAATAGGCCTGAAGCGGGCCCACGAATTATCGGCCTTTAGACCGCATAGGCCGCACGGAAAGATTTAAAAGGCTTCATTTGCATTTAGGCGAGTAGTCCTTTCTATTTCACCAGCAATATATGCCGGAAAGTTAACAGGGAACTCTTGCAGCATTCTCTGACAACGAACGCTTTGGTCCCTATGTGAAGCGTAAAATTATTAGAGTTGCAAGTGCCTCGTGAAAACTTCAAATAACAAAACAATATGAACAATTATTTATTTTTTTGTCGCAACGTATGCCCCTTAGGAATAACTTCGTATGGCATACTCACTTTGTTGTGACTATTACAAGGAGAAGTACAGTTTAACGTCTTCAGTAGTGACAGCAGGGTCAAACATGTCGGGCACTTTGAGATTTTGGCTAAGCGTGTATGGCCACATTAAAGGTATTTAGAGTGGTAGTTTGCCGGATAGAAAGGGTAAGAAATGTTAGACAGAGGTGTTATGGGTAATGAAGGAGTATTCAAATGGAGTAATATAAAGAGTAATCAGAAGGACGGGAGACGGATATACGGAAATTGATAGGGAATTTGATATTGATGAGAGCTAAGGGAAATTGTGAGTTCTTTGAGAATGGCGAAGATGGTGAGAGATGTGTCAGTTATCGACACTTCTCTCACCATCTTCGCCTAATGACAAGAGCAGGAACGCGTGGGCCGTTTCGCAGATTTAGGCGGAGAAGCTCACAATTTTATGTATAGGAATATTTATAATATAAACAAATTTTAACCATCGATATATATTTTTTTTTTTTATCTGTGTGTTTTGAAACGAGAAATTATTAAGTCGGGGCTTCCGGATTGCGTTAGGAGGTCAATCTTATAGTTATACTTTTAATTTTGTATAATAACTACTTATCTCCTCCGGCAGGAATTTTATCATCCCACGGCTCGCTAGTAAAATTCCTCGCTGCACCCTGGATGTCGGCGCTAATGACCTAGATGTAGATGCGCCGTAAAAAAGAAAGAAAAAAAAATAACTACTTATCTATCTAATGTGCATTTTTATAAATTCTCACTTGTAATTGAGTTTAATTATTTTTTTGCTGAAGAAGGCTGCCAACGTACAGCCGAAATGAGCCTGAAGATTTGACGTTTTCTTCTCCTAGCCGAATCCCAACCATCCCTTGACTTCGTAATAATTTGTTTTAATCAAAAACGTTAGCAGCAGTGTTATGGCCAGTTATGTCCACGGAAATAAATATCCGAAACCGGTTCTCAAAACGTCCTTTCATTCTCAAGCCTTCCAAGCAGCCCATTACTAGAATACAGAGACAAAAAGGACGTATCGAATTGTACAAGGCGTTTCCCCGTTAAGACCTGTTAGAATGGTTAATGGAGTATGCAAGATGTCACGGTGTGGTGTACGGAAAAAAAACATTAACGAAACGGATCGGTTGATTAATTTTCTTTAGAGTATTCCACACATCAGCAGATCCGTTCATCTTGGACTGTTCCTCTGGTGGGATAAATCTACCGTGTTGTAGAGAGTATGAAACCGTTAAAAGGCGTCGCATTAGTACAGTGTAGTGAAATTAGTACGAGCCTATACTGCTTATATATTTGTCTGAGAGCGATCTGACAAATATATAGGGATATATTTTTCGTTGGTCAAAGTTTGACCCTTTGGACAATGAAAATATCCTTGCAATATAAGTTTCCTCCAATTTCACCATACTGTACAAATGTGACCCATCTGACGGTACATCATCTCTACAATATTTTTCATGAATGGACCTTCAAACAAACATCCAACTGTTCCGAATATAAAACCAATAAAGAAATCAACTTAGGTCTAAGAAGAACGGTCTGCTCCTCGAATGTACAACTCATGCAGACTGAAACTCACAGTGTATTTTTTGGCGAATTTCAAGGCCCGTTCTAATCCCGCATGCGAGAAATTCCGAGGGAAACATTTAAGGTATAGCCTGTTTAAATAGATAGTTTACTTAGAGGCAAAAGGGCCTATATTCCCCGTGCAAGAAATCTCTCTGTTATAACCTTATCACTAGGAGGTTTAAAACGTTTTTAGACTTAGACTTAGCTAAGTATTGATAAATATTACACTTTACAACATTGTCTGACCTCTCAAAGCCTTCCATAGTCTTAAACAAGAAATAATCAGTTTTTATTGAGTTTAAAGTAGCGTAATTATATCTTCTTCCTGCAATACAGAAGACAGTTCTACTTGTTCTACAGCTCCATTTTCTGATTCATCTGACCAAATGCTTTTACCCTTGGAAAACAGGTGTCAAAAGTTTCCTACTTCTACGGTAAACCCGAAGCCAATAGAATATGAAACTGGAACTGAGGGTGTACAGAATGAAAATGGAAAAATCGACGAATTCCTGAGGTCTGCGGAACTCGTATTTCAAAGAATGGACAATTTAGAAAAGCTGGCCTTGTTATCTGTTTCCAATCCCAACATTCCCGTTGCAGCTGATCCTCACCCTCAACAAGATAATGTTGTTGCTAGTGAAGAAAGGATGGTGACAGCAGAAGATACGGAAGAAAAGGATAAGGCAGTACTGACTGGTCGAAGTGAGGAACCGCCCAAGAAACAGAGAAGTACCAAATCATCGAAAGCGAAAAATAAGACATCTCTGGGAAAAATACCAGAACCTCGAGGACGGAACGTAAACATTAAGAAGACATAGACAGTGTAAATAGCTCGGCTATTTTCAAAACATTATTTTTCCATACTAGCTTTTAATGTTTATGATAGCAAGCAATCAGTAAATAGCACAGCTGTAAATTGTAGATACTCCAGGATTCTAGCCTTTTTGATAAATTTATATTATTTTTTTTTTGTACAAGGTTTTGTATATTTAATTTCACAATTTTTTATATTTTGTAATAGGTTATTCAAATTACTGTTATTTGAAAACTAAAATTTATTATATTTTCTGTTTGCTTAAATTGGAGCTTATCATCTTAGTTACGAAGCTCTAAAATAAATAATAAATAAAGTAGCGTGTTTTTCATTGTAATGGAAATGCAAATGGCGGAACCGTTGGGAATATATCCCTCAGAATTTTGTGCATGAGGAATTAAACTTTTCCATCTATCCGAACAGGCTAAAGGTAAGGTTGATGAAGATTTGAAGAAGATTTTCAAAAAAATTCATTCATTTATGCAACCTTAATAGCCTTAACGTTCCGCCAGATTTGACTCTCTGAAATAACGTTTTAATTTCTAGAAAATTTATCCTCTTCTCCGTTTTAACTCAAGAACGGAAGTCGGTAACTTTAGAACGAAGGCGGCAACAACAATAGGCCATAACCACTTCCGAAAACTATATCTATTAGCAGCCATTAGTAAATAGACCCATTGCCACTAATGGCGGGGGTCGTTAATCGCAGGTCTTAGCTACGAATTGTAATCAGCTGGGGGGGGGGGCATGGGTCAATTATGGGGGAAAGGGGGAGGGGATGATGGTCCGGACGGGAGAGCAGCTCTGTTATTTCGGGGTATTCATCACGTAACAGCTATTAGAATGCTAGGCTCTTTTAGAAATGTCTTTTGTTACAAAAATAAATAGCATAATTATTATTTTCTATTAATAATAACATTTCTATTCATGATTTTTGGGAAGTATCAATTTAGGAACACTATTAAACGTAGGGTATGCCCGTGGTTCTGTGGCTAACATCTTGAATTCTCATGCGGGAGATCGGAGTTCGAGTCCCGCCTGCAGTAGGTTGTGTCTTTTCATTCCAGTGCCCGTTGAAATGAAGGAAAAATGGCTACTTATATTCAGCCCGGCGCTAATGGTCTAGATGTCGATGCGCCATAAATAAATATATACATAAAATGTTGCTAAACGTTAGTAAAAACGAGTGAACAATGTAATTTGAGGAAATGTTGGCCTATTTATGAGTAGAGCAAGGCACAAAAAATCAATGAAGAATATCGTTATTTTCTTGGCCTAAGGCTTACAAAAAATATATATTTCCCATCTACACTTCGGGATTAAATTGTGGAGAGGCAAGGCGCATACTGCTAAAATGTAGACAATTTTTGATTTGATGAGTAAGTTATTAACAAAGTGGATTAAAACGTTTTAAATCTCGTTCCTATAAATCACCTAATGTGCATCGGCTATTTCGAATAAAATATCAGATCTGATGCCTTTTACGTATCAAAAATCGATGGAATATTCAACTCAGAAAGACTAATTAATTAATAGATTAATTAATATAAATTATTAATAATTAATTAAGATTAATTTTCATACTCTTTTATACCCTAATTGTCCCCTGTCGCCATAAACTTTACACACCAATGATCAAACATAATACTTGTTATTTAAATATTCGAACAGTTCCTTACACCGAGTTAGCGAACCAGCTGTCTCTCATTTATATATTTACGTTATATTACTTTGGAACTTGTGATTTCATTTATTAATTTAGGTTATATTACTTTAGGTACGATTAGTAGAGATTAGAGATAGAATATGACTCTCGTGAACTGCGAATTGAATGAAATGTAATAATATCTCAGGACGATTTTGTTTTCCTAAATTTCTACAACGTATTGATACTTTTTACTATAAATTTTGAAATAAATTTCAAGAAGAGAATACGTCTATAGCAGAATGTGGTTTACAGAATGTGTGCGGAGCTGAAGAAATAGCTGGGCCCCTGTCAGCTGCAGCTGGTACATATTCCGTTTCTGTACCTCATAATATGGGAACGAACTCTTAATTAGAAGTAGCTAATTACGAGAACGGTGACGATGATTTATAGATTACCGTAGTCAGGCTTATGATGTATGTGGCAGACAGTTTAATCAGTCATTGGGTTAATGGCCGCAAAGAAAATATCTGTTTAATTAAATAATATTTTCATATTAAAGAATATTTCATTATAAATATTTTCGGCAAAGGGTTCGATGGAATGTCGTTTAGCAGAAGTACATATATCAAAATGTCATTAACAAATATTATACATGAAAACAGACATTGCAAATATAACGGGACTTCATAACTGCGAAACGGATCGTTACAGTGACTGCAAAGGAACAGAAACGGGTCACGGCAGTGGCAGTAAATCGCTGTGTCGCCTCATCACTGTAGCTGTGACAGAAAATGAATAGGAGCAAAAATCACGGACGTGACTGATTCATCACTCAAGGAGACTGTATGGAAACGTCACTACAGAAAAATTTAATACAATTATAATCAGGAACTATGAATGCTTTTTTCTCAATATTTAAACCTAAAAAATATCAATGAATGACCAATATGCAGTTACGTTTTAACTCAGTCACACTTGAATTCCTTGTATTTAAGCCCCTTAGGTAAAAAAATGATGGTATGCTTATTTAATTAATATTGTATTTCAAATCGAGACTATTTTATGTAGAAAAGACGAACGTGCATTTACATTGGAATACTTTAAATAAGCGGCCGTCACGCCGGAGCTGAATAACTCATTACATTCCTCATCAAGGTGGTTAGCTTTCGCCGGATAATTTGCTTGAAATAATCTATATAAATACAAATTAAGCATAGGTGGATTTACTCTATTATATCTGAAGTGAACAGCAGTTATTATTATAACGTATTTATCATTTATTATATACTATATATTTATTATATTATATTATTTTTGTCCATGATCCGGGATTTCCTTTTAATTTAATTTTGCTCTGGAGTAAACCCCAACTTCTGATGAATTGATTTTGCCTTCTTTTTGCTCATTTTCGCCCGAAGGAAGTAAAAATAACGGCTTCTACAAGCAAATTAATAATTAGGTTCCGAAATAATCGTCCACTTTTAATGTAATGTTTCAGTTTATTTTGTTTATTTTAACAACTCGTCTTCATTTTTAGATGAGCATAATGTATGCAGAGTTTCAATGCAATATAGAAACAAAAGGGCCATATTTATTATGTGGGTTGGAACTAACCTTCTGTCCAGGTTGAACGATTTGCTTCGCTAATGGACTCAGCGAATCGTTTGTTTTGGGAATAATATATAACAAGTTTTGCGTTGGGGGGGGGACGAAAATTGCGGGCGCTATCATATTAATTAATAATAATTTGAACAAATGTTTCATAATTCCTTCTATACGTACAACCTCCATAGCTAAATTCCCTCCTAAATGCTAATGTCATTAAGGATAATAGATGAGTTTGGGAAACTAATACTCAACACTAAAAGTTCCCAGCTGACCTATAATTAAATATTGCTTCAACATTTCCTCTGGTTATTTCACGCAACATTCTACACGCCGAAGATTTCACAGGAATCGAATAGATTTTATACGAGTGTTACGTGTTCTAAAGCACCTAAGCTGCTAGAATATTTAGCCCAGATCATGTTCACCGTGAAAGTAACTCCATTCCTTCTTCATGTGTGAAGAATAATTCAACAGAAAATAGTCTTAAAGATATTCTATTTAAATACTACAATTCGATGTGGAGCTCATATTGTATATATGATATTTTAATGATTTATTATTTTGCCATTTTGAATGAATGCTATTATTGATTAGTTTTCGAGTGCCACATGCTGGACAACGTTTAGCTAAGCATAAGCCACCTTCCAACCATGAAATTCATTAAAAAACGTTAAAAGGTAAAATCATTAACAATAAGTTGGCAAAAATAATCCGAAATTCTCTGTAAATCTGGGTTAATGTCATAATGAAGGGATGATTAGTCACCTTGGGACAACGTGATAGATAAGGGAGTGAATTAACGACACGCTTATCTATGCACAGGAGGGGGGGGGAGGGGAGGGAGGTGTGCGTAATTACAAGAGGGCGGGATATGAGAATTGATTGCCTAAAGTTAGGCTGATTGTCACCCTAAATGTGGCTAGGGGGAGTCATGCTTCCAAGATATCATCCAGATAAATTTGTGGTGGGGTAAAGAAAAACCTCCTTTTCACAGGACATGAGTAAACTAAGCACATTCCTTAGCAAGGCAAGCACTACAATTAATATAAAATAAAATATACAAATAAATAAAAGTGATAGTTAGAGTGCATGTAATTAATACAATTATAAAAACATAAAAAAAAGTTTTGTTTTTAACAAAAAATATGAAGAGCTAAAAATTTATACTTTATGTACTAATTAGTGTTAATATATTTTTAATATGTCCCTATTATGTTTAAAGAGGGGGAGAAGTTAGCTCAGTGGTAGAGCACAGGTCACATATGCTGGAGGACCAGAGTTCACATCCCGAGCAAGCACTAAAGATTTTAATCTTCTAGTTTCTTCGTCCAAGGGATGGAGTTTCTTCGTCCCTAGGCCAGTCTAGCGTTTAATTAATTTATTAATGGGTATCTTTAAGCTAATGACCCTAGCAGTCGAAGCAACAAAGGGGAAAACCAGGCGGCCGGACCATACTGCTGACCACACTATCTCCCTAGTGTGCCTTATGGTCATGAGTCAGATACCTCTTCTATAGTATCTGCACCTCAGGACCGTCGTGGCCTGAGGTACGGGACTGATTTTTTTTTTTTTTTTTTGTTATGTTTCAAAAATGCCAAGGCACCATTCACGATTTGGTTCCTGGCTATAAAACTTTTATAAAATATAAAACGTTTATCTAATGGGATATTCCTGTTATGTTTGGTCTCGTGCCAGATATACTGATAGAATCCTTTAAATCGTCGTCGATTCTGGGTATTTTACGCCAGAAATTATATTTTAAAATTTAATTATGTCTATATCTGGCTGGAAACTTGAGGGGTGGGACAATTTTGGTTTCTGCGGCTCTTTTGAACTTGGCATAAAGTATTCCCATAACAAAAGATCGTATGAGTTCGTTAACCAGAAACACTTTCTATTAGAAATAGGGTTTTTTTTTTTTTTTAAATTCTATCCAATCACTGAAAACAGTTGCGGCTTTAACCCGAATCAAATTATTTAATGTTTTCCTTACAGCAGTTAGTTATTATTTCAGAAACATTGAGCCATGAGTAAGTAAGTAATCTTATCACTATACGCATTGATTTTTTGATTTGTTTTTATTTTCTATATTACCTATGTCTGTGAAATCGAATACATGTTAATATTTTATATCATCATTGTTCCTGACCATTTACATTTTTTTGCATACATATAATATTCTTTAACTGCGACGCCTCTCACATTATAATTCGTGCAATTAATTTTATAACTATTTTATTTTGTGTCCATTTTTATCCGTTCTTTTATTCTAGTGTGGCTGTTTTTATTTTCGACCTGTTATTATAATATTAAAGTATATTTAATTAGTACTTCTGACTAGACATGCGCGCCGAGGCTGAATTTTCCGGCGGCGGCGCGCTGGACTAAAATGGCCGGCGGCGGCGGCGCGCGCGGCGTGGGCTATTTTTATTTAACCCCCAAGGGAGATGTTAAAATTTTAATCACAGTATATATATATATATATATATATATATATATATATATATATATATATTTGTCCGCTATTTCACAGGCTCAAGAATGGTCAGATTTTGAAGATCTTTGGTACAAAAATCGTCTAATTTGAAACGTCAAGTTCTTTAACCAGTAGAATCCGTCCTCCGAGTGGTGTTGGCGAGAACTTCCCGCGAAAAAAATCGTAACGCTTACTTCTTCCGGTTTATATGCTTGCAGATACTCGCGTAATATATTCCTTAACATACGAAAACAAATGAAACCGTTTTTAAAGCGATATCTGTATCAGTTTTTGATATAAGTGGAACAAATGTTTATGTAACTCATTTTCGGTTTGGGTACATCGTGGGTTCGATTCCCACCGGTGCCGCCGCGGCGCACACTGGGCAAAATGACTGTTTTACGGCGACAAAAGTCGAAAATGTGATGTCGTCGTAGAAATTCAATTCACGTGTCAAAACGTGCTCAAGTCTTCTATTCATTAAAAACCGAACAATTTTTTAATCTATTTTAACCCAAACCTGTTTAAAACAATAAGGAATGCAACCATTGCTAGTCTCTTCCACTTCCTCGGTTTAGTCTTGTTCCAACTATGGTCCTTTTAAGTTGTGTTTTAAAAATTGTGTGCAAATTTTAAAAATTCTTTTCACAATGGATTTATTACCTAGTGGTATGTTCTTTATAAATATATAATATATATCTAATAACAGAAAGGCATATCGAAGAAAAAAAAATATTAATGAAATTATTACTAGATTTTTCATATTTAGTTGATTACTCAAGTTTGAGTAAGGTTTTAAATAAAGTTCCACAAAGTTCCACTTCCAAATATTTTTTTTCGATAAGCCTTAAGCTTCTACTTTACTGTATTGAGACTTTCTGCTCCCCCTTCTTCCCCCTTTTAATGCAAATTTAAATTTAGTTTATGCAGTCAGATAGAAGCTGAAGAATCCGCGGCGCACAGTGGGCGAAAATCACATTTTAGGTGGACAAAATTCAAAAAAAAATTTTACAAATCACTTACTAAATACTGTCTAGTATTAGTAGGATTAAGGTAAAATGTAAATATTTACTTTCTTGGATCATGAACGGGCGCGGAAGGGAATATTAATCGGACTCTAAGAAAGGGAACATTTTTCCAGTGTTTATTGCAGTTTTGTTCTTATAATTACTTTTCCATTTTTTGAACAGAAACTATACATGATTACTTAAATTTCATGCTACCGATGTATATGTAATTAGCCAATTTAAGAGTAGTTTACCACATGATCCACTTCTAGAACTGTCATTAGGAAATGAGGCAGACGATACTGACTCGTCAAAAGAAAATGCTGAAGGATGTAGCAGTATAGAATCAGACGATAATAGATGGATAATTCGTTTTTAGTGCATAATATAATTGTTTATATTTGTTATTATTAAAAAAAAAAAAAAAAAAACAAGTCAGTACAATTACTTTTTTCTTGAAGTTGTTAGTCTATTTTTGTTATTTATTTTCGAATTGTAGCATATGTATTATTTTTTATGAATATATATATTATGTTTATGTAAATAATAGATGTAAAAAGGTACTACTTAAATGTTTCATAGATTTGCAAAAGGTTTTTTCCAATTTTTATCTATTATGTCAAAGAATTTGTGTGTCTAAAACATTTGTTTGTTGGATATACTAAAAACTATGGGTCAACGATTTTTTTAAATATTTTTCCCTATCTCAGTGACCTCAAAAATATTGAAAAACACAAAAAAATAATTTTGTCGCCCTAAAAGTGGATTTTTGCCCAGTGTGCGGCGGCAGGAATGTTCTCATCCCACGGCTAGTTGGGAACATTCCTTTCTGCACCCTGGATGTCGGCGCTAATGGCCTAGACGTCGATGCGCCGTAAAAAAAAAAAAAAAAAAAAAAAAAAAAAAAAAAAAAAAAAAAAAAAAAAAAAAAAAAAATTATAAAAATTAGTCTATAAGGGAAGAAAATGAGACACTTAATGATAATAGTGTTGTGTTGTCGGGGAGTCCTAGGATACTGTCAGTTTCCTGTTGTGGCTTCTTAAACTTCCTTTTGTTTGAGATTTGGAAATTCCTTCTCATCCATCAATATCTCCTTCTTTCGTCTTCATCTTCTTTATTCTCTATTACTTATTTCGAAATCCTTCAGCCTGAAAATTGACCCTATTTCCGAATGGATGATAAGCACGCTGTATACCTAGCAACCCAATTTAATTGGGAGCCCATTTTATTTCGTTTTAAATAAAGTTTTCTCTCTTATATTTTTAAAGAAAGATCAAACCCTATCCATAAACTGTATTTATTTCTTTACAAATAGCACTAGGGCTAAGAACGGAACCGCGCTAAGATGACGCAGTTCCTGAGAGTCGGACGTATTTTTAGTTTTATATCGTCGAGTATGTTTATATAAAATTATTTTATTTTAGGCTTTTCTGATATAAGCTTTGTCATTTTCCAATCAACGATCACAACACACAAGCGTTTAATCGATCAGAAGGTAAGCACAAAATGGCGCCGGCCGGTCACCATGCAGTACACTAGTAGATTTCCTCCCCTTGGCGCGCCGACTGAATAGGCTCGGCGGCGGCGGCGTCATTAAAACCCGGCGTGGCGTAGCGGCGCCGGCGCGGCGCGCATGTCTACTTCTGACATAGAATAATATATAGTATATTTTTTTTAATTACTTGACAAAGGTTAATATTTTATTCACTAACTAAATTTATTTATTTTAACATTTTAGATAACCGTCTCCTGCATTATCCATTTTTATTTTTACTTTATTGATTGTAAGCGGCCGACTGATGGTTCATTTTGTAAAATAAGGCTTTATTTTATTAGTAGTATAATGAGTTTTTTAGCTCCTGAAGAGCCACCTGAAGGAGGGTGAACAGGAAGAGCTGGTTTTAATAAATTAATTGATATCATAATTTTATTTTTATCGACCTTCCGCCTGGCATATGTTTAGCTGAATAATATCGGCCACATATTATCTCTGCATCATGATGACGTCACAAGTTGCCTAGAAAACGATAAGAGAGGGAATTGCGGGCTACCTTATCTAAAGGCACACGGGGGGGGGGGGGGGGGAGCAAGTAATTATAAGAGGGTGAGAGATGAGAATTGATCGCCGACAATAGCGCTCATTGTGAGCCTAGCGACAACAATAGGAACTTGTTCTTACAATACAGTATACCTCTTTACATCATGGTCCCACTTCCTTTATAAGGGGGAAAAAACGAACAGTAGCCGAGGCTAGTTCTATGTTCGTGGATTTTTTTTTTCTTTTTATTACTTTCTTCCTTTTTATTTTATCTTTCGCTTTTATTACGGCCGGTTTTTTATTTGATCTTTTACTGCTACTACGGTACTTTTTTTCTTTTTCTTATAGAACAGGTACCGTATCGAATTGATTATACAGCATTGTGTTTGTATGACATGATTAATTGGCAGATTTACACAAAAAGAGAGCAAGCATTAAATGCTTGCTGAATCGTTTATTTCAGAAACCCGTCAAGTGCACTTTTATAAATGTTGAGAAAACTAAAAAAAAATCCTAATTTTGAGAATTAATCCTAAGCGTTATTCGTTTTTGTAATGCAATAAGAAACACTTTGATATTTCCCCTAACCCAAATCTTTACTAATTTTAAAATTAGCATGTTTTTTTTAGTTTTCCCAAAACTTTCAAAAGTGCACTTGACGGGTTTCTGATAATAAATCTCGATTCATGTAACGAGACGCTGCACTCCGAACCGTAAAATTAATATTTAACTCTAAAATTACCGAAAAATGGCTACTTAATAACATTAATAGCGTGTAGGCTATGTTCAGCATCTGCAAACACACAAAGAACTTTCTCAAAGAGATGTTTTTGGCGTGTTTCCTCTCTCCTTAAAGGAAAGAAAACGCTCTTATGACGTTGAACCAATTCAGCACACAATTAAGGAAAAAACGGGTCGTTTAAATTTGTATATATATATACATATATATTAATATATATATATATATATGTGTATATTCGTTCGCATTTTACTCTACAACTGCATGCGTTCGGGCTTAAAGAAGCTAAAACAATTGTATCAAAGACATGAGCAGTTTTGACTTTTTCACATAATTTCTTAAATATTTTATTCACTAAAATTGATCTAATAAATTTCTTAAATAATATGTAAAAACGCTTGCGAAATTGTTGTAAATTTAAAGTCTAGAGTGTAGGTTTCATTTATTTATATGACTCCGTTTCTTTCGGTTTTTTAAAGTTTTGTTTAATACCTTTTTGCAGAAAATGAGTTTGTAAATAAAACTCAGCAAGTTTAAATAAGTAGGAAGTTTGTATTATTTGTTGTAATGCTCCTCTTAGCTCCGTTTCGAGTAAGTGTCCAGTAGTTTCTTGTGTACTTTGGGCATTTATAATGTCGCTTTTTTTACAGTTTTTATTCAAATGGAAAGGTAATTATTCTGTATTGTTCTTATTATTAGGAGAGCTTAATACGAGGTAAGGTCCATAAGTTTCCGGCCTGTCCTGCTTCCCCTCCTTCAAACGTGCCGGGACCTGACGCCTATGCAGGTCCATGCCTGCTCACTCCATAACCATCGCCCGCACTTCCTCAGTCTTGTCAGTCAGTGTCCAGCCTTGAAGGAAACTCCCCATGTTCAAACTCGAGTACTGTGCGGTAATTAAATTCTTTTGTAAAGAGGGTCTTACTCCTGCGCAAATTAATGAGCGCTTGGATTTGTATACAGTGAAAGAATGGGCAAAATTATTTAAGTTAGGGAGAGAAAGTCTAGATGATGACCCACGTCCCGGTCGCCCATTGGAAGCTGTCACTTCTGAAACAATCCAACTTGTGGGATCTGAATTGCTTTTTGACCGGCGACTAAAAACCAAGGAAATAGGAGCGAGGTTAGGGCTTTCAAAAACAAGTGTTTTGAGGATCACCAAAGAACATTTGCATATGAACAAGGCTAGTGCAAGATGGGTTCCAAAAATTCTTTCAGCTGCTCAAAAACAGGAACGAGTTCACTGCTGCAATGAATTTTTACGCGAGTATAATGCCGACCCAAGGAATTTTTTGGACTGAATAGTAACTGGGGATGAGACAATGGTTCTATATTATGACCCACACAGCAAAAGAGAGTCCATGGAATGGAGAAGACCAGGAGAAGCGCCTCTTTAAAGGCAAAAGTCACGCAGTCGACAAAAACGGTAATGGCCACAATTTTTTGGGACTGTAAAGGAATACTACTGATAGATTTTAAAGAAAGGAATACCACAATGAATGGTGAGTATTATGCAGCCCTACTTCACCGGTTACGAGACGCCATTAAAGAGAAGAGGCGAGGGAAGTTAAGCGACTATGCTCTGTCCAAACAGCATTGATTTCCAAGGCCGCTGTGAAGGACTGTGGATTCCAAGAAATCTCTCATCCACCCTACAGCCCAGACTTGGCCCCTAGCGATTTCTACCTTTTCTCAAAGTTAAAATCTGACCTTCGTGGAAGGCGATTTAACACCGACGAAGAGCTCCAAGCAGCAGTGGAAGAACATTTTTTTAACAAAGAAGAAAATTATTTTTTTCATGGTATAGAAATATTGCCAAAGCGTTGTATTAAGTGTGTTGAACTTAGAGGAGAATATATTGAAAAACAGTAAAACCAGTTTTTTTCTTTCACCTTTCCTTCTATCCCAGGCCGGAAACTTATGGACCTTACTACGTATATGTCTGGCTTAAATTTGGTTACATACGGTTCATAATGTTTCTATTATTAGCTCCTCAAATAACTCAATAAAAATAACAATATAAAAATGCGCTAAGATGACTCAGTTTCTGCGAAACTGACTTATATATTCTAATATTGCCTCCAATGGATAGAGAGAATTAGGCATACTGTATATTTTCTACACAGTCGTATATGCTATCCACTGACTAGAGTCTTGGAATCCTCAATTCATAAAAATAAATAGCCTAGATCAATATTATATTCAAATTACCTTGATCTTTTTTGTTACTAAAGACGCATTGTCACATAACGTAAAGAATGTTCTAGAAATCAAAGCAAAGAGTCGTGCCACGGTAAATCATACCTACACATATTTAAACTGATCTGAGAGAGTAGGCGAATCTAAAGAGGCAGGGTAAATAAAACATTGTCTTGTAATTTATATGTCTTAATTAAGTTACTTTTTACCATGTCAATCATTTTGTATTTTATACACATAAACAGTTCCACATAAAATGTATATAAATGCATGGGATGTGCAGAATTCAAGAAGTAACTCCCAAATCGTGGGGTTACCTGGATGTGAAAATAACCAATAAAAACCCAAAATAAGTTAATTAATTTATTTATAACGTCAGCAATTATAGTAATTTTTATTCCTGTTATATCTATCAGCGCATTACGTTATGTATAAGGACTGTAATATATTTTAGGACTCTCTCCCGCCCTAAGCCGAGGTTCTCATATTAACCGGCTTTTTTGGTCTCTCCATCACTTGGTCTACCAATTAGTCACTCAAGTGATTAATTAAATATTCACGGTTCAGACGAGTATTGATCAGTTCATTCATCGCGTTGAAAATGAGTGGGACGTGTGCCATGGATAGCTGTTAGGGCCGGAATATTCATGGTTTTATCAAAATATATTTTGTATTTTGGTTGACTGAAATTTGACATATTCCAGAAAACGTTCTCGCTTTGTTCAACACCTAAGGGCATTGTGTGCTGTAATAACAGTACTATGACACAAAAAATGCTAACTTTTATTAAAAAAAACTCGAACATTTAAAGGTATCTGAAGGAAAAAAAAATTGAAGCATGAATAAAATAACAAAAAAAAATGCAATATCAATTGCAGTTGTTTTTCTGCAGAAAGAAGGAGGACTTACATACAACATGGTAAAACACTGAGGAGAGGATATAAATTAGTAAATAAAATGAAACAAATTCAAAACCATTATGTTATATATTGAAGTGTAATATAATTCAATCATTACTTACTTTATTTAAGAAATCCATAAAAAAAGAGTGAAATAATAAAATCTATTTGGCACCAGGGAACTAGTCACTCGCGAACGGCCGCCCACTCATCTAACTGTCAACTTCAGCAGATAGGCAAAGAAAAGTTAGAAAGCGATTGTAAAACCGCTAAGTCGTTTACATGTAATTACAATTATATGAATTGTAACGAAAAAATATATGATCAAAAATAAAAATGTAAGAAAATTCTCAAAGAACACGAAGGCATGATGACATTATACCGAAAATATACAACATAATAGAATTGGCCAATGATAACGTAATATTTGTTTCAAATAAAACCATTATTCAATCAACCAATCACTAATTTGGCATGTTTGCTGGCAAAACACTGATGATGAGGTATTGACATTCAAAGCTCTTAGCACTTAAAAGTAATGTTCTTAATATAGTAGAAATGAATTCTGTTTTTAAAACCCCCGCAAGTATTTTTGTGGAAGAGATCGAAGCTGACGTAATTTCGTGTGATAAAAATGAGCTATGATGTGTAGTCTACTCATAGCTTTTTACGGCGCATCTACATCTAGGAAATTAGCGCCGATCCTATCTACAGGTTGGTACACTAACAAAACATCCATGGCGGAGCAGGCAATCATTTAAGCAAGGCCTTAGATGGAAGAAATCAACTTGTTCTAGGCGGGACTCGAACCCACGCTTCCCACATGACAATCCACGGCGTTAACCACCTAACCACGGGGACCTGCCTACGCCACTTGTCTAGGCAGCACAACGTTTATCTTCTAATGTGAATGACTTTATTCTAATATTAATTTCAAACGTTTTCAGTCATTTTTAATTTATAGATTTGACTTTTGCCCATTCCAAAATCCTTAAGCTCCCATATTTTGTTTACATAAATTAGAGTTTTATTCCAATATCTTGGAATTTTTAAGAAAAAGTTACTTTCATACTTTAAAAATTAAATTATTTTGAAAGGTTTTTTTTTTCACTTTTTTTGTTCGGTAAAAATATATGGACGAGATATCAATCTGGAGCGCCAATAATAAATGTATACGTAATGTATCCGAATACCTTTAAATTATTTAAGTAATTTACACCTGAAGTATTTATATATTCTTTTATTACATTAGGTTTATTTTCGGTAAATGGGATAATGTACGTCAAACGTTAATTAGAAATGTGCTATTACCCCAATGTTCATTTTGCTATATTTTGGGTGCTATTATGTGAAATTTGTAATGCAAAAGATAGCGATATGAATAATATATAAGAGAACATTAATCGTAAGCTCGCGCTTTCATTCATTATTAGCATTTCCACTAGGTTAGCTTGTGGGAGGATGGTTAGCATGTGCGGCTGCGACTAAGGAGAAAGTCGTACGAGTACAGCTTGATTTTGGTACAATGTCTTTCAGTGATAGGCATGCTGAAAAATTCCCAACGCCACTAAGGAAGTTTAGAAAGGATGACAACCAATCCATAAGCATCCTACTAATGGCCAACCCCCATCCCTGAAATGCATATATATATATATATATATATATATATATATATATATATGAATTTTAACGGGGGTCATTTTCGGAATCAAGGTACATTCGATGAAGATTTTAAAATATTCTTTCTTGAGTACAACCTTATTCCTTTGAAAAGTACTAAATTTTAATTAATGGGGAATTCACTTCCACATTAATTAAACCATATTAACCCGTTTTAAAACTATCTATAGTGCCTACACGTTTTGCTTTCATCAGATATAATATGACGCGGTGAGAGGCCAAGGGGTACAAGTGACATTTTAAAAAAAATCGAGTTAAGTACAGTTCTGGATAGTTAATACATACGAAATGTTGGTGGCAAAGGGATATAAGTAAATGTCTGGTACACGGAGAAAAAAAAAACAGGCTGCTCGCATCTACTTTCAGGCTGCCGGCAGCCTGAAAACTGTGACTCAGTGCCAGTATTTTGAAATAGGACATTTTAGTCTAAAATAGGATTCCACATATTTCAGCCTAAAATAGGATTTCACTAGTTAGAGTGCCCGCACTTTATAATAGAGTGCTGGAATGCCAATTCTGCATCCTATAGTAGAGTTCTCACACCCAAAGCTAGCATCCAACAATAGAGTGCCTAGCACTCTACTTTCAAGTGCGTACCCCTAGACTTTAGATTGCTGGCACTCAGTTTCTGGCTTCTAGCAGCCTACCCATATAGGCTGCGAGCATCCTGATGTTTGCTTCCTGTATCCTACCCCTATAGGCTGCTAGCATCCTATATGGATGGGTTACATTGACCCCATCCATATAGGATGCAACATCCTACAGGGAGATGAATTTATTATGTGGATAAAAAAGAACAAAGGTAAATTCAGAGTAATAATAATGAGACTTTATTTGGGTGTAATTTACATATACACTTCTTAACAAGTAGATATTTACAAGTAGGTAAGAGGTATACACTTTTTAACAAATATAGATATTTACAAGTATTAGGTATTAGGTACAATGTACTTATGAACAATATTGAACAAGTAGGTCTAGAAATAAAATATTTTTTTTGTTTTCATGACACTTATAGCCGTATTCATAAAGCCGAAGACAGTTGATTTCAGCATCTGTTCAAGCAGAAACAAAAATAAATTTTTATTAATAATAAAAGAAAAGTTGTTGTTGTTGTGTTTTATATAATTAAAAAGAAACATAAATAGGCATTTTTTCTAGTTTAAAATGTCGCAGTAAATTCAAAGCTGCCAGGGAATAACAAAATAAATATAAAATAAGGTTTTTGTCTATGGATATGATCATAAATGAAGGAACTCTAGAAACAGAATGGAAACCAAAATAAAAGTCTACTAATATAATTTTGAACTAATATTCTAGCCGCATTCTAGGAACGTATAAAAAAAGACGGTAAAAATGCAGTTTCCAGCCCTCCAAACCGATTTCTTTCAAACTTTGCACAATAACGTATTTTGATGCACTAAACACGAATACGATAAAAAAAAACCGTCGGATTTAACTAGGAAAGAAGTTATTGAGCACTTAAGTTCACTGTTGTGCAGGTTATGAGAGCTAATTAGAAGAATGTCTAGGACGACTTTAATGTCGAGGATTAGAAAAATGTCTAGGACGACTTTAAGGGCATACATGCTATGCGGTTCCGCTCGCTCAAGAAGATAACAAAACCCCAGTCAATCCAACTCGCTAAAATTAATAGAATTATATTAATTTTAGCGAGTTGGATTGACTGGGGTTTTGTTATTTCATTGAGCGAGCGGAGCGAGCGGAAACGCATAGCACGTATGCCCTTAAGCGACAGGTGACGACGGGTGAGGATGCCCTTAAAATTAACAATATCTTTGAATAAATGGTTTCTGAACATTTCAAATGACAGTTCTCTGTTTCCCAATGTTACATATCTGCGCATGCGCGTGTTTACAAATACGCTGATGACGCCTAGTTTTATAACCTTCCTAACTTTAGTGCTTACTATTATAGTCTATTAATTTTAGCGAGTTGGATTGACTGGGGTTTTTTTATCTTTTTGAGCGAGCGTAAACGCATAGCATGTATGTCTTAAAGTCGTCATTTATGCCTTAAAGTCATGTATGCCTTAAAGTCGTCACAAATTTAGTTGTTTACATTAGCTCTCATAACCTGCACAACAGTGAACTTAAGTGCTTAATAACTTCTTTCCTAGTTAAATCTGACGTTTTCTTTTATCGTATTCGTGTTTAGTGCATCAAAATACGTTATTGTGCAAAGTTTGAAAGAAATCGGTTTGGAGGGCTGGAAACTGCATTTTTACCAAAAAGACTTCCATCAGTTTTAGCTTACCAGGCTTATTGAACTCCATCTTCAGTTGGTTCTATACCCGCAGCTCCATGTTATATTAAGGGAATATATTCTTCATGGAACAAGAGCCTGAACTCTGTTCTGGCGGTACAGCCTGCATCCCGCTTTAGGCTTCCAATACCTGCTGTCTTATATAGGATTCCTTAACTGAAAAGGAACTTAAATGTAGAATGCATACAGGCTTTTTATTATTAAATTTAAAAACAGATGTTATATACAATAGAATGAAGAAAGTTGTGTTTGTGTTTCAAGAATATATTCCCTTAATATAACATGGAGCTGCGGAGGATTTATGATCATATCCATAGACAAAAACCTTATTTTATATTTATTTTGTAATTCCCTGGCAGCTTTGAATTTACTGCGACATTTTAAACTAGAAAAAATGCCTATTTATGTTTCTTTTTAATTATATAAAACACAACAACAACAACTTTTCTTTTATTATTAATAAAAATTTCTTTTTGTGTCTGTTTGAACAGGTGCTGAAATCAACTGTCTTCGGCTTTATGAATACGGCTATAAGTGTCATGAAAATAAAAAAAAATATTTTATTTCTAGACCTACTTGTTCAATATTGTTCATAAGTACATTGTGCCTAATACCTAATACTTGTAAATATCTATATTTGTTAAAAAGTGTATACCTCATACCTACTCGTAAATATCTACTTGTTAAGAAGTGTATATGTAAATTACACCCAAATAAAGTCTCATTATTATTACTCTCTTTTTTATCCACATAATAAATTCATCTCCCTGTAGGATGTTGCATCCTATATGGATGGGGTCAATGTAACCCATCCATATAGGATGCTAGCAGCCTATAGGGGTAGGATACAGGAAGCAAACATCAGGATGCTCGCAGCCTACATGGGTAGGCTGCTAGAGCCAGTATCAGAGTGCAAGCAATCTAAAGTCTAGGGGTACGCACTTGAAAGTAGAGTGCTAGCACTCTATTGTTGGATGCTAGCTTTGGGCGTGAGAACTCTACTATAGGATGCAGAATTAGCATTCCAGCACTCTATTATAAAGTGTGGGCACTCTAACTAGTGAAATCCTATTTTAGGCTGAAATATGTGGAATCCTATTTTAGACTAAAATGTCCTATTTCAAAATACTGGCACTGAGTCACAGTTTTCAGGCTGCCGGCAGGCTGTTATTTTTCTCCGAGTATTTGCTGAGAAGTAGCGGAAACAAAATCAACTACTTTAAAAGTGAGCAGATTTGTTTGGTGCACAAGGGATACACGTGTCACTTGTATCCCTTGTGCACCAAACTTTATAGCTTCCAAGTTGTGAATGTTGTTGCATAATTTACTGTTACTTCCAGTTTAATCGGTTTAGGGCAACACTTTTTTAATTGTTTTGTTAGGTAAGTGACCGTGTATTTAAAGAATTATTTGAACACAGTTTTAACATTTGATCTTTATAATTTCCAACAATAATGACCTGTTTTGACTTGGTCAAATGTTTATTATTCACGATACCTGCAGATTTACAACTTCTTTGTACACAAACTAGGGACTGGCAATGCTTCTATGTACACATGAGGGTCAGGCCAATAGAGGTTCTGAAGAGATACTGTCTGGTTAGCTGAAGTTTATCAATACTCTTTCAGCGGCAGTTAAAGAATTAACTATGTTCAGTGACAATGTAGGAGGCCAAAACCAAAGCCGGTATACTGTTAAGTTCTGGTTGTATATTGTTAAAATCACAAGGACTTGAAAAATCCCAAAATACAACCCTTAAAAAATCTCCCCATATTTTATTGGAGCAATGTGCCAATTGAAGTAAATTAAATAAACGACCTAAAATAAATTAATTAAGCTTCCATTTTCGAGCTACTTTTTTATAAATTTGCCTACATGTTAATTACACTGTCCTCTATGCATTGGGAAAAGATAGGACCCTCTAAGCGGTATTCGTTTTCGAGATATTTAGCCTCAAATACCCACTTTTTAACATGGGAGACAGAGGCAGGGCGTATCCATGTTTACCTAAAAAAAAAAAAAAAAAAAAGCGAGTTTGCTTAGCACTTTTCTGGAAAACTAGTATATGATACATAATAGCTAACCTAATCTTACTCACTTCAAATAGGGCAAGCGGTACTTGTTTTCGGGATATAAACACATTTTACTGCTGGCAACGTACGCCCTGGATACAGCCACACATGATAAAGATAAGGGATGTAAACATTGCCCAAAAGAACTTATGAAAGCCATCATTGTACCGCGAAAAAAAAATTATGTGGGAGGAAAAATGGTAAGCAAACTCGCTTTTTTATTAGGTATACCTGGATACACCCTGCCTCTGCCTCCCGTGTTATAAAGTGGATCTTTGAGGCACAATATCTCGAAAACCTTCGATAGGACGCTGTAATTAACATGAAGGCAAATTTATAAAAAAGTAGTTAGAAAATGGAAGCTTAATTAATTTATTTTAGGTCGTTTATTTAATTTACTTTAATTGATACATTGCTCCAATAAAATATGGGGAAATTTTTAAGGGCTATATTTTGGGATTTAGACGATTGAATCAGTTCAAGAATTACTTGGGAAGGCCTTATGTCAATTTTTGTGTAAAAACTCAAAGATTGTATGCCTTTGAAAATATATAATATACAAAAATATAAGCAAAAAAGCGAATTTTTTAGAAAAGTCTTATATTTAAAGGGCTGTAACTTCGCTCCAAATTGCCCGATCAAGTTCGTAGAAGTCTCGAAACATTAGTATTTTTATGCCTAAAAGGCAGTACCCAGGAAATATTCGTTTATTTTGGTTAACAACTTGAATAACAATTTTATAGTGTACAATATCCTAAATTATGAGTTTTGAAGGGTGGGGCTTAAACAAAAAGCGCAGGGATTTTTCTGACCCCGGATTCGGATTCAGCGACCCCAGAAACATATAGTAAACATGGTCTGGTCTCTGGGTCCGGACTTTTATTTTTATTTCTTGTTTGGCTGTCTTATAAATTGATTATATACATTAACAATTAGTTTACTTCTTAAACTATATAACTGAAATTTCAATTGATGCATCGTAGAAACATAATTTAAACATTATACAGACTTACACTTATCCGGGAATTCACAAAAACGATTTAACTTTAAACAGTAATATCTCAAAATGATTATAACGTCACTTGTATCCCTTGGCTTCTCAACCCATCACATAATAAACAGGATGCAAAAACATGTCAACACACCTCCACTGTTTAATTCCTTTATTTTACCATAACGTTTTCGAGGTCAGCACCTCATCCTCAGTGTCCTCCTATAGCTGGGCGAGGTTCACTCGGACCTTCCTCCGACTATACTCTATTCACATAATATTCTTTCTTGGAATTAATGTTATAAAAATGTTTGATTTTTTTTATAAAAGTGAAAAAAAATATAATCTGGAAGTCTCTCCTGATTTCCTTTCTTTCATTCTTTCTTCTTTGAACCAGAACTAACATTTAATTTTAATTAACTCAAATTTTAAAATCAATGCTTCAGAAAATGCTTTGGTTATAGGATTATAAAAGCGGGTTTACTACATATTTATAGGCCAAAGCATATAGGAATAGTTTTGTGCATACAATATGAATGGCAAATTATTTTCTATTTTATTAAAGTTTTATCATCTCTTTTAGGAAGTGCTGGCAGGCAAATATTATTGTATTTATTTATTTATTAGGAGATACAATGCACCTGTAATAAATATACACAGCCTTAAATACATACCGCCAATATAAATTAAACAATTGGGCGTCTCCTTCGCCCACGTTAATGAGGCTTGCAACCATCACAATCCAAGTTGCTGTCAAATTACTTTCACATACTATATAAAATAAAGTATATGAAAGTCATTTTTAAAAGAAATTTAATTTAGTGTAGATTATGCTATAGGAATAGTTTTTTTTTTTTTTTTTTTTTTAATTTATTTATTCATGAGCTCTCGCAACAAAGGCGACTCACCCAATATAACTATAACATATATACAATGGCAATATTGACGTTATAACACTAATACATCGTATACTTATTATCACAGTACATACACTTATTATCATATACTTCACATAGTTTAAATTATTAGCTCAATATAAAATAAAACAATTAATTAACTCAATACAGATTAACTACATGTTAAGAACATATTACAAATATAACTTAAGGATGAGACGGGAAGCAATACTAATCAAGGATTTAGTTCCTTAAAAAAAAAAAAAAAAAAAAAAAAAAAAAAAAAAAAAAAAAAAAAAAAAAAAAAAAATTTACGTCAGTATGTGGTTATATTCTGGAAAATATTTTAATTCGTTTAAGATGTTGGAGTACTGTGTTGATATATGGACTACCTTCAGTTAGTAATTCGTGTAAGTGATGTGGGATGAGTAAGTTCTCTAGTTTCCTGCAGTCTGTCAGTATGTGTTTTATAGTCAACTGTTCATTACACTCTGCACATATTGGCCTTTCTTTCCTCTCCATTAAGTAGGAGTGCGTAAGAAGGGAATGACCAATCTCTTCTTGAGAGGTTATTATTTTTAAGAGGCCAGGGTTTTACTGAGAGTTTTACTTCATGCAGTTTGTTTTCAGTCCTTGTCCATTTCTGTTGCCAGTCGTCCATAGAATGCGTGTGTGCAGTTGTAAACAAGTCTTGTGAAGTCAATAGGTAATTGTCTATTTCTGGTTTTGTTGTCATTAATTTAGCGTGACTGTCTACTGATGTGCTTTGGTCAATGTTTTCATGTCCAGGTAGCCACACAAGTGTAATGTTGTGGTTATGTAATCGGTGAATATTAGTGTAGATGAGTGTAATTATTAATAAATATCGTAAAATTTAGCAGAAAGTTTTGTTCGCCAGTCTTCTTGAAGATGCTCAAGTTACGCGCTTTTAATTAGCAATTAAACAAGACAGGCCTAAAGGTGTCAGATTTCAACGGTTATTAACCACATCCTGGCAGAATGTGGAGAACAATGGCAGTTGGGAGGCAATATATGTATACACTGGCGCTAATGGCTAAGCTGTCATGCGACATAAAAAGAAAAAAAAAATGTTGATATAATATTACAGTCATATAGATTTTCTTTTTTATATTAAAAATATAATATGTTTGTATAATTTTTTATTGATTTAACTTTATTGAACGCGGTATAAGTTCGTATTTTAGTATAAGGATTTTATATTTCACAAATTTTCTCATATGGGTGGTGAAGAGACATTCATTTTTAGCGCGGTTCTTCCCTCCCTTCATAGGGAGGAACCCCGCTTATAAGGTTGACCTCATGAAACAATCCGGAAGTGCCGACTTGAAAATTTTGCGTTTCAGAACCCCTAGAGACCGAAAATAACGGTGGTTCGAATTTGTATATATATATATATATATATATATATATATATATATATATATATATATATATATTTGTCTGTTCGCGCTTTCCTGGCCTAAATAATGGTCCGATTTTAATACAAAAATCTTTCGTCTAGTCAAGCTCGTTAACCAGCAGAATTCGCCAACCGGAACATAGTTTTTGGAGCGAATGTCGCGCGAAAAAAATCGTTCCGCTTACTTCATATGCTTGCAAGTACTGGTTTTATAGGCTTCTTGGCCTAGGAAAACGAATGAAACCATTTTTAAAGCGATAGCTTTAACCGTTTTTGAGAAAATTGGAAAAATAGTTCTTGAATAACGTTTTTGGTTTGGGTACTTAAAATTATGGGGTTCAATTGAAACATTTTCTGCATGTTCGAATTTCATTAAAACTAATATGTTGAAATTTTGGTTACGTTTGGAGATAAGGAAGGGTTAGAATAAAATATTTTATTAACAGACATGAAAAGTTTTGGGAACTTCGTATATCAGGGTGTACCGTATGAAATGTCAGTTTTGGACTTGCAAATTTCCTTTAAATGTCTTGAAACTGTCTTGGCTCCTACTCCGAGTTCTTTGGCATATTCCCTAGTATTTTTTTAAGGGACAAGTTTCAACCCTTTCTTTCAGGTGGTCATTGTCAAGCTTGCTTTCTGGCCTTCCTCGCTCCTCGTTGTCAAGGTCAACATTTCCACTTCGAAACCTGGGATACCACCGGTAAACAGTTTGTTCATTCACCGTTCCCTCCCCGAAGGCCTTGTTAATGTTCATAAACGCCTCTGCAGCGCTATGACCGGGCTTAAATTCATAATTCATAAGCGGAAGGTTACCATTCGAAAGCTTACTAAATGCTCTACAAAAAAGGTTCTGAAGAAAGTTTTGATTAAGCAATGTCAATCGGAGAAATAAGTGCATAAAACTTTCGTTTATTTGAACGGTTCTTTTTGTCTGCTTTTATTTCTTGTTATTTTTTTATTGCTTCTAGTAGAAGAATATATTTGTCAATAAGTAAAAAAAGGTGGAAAAAATAGTGTTATAAATATAGCTTTCCAAGAGAGAGATTCGAAGACGCCTTGTGATTTTTTTTCTCTATTTACCTCACTTTGTAATTGTTTTTTTTTCTTTGTTTTTATTTTGCATTTACCAGTAAACTGCTAATAGCCTGAGCAGCCGATGCACCAAAAAAAAAAAAAACAACTTTAAAACGAATATTCTAGTATAACAAGATAAGAAAATGGGATGATTTTTATAATTTTTCGCGAAAGATCAAAACAAACTAATAACTGTATCAACTCCTTACCTTCGTTTTTAATCGTTTTTTTTTCGGTTTGCCTTAGTTTTTAATTGCTTGCTGTTATTTTGATTGCATTTTTTTTCAATAAAACATGAAAAGTAATTGAGAAGCGTGTTCGTATTTTGAATTGACTTTAAGAGTCTTGCTTTAGCTTGAGGAATTTGCGCTTCTAACCTTTGGGCGTTAAAAATTTTCATGAAATATATAAAAAAAAAAAAAAAAAATGTTTAGTTCTATTTTAAGCTTTCCAAATGACAATATCGATGAGAACGGATACGTCTTAAGATGACCCTGTGTAGGGTCAGACATCTGCCCGGGTGGAGGTACTGGGCAGGCTTCAGGTAGGCTTTTATTGCACTTCATAAATCAAGATGCATCCTGGGAGAGCTGACAGATATTTTACCTGTTGGATGTCAAGCAGCCAAATGCTATAGTAGAAATATAATTATATTTTGTGGATGTATGTTTTGTGGTTATGTCATCATTCCTCCAACCCCTATTCCTCTTCTTGCCCCAGTATTCTATAATCCCTCCGTAATCAGTATCTTATTTTTAATATTTTAATCTATGTACATATGTACTTATGTTTTATTTTAGTATTTAAGGCTTTTTATTAATATTTTTATTAGTTTTTTTCTGTTTTTGTTTGTTCTTTATGTATAGTAATATTTTTAGGTTAAATCTGTTTAGTCAGCCATCTGTATTTATTTTTTATTCTTGTGGGACGAAGCCCCAGAATAAAGTATTTTTTTTTTATTAGTTTTTTTCTGTTTTTGTTTGTTCTTTATGTATAGTAATATTTTTAGGTTAAATTTGTTTAGTCAGCCATCTGTATTTATTTTTTATTCTTGTGGGACGAAGCCCCAGAATAAAGTATTTTTTTTTATTAGTTTTTTTTCTGTTTTTGTTTGTTCTTTATTTATAGTAATATTTTTTGGTTAAATTTGTTTAGTCAGCCATCTGTATTTATTTTTTATTCTTGTGGGACGAAGCCCCAGAATAAAGTATTTTAGCACTTTCCTCCGAAGGAAAGTAGCTATTGAGGTTGGACTCATGACGGAATTTTTGAAAAATTTCTTCAAATCTTTATCGATCCTACCTAGTAGACACCGAAAATGACCCCCGTTAAAATTTATATATATCTATATATATATATATATATATATGCATATATATATATGTGTCTGTTAACACGATAGCGGCCAGAGTTTTTGTTTTTTCGTCACGAAACTTGGTATATAGCATTCAATTAGCAAACGATTGAACGAGTTCGTTAATCACCAAAGTCGGTCCACCGGAAGGGGGGGTTTACCCCGAACCCAAAACACTTATTTGACTATGTCAGCCGTAATATTTGTTATATTTCAAGGAAACTTGGTATTCGTAGTGTTAATATAGAGAGAAAAGTGAGATATAAAAATGAACTAAATCGGTTCATTAGAAGGGGGGGTTTACTCCGGACCCACAATACCAATTCGCCACTACCAGCCGTGATTTTTGGTATATTTCGACGAAACTCGGTATTCGTAGTGGTAATCTACAGGTAAATATGTGTTGTAAAAAGAAACTAAATCGGTTCATTAGAAGGGGGGGGGTTTACTCCGGACCCAAATTCCTAATATACTCATACCGGTCGTAATTTCTGCTGTATTGTAACGAAACGCTGTATACGTCGTGGGTAACTCATGAGAAAGAAGTGTTGTAAAAATGAGCTGAATCGGTCAATCGGAAAGCGGGGGTTTAATTTGTAATATATTTGAATAGAAAAGCCGGCAGACGTAGGTTCACAAAGCCGCCACAAGGAGCGCTTTCTACCACTAGAGTGACTGTATCCTGTTCCTGCGTTAGATCAAAATACGATAATATGAGGTTTTTTGTATTTATTACGTAGTGTAGTAGGTACCATGTGTAAACATAACTCTGGAAGCAAATTAATAATTGATCTGTTACTCATTACAAAATTAAAAGAGAACTATTCATGTTTTTATTTTAGTTATGTAGGATATTTTAAGCAAATTTTTCTGGAAAGCAGTCTACACTACCCAAATTCTGAGGAAAGTGCTTAGTTATGCAGCTCCTGCGTGACGGACTTTTTTTTTTCATTCATTTCATTCATTCATAATTATAATAAATTAACATGAGAAGGGAGAAGAACGAATTTGTTAATCAGCAATATGGATCCATTAAATTGGTCTTTTCTCCCTACTTCAGACCAATATATAAATGTGTCCATAGTGTCTATATTACTATCAGTAATATAAACTGTAAAATTACTGATTATGTTATTGTTTTTTCAGGTAAGTTTATCTTGGAAATTATTGATATGAACGCCTTGTACAGACAGAGAAATGTAAGTAAGACAATTTTGAATGTATTTGGTTCCACCCAATCACCTCAATATTATTTTGTTTGTTGCTGTTGGCAAATCTCAAACGCCTCATGAACTGTTTCATTCGTTTTATCCTCGGGATCCCCAGAGACTCCCAAATGTCACATTTCTACCAGGAGCTAAATTGGCTATTCCCAGTTTATCGTCACCAAAAGTTCCTCGGCTCAGTCCTTTGCCAAGTAATTCAATCCCGAAGACCTTATATTTTTTAATTTCTTAAATTTAAATCCTCTGTTCACTCCGTTAACACCCGATGTCGTCCTTCCGAATCTTTATATTCCTTTCCACCGTACTGCATTATTCGAAAAGTCATTTGCCACCCGTGCCACCTCGCTATCCTCGCTATGGAATTCCTTACCAACCTTTAAATCCCGACTCTTCCACCTCTTTCTATTCCTGCAAGTTTTACCCTCTTTCTATCCCTAGTTTATATACAATCTGTAGAATTTATAATTTTATATATTAATTTTTTTAGTATTCTGTAAATTGAAAACTATTCCTATGGGACATGTGTCCCGGAATAAAAATAAAAATTTTCATTTAATTTCATATCAATATGTGTTTTTAACACTACATTTATTTTATCTAATTAAATTATTTTAGCATTTTAATTCCTAACAAACGTTAAAATTAAAATAAATAAATTCCTAACAATGACTACCACATATTGTTTTATTTGCTGGAACCCTACCGCACCCGAATATTTAGTGCTATAAAATGAAGGTGGAACACACCCTGAGAACGGTTACAACGAAAGGGTAGGTGTATATTTCAGATGTGATGGTTGTAAGCGGCGAACTGCAGGGGTTAGGATAGGCACCGCGTGTTGGGAATGTTCTCCCTGATCATAACTTCTCGTAGTTTCCCTAATGAAAAGAGGTCGTTCTCGGTTCGCGGCACGTTCCTACGAGGACATGTTCTTCCCTACGGGTAATATCCTTACCCAATGCCGTTATGAATGTTTCCATTATTTATTGTTATCACCAAACTAAACATTCCCTCCTATGTTGTCCTATAGAATTTCTTTCAAAATTATAAATCACTAGCTGAATGCCCGTGCTTCGTCACGGCAGATAAGTAGTTTTTGTATTGCGTTAAATAATGTATCGTCAAGATTAACGCTACTATATAATTTTTTGCAGTTTATTTTTGCATGGTTCCCGTCATACTATATCTAATAAATCAATTGATAAGTAATCAAAGTATAATGTTTCTTGACAATGGGATGCTCCGGACCAGTGTCGAGTAACACATAACCTAGGGATAACCCGTTATCTATAGGTTACTAGTAACAGCAGTGTAACCAATACAGGTTAAATTTCGTTGTCAATAATAAATGGACGTTAAAATTTATGTTTCTCTGAAGTCATTTTATACACCCATTATATTGGCTGTGCAAGAGATCGGTATATTATTACCTCGGATAGACCATCACCAGATATAGCGTAAACTCTATGGGGGACAAGTTGAAATGATCCGCAATTAAAATGGTGATTTATATAAAGGACAGTTCATTTCTAGTAATTAAAGGACCGCCATCATAGTTGAAATTAACCGCAATTATTATTAAATTTTAACGTCCATTTATTATTAACTACGAGTTTTAGGACGGGTTATCTATAGGTTACCACCCTTTTCTAGGGTGGTATAATACTATGAAAGACATATAGTACGGTAACAGCTGACCTGTCATCGCACTAGTAACGCATGCTGCCTAGGATTGACTGCTCTAACCAACTAAAAATTCAAACCCCTCCAAAAATAGTTAAAAATCCTTTCTCAGTGAGTGTTTACGTCCCAGAGGGAGTCTCCATGCAAAATTTCAAATTTTTCTGTCAAGAGGTTTGGGCTGGGGAGTCAGTGAGGGAGTGATATTTGACAAATATATAGTAGATTATGAATTACATTTAATTCACTACATTAGTGCGTTCTCTACTTTAAAAATTCGTGAAGTTCTCAAATGTTGCGTTTGTTGCTGTTTCCGACCCTCCCTTCCTATAGGGAGAAAACCCCTCTTACAAGGTCGACCCAATTATTCTATCCAGACACTATGAAATCAAATTCATTGTCGATTCATAGCTCATAATCGCTCTTTAAATTCTTAAAAGAGCTTCATACATTGATGGATTGAGAATTTGGTCGTTTCATTGAAATTAAAAGGAAAATGATTTTATTCAATAAAAAAAAAAAAAAAAGGTATATGAGAAGCACGTCCCTATTAATTTCTGTTTTTAATTTTCGGAAGGAGAGTAATTCCATGTTTTCTATTCATTGTGGTGCTTATAATTTCGCTTTTTTCGCAACATTAGAGTAAATGTTAACAAAATACTAACTTATTTTTTCGCAGCTCCCTAAATCCGACACCAGGGATACAGTCCAGGCAACGAATGCTCTAAAACAGCTATAGATGGACATTTTTGGAACACAATTTTTGACTTCATAACATTGTTTAGGCTAGTAAGGAGGTCAACATATCAAAAGTCCTCACCCCTAGCCTATGAGCCGGGGGGGGGGGGTTAGAAGTTACCATTTTGCGGTTTTTCACTTACATCTCGGAAACAACGCGTCCTAGCAACATAACTATTCTATACAAAATGAAAGCTTATTAAATTTACTACAAGTGTTATTCTCTCACGTTTTCTGAGATATCTTTAGTTTCCGAGCTATCTGCTCTTAAAAGTCTGTAATTTTGGGGGAAAACAATTTTGCCACTCATTTTTTCCTCTTTTAGACCGGAGAACTCTTACACGATCCACTCAAAAAATAAATGCCGATTATATGGTTGTAGAGTATTACTTTCCCTTCAATAATATATATTACTTTACTATTTTATGTATTTTCCTTCGACCGTTAAAACAATTTCAGTGGTCATCGTGAAATCTGATATTTGGCGACTACTCTCGAATAATAGACCAGGCACCGAAAAAGTTCAAGAGGGAAATGTTTGGAACACAATTTATGACTTCTTAACATAGTTTGAGGTAGTTAGGTGGTCAACATATCAAAAATCCCCGCCCGTAGCCTTTGCGCAGGGGGAGGGGGGGTTAGAAGGTCCTATTTTCAGGTTTTAACTTATATCTCGGAAACCATGCGTCCAAGCGACATGATTATTCTAAAACAAATTAAAGCTGATTAAATTTGCTACAAGTTCTATTCAATCAAGTGTTCCGAGAAAGCTTTAGTTTTTGAGATATCCGCTCTTGAAAGTCTGTAATTTTGGGAAAAACATTTTTGACACTCACTTTCTGCTCTTTTTGACCGGATAACTTTTCAACGGTAGACCCAAAAAATAAATGCCGGTTACAGGGTTGTAGAGCATTACTGTCCCTTCAATAATATATATCAATTTATATATTTCCTGTCAAATGCTAACACAATTTAAGTTTTTCACCGAGGAATCTGAAGTTTTGCGAATAATGAATTTTTCAATTTCTCACCCTTTCCAGTCGACCTTGCTATGAAAATGACGGAAATGACGTTGCTATGACAATGTGTGTGCATATATAAAGCATTTGGATAGTTTTATAAATCACAACCAATTAATGAAAACTAAGTTTATTTAAATACAAAAGTAAATTAACACAAAAAATTACAATAGTAGTCATTTTCTTGCTGTCTTGGTCGAGGAAGGACATTCAGTCTCGTCTTCGCTTTTTTCTTCTCCAATATCGTCTCGATATGGCCCCTGTAGAAACCCCGTCAGTGGATCCTCCTGTTCGTCGTCATCATCAGAATCAACTGGAGGAACACCATTCAGGCAGTTCCCCTGGCAATTCGGGCACGCTGGGGAACATTTGAGGCTTGCTTTTTTACATCCACACTTCGCGCTGGCACAGCCTTTCATGCATTGGCAGAAAATCATTTTGAGGATATCCTCCGGTGCAGCCGCTAATTCACTGTGCACTGGGACCAGACAGTTGTTCTCAATTCTCCACCCATACATCTGAGGAGGCAGGTTATTTCCTAGCCACAGCTGAACTTGGTGAAATGTTCGGAGGGAATGCTGTTTTACTGCTCCCTCGGTGGGAGGAAGAGAAGATATATCAGGCGTGATGTTGGCCACCGATTTTAAGAATGACTTGTACCTGTAGCCATTGAGGGAGACCTCTTTCGCTGGAGCCCCATGCCACTTCAAGATGCACGTTTCACCTGCCTGTTTTACTTGGGTGATGGTGGAAGAAGGGTCTAAAAAGACTGCTGCAGCTTTCTGGACCTCTGGCGACTTCAGATACAACTTCGCAAATGCGACTTGGCTTTTTCGAAATGCGGAAGATGTAGTGTCACATCCAGTAAAGGCGTGTAAAAACAAATCGTCCTTGAAACCTTGTTGCTGAAGGTCTTGGGACGAGAAGAAGGAATCCCTTATCTTCCCACGTCCAGGTTTGATAAAAATAATGTCCTTACGCATATCAGCTTTAGCCATCAAAAGGACTATGAGGTCGACATCTTCACCCACAATGCCACCATCTGTTGTTTCCGACACTTCCACAGCCGTATCCACGATCAGAACGTCTGCGTCGCTTTCTGCTTGAAGTGTCCTGATCCCATTTTCCTCAAACTTCACTTTAAGCATGTTGATGAGCCTGCTTTTATTAAACCTATTTGACAGAAAATCTTCTTGTTTCACGTTTATCCCAGTCTCTTCGGTGAAATGGATGTCAGCAGACTTGCTGAGTCGATAGCGCCTTTGTTGCTCTGCTACTTTCGTGCTTGAAGCTGATGACAAATAGCCGTCAAAGACATCTCTGTCGGTCGTAGTTTTTCGTAATAAAGTAGATGTAGCTCTCGCAAATTGACGAAATCTTAGCACCTCTTTGCCAAATTACTTTATGGAGGAGTAGCCCTCCGTCATATACGATGTACAGCTGTGCGACACGTACATCCTTTGTCGTAGTGTTGAATAGTCTGTACAGCGCTGATTTTGTCGACTTTCTCATCCCACTCTCATTGAACAGGGCTAAAGGGAAAGGGGCTAACTCGTATTCCATGTACAGCTTTAAGTCATCGTCGGTTTTTTTTGCTTATGGATATACGTCGGAAAAGCAAGAATGGGTCCACAGGAATCTTTTCTTCGTTGATTTTTATCGATGAGCTAACTATCGAAAGGGGAAGAGCTCTGTCTTTCCTAGACAACTTGATGTCAGAAAATGCTGTATTGACCATTTTAGCCATTGCTTGCTTACCAACTGCAACAGCATTATAGCAGTTGATTGTTGTGTCTCCAACAAAGCCTGTTGCGATAGATATTATGTCACTTGTCACTGGGAAAGGAGAAAATTTCTGAAACCAATCGGTGAGCTTGGCAATGTCAGCTGCAGCCTTTGTTTGGCGGGCTTGTCCCAAATCTGCATGCTGCTCACTGGTGGAAAATAAAACGCTACCGAACTCTTCTACAGAGGTGCAAATATCATGAGTTGAACTCATACCTACCAGCCATTTGCTAAGAGTGCTGTTTGTGACTCCCCTACCGCGAGTATTTCCGCCTTGGCTGGAAAACGAACGCATTAAGGTGGCCTCAATTGTCATATCCGACCAGACTCCGCTCCAAAATCGGTCTGACCTGCGCATAGTAAAGTAGCTGTCTTTTATAAACTGGTAGTGTTCTTCAGGCGATAGTTTCTCTTCGAGCTTCTCCATGTATTGAATGTAGAGATGACAAGACTTTGCATAAGGGAAATGGGCTGCCGCATGGAAGTACGGTATCATTCGTCTCACACAATGAAGGTGGGCATTGAAATCCCTGGATCTCTCTGCATGTATACGTTCCTTCATGAGACTGACCATTTTGAAGTACAATATCCACAGCAGTGCAGTAGGTCCTCTGGTGCTCAGTAGCTCCATGGCGGCTCCAAATTTCTCTGACAGTTCTTTGAGGTGAGTGTTTTGGTTTAATGCAAGCAGAGAGGGGGTCTCATCCACAAAACTAATCGTCATGTTTCTGATGCAATCCACTTCATCTTCGGTCAACTGGACGTCTTCCAAAATCACTGTTGCCAGTGAATCTGCTGCAAGGAGGTGGCCTCTTACTGCCCTTGCAAAAGCATTGCCTTGCATCATTTTTTCCACCGACAGAGGGGCATATATTGAGCTCAACAGTTCTTTTAGGCCACTTCCAGACATGAGATATCCTATGGCCCCCAAGTAGGACATTAGTAGGTGAAAGCCGCCCAAGCGAATGACGGATTTTGATAATAATGAACCAGCAGGAGTACCTGCGACTATCTCTCTCGCTTTCCAGTAAAGCGGCTGGTCGAACGTTACTATCAAAGACTTTTGTGTTCCACATAAATTCCCTGCGTATCGCAGAGCAGTGTAAATCGTATCGTAGCTGGAAGAAGGAGCGTTTATGAAGGGAAGCGTTATAACTCTTCTCTTTTCGCTGAATTGTCCTGTGTTTATGGACTGCATATAACCTTTCCAACCAGGCAATTGCAAGCCTTGCTGTTTAGCAATGTACCAGAAGATTTCATGAAGATCAGGATGAGTAGGTTCATCTGGGATCATTAATTCTTGCACAATGACGGACTGCAATCCCACTTCTTTGATCTGCAGTGTTTCAAGTTGAATAATTCCAAGTTTTCCAGTTTCCAGGGACGTGGGCATCTTGGTCAGTCTGTTAAAAAGACTGCTGCAGCTTTCTGGACCCCTGGCGACTTCAGATACAACTTCGCAAATGCGACTTGGCTTTTTCGAAATGCGGAAGATGTAGTGTCACATCCAAAGGCGTGTAAAAACAAAACGTCCTTGAAACCTTGTTGCTGAAGGTCTTGGGACAAGAAGAAGGAATCCCTTATCTTCCCACGTCCAGGTTTGATAAAAATAATGTCCTTACGCATATCAGCTTTAGCCATCAAAAGGACTATGAGGTCGACATCTTCACCCACTTTTCGTGTACGCTCAACAGCAGTGGCAGGTGTAATGCACTTGATGCCCCATCGAATCGGTCCTCGTGTAATTTCTCCTACATAATGTGTGGACAAGAAGTAAAGTCAAATTAGCTGGCTGATTTTGCCATCACCTCTCTCTTTACTGACTTTTTAAAGGCAAACTATACCTTTTTTACCCACTTTGGAAACATCAGGACTGGATGCAGTAATTTCCCCATCACAAACAAAACACTTGTTACTCATTTTGACGAAGGAACACTTACGACATCGTTAAATATTTATCACTCAGCCCCCACCTTATAAACGCCCATTATAACAGAGAAAATTTTAAAAAACTTTTAAAACTTACACTCCACTCGCGATGACTGCTTGAACTAGACTGGCTATGATCAGGCGATCTAACCGCAACTGCCTTAGGAGAAACATTTATTTTCTTAGTAAAAACACAAGTTCCTCCCTCTAAAAGGAAATATAAATGCCTTCATTGCGTTCCATTCAGTGAAATACCACAAAAAATGCCACGAAACAAATGTGTTTCGGCCTAGGAAGGGAAGGTTTTCTAGAAACCCTCCAGCAGTTGTAACTCTAGCGAGTTCCTCTCGGAGACCGCCTGATAAGAGAACGCCACATTAGGTAGAGTCTACTCTAAATGTAAACTATTTTATAAGCACAAAAGTCCGACTCGCAGGATCTGCATCATCTTAGCGCGGTTCCGTTGATATCCCTTTTGTCATTTGAAAAGCTTAGAATAGAAACAGATAATATGTGGTTCGGCCTTTGTTCAAAGGGCTTTATGATTTTACCTGGTCGGGTCCACCAGACCCCAGAATCCTCTTCTAAAAATACCTATTTAGTACGTTTCAGTGCATTGAATAATATCAAAATTGTCCACCATTTCTTGTGTTCGTCTACTATAGTAATAATTCTACAATTAATTAAAAAATAAAATAAAAAACCAACAGAATAATGTCAATTGAAAATATTCAAAAGACGTCATCGAATCTCTTTCTCTTGGCAAGCTATATTTCTAACAATGAATTGTTTTTCTTATTTTACTTAATCTGTTTTATTGTCAAATACATTATCCAACTTTAAGCAATTAAAAAATAACAAGGAATAAAAACAGACAAAAAGAACCGTTCGAATAAACGGAATCAATTAATTCAAAGTTTAAGCACTTATTTCTCCGATTGACATCGCTTATTCAAAACTTTCTTCAAAACCTTTTTTTTAGACCATTTAGTAAGCTTTCGAATGGTAACCTTTCGCTTCCCAAGATTTTCAACCGTTTACGAGATATTAATGAAAGTATACGAAGTTCCCAAAACTTTTCATTATTTCTAGCAACAGAAAATTGGTCTCATTTTACCTATCCTGTTTTACACACAAATACATTTTCCTAACATAAGAAATTACAAAAATAAAAATCAATAAAAAACTAAGGGAAAGAGACAAAAATTACGAAAAGAACGACAAAAAACCGTTCATAAGAGCTAAACAGACGTATTTGAAGTTTTAAGCACTTATTTCTTCGATCGACATCACCTAATCAAAAATTGTTTCAGAATCTTTTTTGTAGAGAATTTAGAAAACTTTCAAATAGTTCCTATCCACTTATCAAAATTTCCCAACAGCGTTCGAGATATTAATGAAAGTAAACGAAGTTCCCAAAACTTTTCATGTTTATTCATTAATATTTTATTCTAACCCTTCCTTAACTCCAAACGTAACCAAAAGTTTAACGTGTTAGTTTTGATGAAATTCAAACATGCAAAAAATGTTTCAACTGAATCCCATGATTGTAAGTACCAAAACCAAACTAGGCTTTGTATTTGTGTCGGCAGATACCTGGGGTATATTTACAACTCTTGAGGATTAACTCCTAGCAGGTACATGTTTCTGTGGACCTTTTGTTCCTACAGGCAGAGAAAGGACTCTCTATTCCCTCATAGTATCTAACCTGTGTGAAGTTGAATATTGTTTCTAATTATACGTATTCTGTTTTATTGACAAATAAATTTGACTACTATAAGCAATTACAAACACTAGGGAACATGACAAAGAACTCGGAGTTGGAGCCTCGACAGTTTCAAGTCATTTGAAGGAAATAGGCAAATCCAAAACTGACATTTCATACGGTACAGCCTGATATATTTCCAGCAATGAATTGTTTTTCTTATTTTAATTAATCTGTTTTATTGTCAAATACATTATCCAACTATAAGCAATGAAAAAATAACAAGAAATAAAAACAAACAAAAAGAACCGTTCAAATAAACGAGCTCAATTACTTCAAAGTTTAAGCATGTATTTCTCCGATTGACATCGCCTAATCAAAACTTTTATTAGAACCTTTTTTGTAGAGCATTTATTAAGCTTCCTAATGGTATTCTTCCGTTTACCAGGATTCTCAATCTTTTTCGAGATATTAAGGGAAGTATACAAAGTTACCAAAACTTTTTATGTCTGTTAATAAAATCTTTTATTCTAACCCTTCCTTAACTCCAAACGTAACCACAATTCCAACAAATTAGTTCTAATGAAACTAGAATATGCAGAAAATGTTTCAACTGAATCCCATGATTATAAGTACCGAAACCAAAAAACGGTATTCAAAAACTATTTTTCAAATTTTCTCGAAAACGGTTAAAGCTATCGCCTTGAAAATGGTTTCATTCGTTTTCCTAGCCCAAGAAGCATATAAAACAAGTACTTACAAGCTTATCAACTCAAAAACGTAAGCGTTACGATTTTTTTTGCGCGAATTTCGCCCCAAACGCCATCTTCCAGTGGGCGGATTTTCCTGGTTAACGAACTTGACCTTTCAAATTAGACGAAAGATTTTTGTACCAAATTTCCTCCCTATGGGGGAGGGAGGAACCGCGCTAAAATGTGTCAAAAATGCACTCACTTATCCTGAAAAATAAACTCACTTGCCATATGGATACTATGCTAAGACGAAAAAAAATACACATTTTTTAAACTTTGGGGGGGGGGGGGGGCTGCAGCCTCCTCCACATTTATGAAGTCATTTATGAAGTCGCAAAACTTCAGATTCCTCGGTGAAAAACTTAAATTGTGTTAGCATTAGACAGGAAATATATAAATTGATAATGTGATATATATTATTGAAGGGACAGTAATGCTCTACAACCCTGTAACCGACATTTATATTTTGGGTCTACCGTTGAAAAGTTATCCGGTCAAAAAGAGCAGAAAGTGAGTGTCAAAAATGTTTTTCCCAAAATTACAGACTTTCAAGAGTGGATATCTCAAAAACTAAAGCTTTCTCGGAACACTTGATTGAATAGAACTTGTAGCAAATTTAATCAGCTTTAATTTGTTTCAGAATAATCATGCCGCTTGGACGCATGGTTTCCGAGATATAAGTTAAAACCTGAAAATAGGACCTTCTAACCCCCCTCCCCCACCCCCGGCGGAAAGGCTACGGGCGGAAAAACTACCTCAAACTATGTTAAGAAGTCATAAATTGTGTTCCAAACATTTCCCTCTTTAACTTTTTCGATGCCTGGTCTATTATTCGAGAGTAGTCGCCAAATATCAGATTTCACGATGTCCACTGAAATTGTTTTAACGGTCGAAGGAAAATACATAAAATAGTAAAGTAATATATATTATTGAAGGGAAAGTAATACTCTACAACCATATAATCGGCATTTATTTTTTGAGTGGATTGTGTAAGAGTTATCCGGTCTAAAAGAGGAAAAAATGAGTGGCAAAATTGTTTTCCCCCAAAATTACAGACTTTTAAGAGCAGATAGCTCGGAAACTAATGATATCTCAGAAAACTTGAGAGAATAACACTTGTAGTAAATTTAATAAGCTTTCATTTTATATTGATAGTTATGTTGCAAGGACGCGTTGTTTCCGAGATATGAGCGAAAACCCGCCAAATGGTACGTTCTAACCCCCCCTCCCCCCCGGCTCATAGGCTAGGGGTGAGGACTTTTGATATTTTGACCTCCTTACTAGCCTAAACAATGTTATGAAGTCAAAAATTGTGTTCCAAAAATTTCCATCTATAACTATTCGTTGCCTGGACTGATAAAGCCGTTATGGGAAAGCGTTAAGATCCTTTGAGTCAGATTTTTAAAATATATAAGTTAATTAAACATTAAAGAAAATAAACGAACATAGAACATTTAAAGGCTTTAATTTAATATGAATTTCATTGAAAATATAGTAATTGTATTAATAGCAATTAATTAAATAAAAATACTTAATTAGTGATTTTTTAGTACTATTGCAAAAGTTTGATGGTAGATAGGGGCGTATAAAAATGTGAAGTTTTTGCACAATGCTGTTTTTTTAGCACTTTCCTCCGAAGGAAAGTAGCTATTGAGGTTGCACTCATGACGGAATTTTTGAACATTTTTTTCAAATCTTTATCGATCCTACCTAGTAGACACCGAAAATGACCCCCGTTAAAATTTATGTATATTTATATATATATATATATATATATATATATATATATATATATATATATATATGCACACTCGTATATATATGCATATATATATATATATATATATATATATATATATATATATATATATATATATATATATATATATATATGCACATATATATATATATGCATATATATATATATATATATATATATATATATATGCATATATATATACATCTATATATATATATATATATATATATATGTGTGTGTGTGTGTGTGTTTGTCTGTTAACTTTATAGCGGCCAGAGTTTTTGTTTTTTCGTCACGAAACTTGGTATATAGCATTCAATTAGCAAACGATTGAACGAGTTCGTTAACCACCAAAATCGGTCCACCGGAAGGGGGGGTTTACCCCGAACCCAAAACACTAATTTGACCATGAGCCGTAATATTTGTTATATTTCAACGAAACTTGGTATTCGTAGTAGTAATCTAGAGAGAATAGTGAGATGTAAAAATAAACTAAATCGGTTCATTAGAAGGGGGATTTACTTCGGACCCACAATACCAATTCGCCACTACCAGCCGTGATTTTTGTTATATTTCGACGAAACTCGGTATTTGTAGTCGTAATCTACAGATAAAAATGTGTTGTAAAAATAAACTAATTCGGTTCGTTAGGAGGGGGGGGGGGTTACTCCGGACCCAAATTACTATTTTTTTTTTAATTACCGGTCGTAATTTCTGCTGTATTGTAACAAAACGCGGTATACCTCGTGGGTAACTCATGGGAAAGAAGTGTTGTAAAAATGAGCTAAATCGGTCAATAGGAAAGGGGGGTTTACTTTGTAATATATTTCAATAGAATTAGATTGCCAGACGTAGGTTCGCAAGGCCGCCGCAAGGAGCGCTATCTCCCACTAGAGGGACTGTATCCTGTTCCTGCGTCAGATCAAAAGACGAAAATATGAAGTTTTTTGTATTTATTAAGTAGTGTTGTAGGTACCATGTGTAAACATAACTCTGGAAGCAAATTAATTACAAAATAATTAATTGAACAGTTACTCATTACAAAATTAGAAGAGAACTATTCATGTTTTTATTTTATTTAGTAGGATATTTTAAGCAAATTGTTCTGGAAACCAGTCTACACTTCCCAAATTCTGAGGAAAGTGCTTAGATTATGCATCTCCTGCGTGACGGACTTTTTATTATTGAGTTTGAAATAACTGATAAATAAAACTTTTAATACTACTACCATTATAAATATGATTTCATGATGCATGAAGATGAAGAATTATTTCGAAACATTTCCAGCATAAAAAGCATGGGCAGAATATTTTCCAGAAAATGGATAATGCCTTTGAATATTTTGACTAATTATTCCAGCCTTCTTGAAAACCTCTACAAGGATACGGAGTCTGCAGTCTGGAACAAGGGTGGCATTACCAGCTTTTTCAGCACTGATTCTGGAGCGAAGCAAGGCTGCTTATTCAGTCCACTTTTATTTTCTGCCTATATAAATGATTTGCCTGAGTAGCTCAGCGGAGGAGTGCGAATACTGGGCGGTCGGGTTCCATGCCTTATGTATGCGGATGACATAGTTCTTCTGAGTGAATGCAAGAACTCTCTACAGCTCATGATAAATAAACTGGAGGATTACTGTCGAACTTGAAACCTGATTATCAATCTGAGTAAATCCAAGATAATGATATTCCGGAATGGTGGGAAGCCAGCCAAGAACGGGGAGTGGAAGCTTGGTGGCCAAGTGATAGAAGTGGTGAACGAATATAAGTATCTTGGAGTTATTCTCACCCCCAAGCTGTCAATGAGCAGCCATTTCGAGGACAAGGTTCGGGTGGCAAAATATGCACTTCATACTGTATGGAATCGCTTTATTATGAAGCATGAAGTCCCCGCTTCTGCTAAGTTTCAGGTGTTCCACGCAGTCACTCGAGCAACTCTGTGTTATGGCGCCCGTCTGGGGATGGAGGGAACTTGGGCCAGTTGAGGCTGTCCAGAGGTCATTTGTGAAGCGGCTCTTCGGGTTGCCAACATACACTCCGAATTATGCAATATATCTGGAAACAGGTAGAATATCTATTTTCCTGCACACCTTAAAGCAACATCTATAGTATATGCACAGGTTGGTAACATTACCGAGACAAAGGCTGCCTGGTAGACTGTTCCGCGAGGTGATAGAGAAGAAGGTTTGGTTATTCAAGGAATGGGAACAGCTATTCACCAGAGCTGGAGAGAACATGGACAGCTGGACGAGCGGTGACCCTGCATTGATGAAGGAAGCAAGTTCCAGGTTATTGCTGTCTCTCGCTAATCTCGAGCAGAGACGATGGACTGAATCTTGTAGATCTTCTCAGTATCATCTGCTTTATAGATCTTTAGTCCATACTGATGCACCCGTTTCCTACATGTCAGATGACAGGTCCCTCTATGCAGTCCGCCTAATTATGAAGGCAAGGACAGAGATGCTGCATCTAAACAGCAGGCCATGGCGAACAAACGGACCTGCACACTGCTCCATGTGCAATCTCAAGGAGGAGGAAGACTCTGCATTTTCTCGCGAGTTGTCCGATAATGAAGGAATTCAGGAAAGCACACTACGGAAAGGACCTACTTACCCTTTAAGAAGTCAATCAGATTCTTAACGGAAACAACTGGGACACCTTATATAAATATTTAAATAACATATGGAAATACCGACAATTTTTAATTCTTCAATTTAATTATTGATTTATATTTCATAAGTTGTTTATTTTATTTTATATTTATTTTATTTTATTTTTTTCACTCTCTGTCTATTTTATTATAACTGTATTTATTAATTATTATTTCATTTTATGTTTAATTATTTATTTTAATTTTTGTTTTTCTTCTTTTATCAAGCCTTCTTTAGAGGTATCCATAACTTTGTAAATGTATATTGTTATATTAAGAAATTAAGTGATGTATATAGGTATGCACTCTGGCTGATGGACAATGTCCAAGTCTAAGTAAATTGTTTTATTATTTTCTTTTTATATTTGTATATATATATTTATGTATGAAATAATAATTTACATTCATTCAACTAATTATTCCAAGAAATGGGCGTTCCTATATAAATTAATTATGAGCTTCCATTAATATTGAGGGGAGATTTTCTCGCGCATTAATCTCCTAAAATAAATATGTGGGTGGTGGAATTAAGCGATGATCCACTAAGCCCTTCTCGGGTTGGGAAAACAGGAAGGAAATTGAGGGGAAGGGAGTCGTTCAGGGGGTAGGAAAACCCCTTCATCGCATTCCCAGCACGTAGCGAGCTTAAAGTATCCCCCCACTCTCTGTGGAAGTTGCTACAGTTCCAGGTAGCAACCCTTCCATTTGTACAAATAACGCTGACGTTTAATTTCAAACTTTGTTATTGCTCGAGGGACAGGAAGTAGTATGAACTAGTTAGCGGTGATAATGGCTTTGAAATGTACGTACAGGAGAGTCCGTGCGTTAGGAAGTGTGTGTGTAGCATTTGGAAGGTCCGCTTCAAGACGAGGGGGCGAAAAATGAGGTTTAGATAAATGGATATTAATCATTTTGCAAGGATTGTTCAAAGCCATCAGCAAAAATGGCTATAGATCTATTACTTATTTTATTTCATAATGAGATTCATCGTTAGCCTTTAAAGTGATCAGAAGTATTAGTTGGGATTCGGCAAAGAGAAAATGTCAAGTTTTCAGTGTGTATCCATGTTCAACTAAATCTTATCATGGTCCGTCCCCTAGGCCTATTTATTCCTGCAGAAGGCTGCCAAGACGTTCGAAATATAGATTTTCCTGATAATCTGACGTTTTATCTTAGCCGAATCTCCGTGTTTGTGTTGAATTCCGTTATGTCTCTGTTTGAGTTGTTTTATTGACGTACAAAAAAAAACAACATATATATATATATATATATATATACACGTATTTTTGTTAAGTCAATGAATGTCAAAACAATATGGCTTTGGTTTTTGTATCTTTTTTAAATATTTTCGTATAGATGTGTGACAAAATTAGTATAAAACAAGTTCATCAATGTACAGGGTTCCATCCGAAAGTAACTTTGCCAGACTGTGTGGCAGTTAATACGTTTTTCCGAGTATACAATCTGTCAGATTGTTTTTATGTATAATTCTGTATTGCAATAGCTAGTCTGTATTGTAGGCCCTTCCTGTCTTAAGATAATATATGATTGAGTCAACAGAGTATGGTCAATCCTGAGACTGCCTTTATCAAATGACCATGCATGGATTCTTGCCATTTATCTGTTATATATTTTTTATATATGACGTTAGGATCCTGATACTACTATACTGATTGCTGTTGGGCTGATGGACGGAAAATCTCCAATCTAAGTTCACTCAGTGAAATGGGAATGTAATCACTGTAAAAAGGTCGAATCTTCCGACTATTTGATTGTCCAAAAGCAAAGTAATGAATAAAAGTTTTTTCACTCTGGAAAGAGGAGATTTTCACATTTGATTATTTGCATTTTAATTAACGATATGTCATGTAATGTAACCGGTTTTCGCGTTGCTAGTTTAGCATTTTCGTCTACTGCGTTCTTTCATGTTCGAAAAACCAGTATATGTGTAGCAATATGAGTGTCAAACATTAGGTTGTTTAACTGTCTTAAGATAATCAGGTATAACATTTTAGTGGGCTTAAAAGGCTTCTTCTTTCATCGTGAGAATCGAACCCAAAAAATAAATTTAAGGTTACTGCGAAACGAGCTGCTTAGTGGATAGTTAAACAGTATGCCTTCCGCGGGTCTTCCTGGCGTCTAATAGCTAAGTTGAGTTCCTTCATCTATAGGCCGCGAGAAAAGATTACCTGCTCCACCGTGGATGCTTAGGAAGGGTGGCTACCTATAGATAGCCCGGTGCTAAGCCTTCCTTTGATAAACTTTCCAAATTATAATAGGTTTAACATTTTATGAAATACGCTGAAACATTGCATTTCCTGTCTTTTGTAACTTTCGTTTATTAACATTAAAAAGTAAACAGTTCTTTCTCTTTATCAGTTTCCTCATATACATTGCTAATTGTAGATGCAGTTTCATGCTTTGACAACGAAGTCTTCAAATATGTCTCGCCTTCGGTAAGTGACAAAAATAAGCTCTTCAAGGAAAACCCGTGAATGACGGCCCGACCCGCGTTCAAAAAGCGAGAGGTGTGTCCTTTGAGCGTATATAAAAGGCCAAGAGAAGAGAGTTATTCACATGTTAAAATACTAAAAGGGAGAGAGTATATTAGGGTCGGACAAACGAGATCAAAAGGTTTTGGGGATTTATATTCTGTTGAGTAGAAGGAGGGAGAGGGCGGTGGTATCAATAGACTCGAAGAGGCTTAAGTGGAGGGAGGGGGGTCCTAAAAGTGGATCTCATGAATCAATACAAGATGAAATAACCTCCGCGAAGGTTAGTATCCTCTCTCAATCATTTCTTCACTTTCCCCTGTGTCTCGGTATCCAGTTCAAATATAGGCTCGTCTTTTTTAAAGAGACGAATCTGTTCTGATCTATTGCCGAAATGAGTTTATGCTTTATTTACATAAAAATGAAACACTTTCATGTTTAATTTAGACTGAAGTTCGAAAGAATAATAACGTTACATGTAGTAACCTTCAAGTGAAAAAGTATATAATTCTTCAGCTCCCAAAAATGTGTGATATTCCAAAATCAACTTGAATATTGATCAAAGAAATGAAACCTACAAACGAAGAAAACCAAGAAGAACACAACACATCATGGTTTGCACAATGCTTGAAGGAATAAAACCTTAAAAACACTTCAAGATTCTTTACAATTAAAATACTGGAGGCAGGCAACAACTTTAATAATTTAATAATACCTTTTCGCTTTTTCTCTATCTATCTTTGGACTTGTGTACTCTCACTCGACCGCCAGTGTGTATGTAAGTTTTTCATACATATTTTCACTCACAGAGACTTTAATGTGCGCAGGGCGAATATCTATACATATAATAAAATTCTAACGGATCTCTGTCTGCACATGGATGATATTTTGGACAAAATACTCCTGGGGGCCTTTGTAAACGCAATAGTACCCAAGACAATGATTTTTAGAATTTTTTTCTGTTTATCTTTTTGTCTGTGCGCGCTAATCTCAGGAACGGCTTCTCCAATATAGTTGCGGTTTTCACTAATATTTTCTGGTAAGCTTCACTTAACATTTAGTGTTTGTTTCTTGCTAATCGGCTCATAAATAAAAATGTTAAGCCAATGTAAAGAATCACGTCGAACATTTCATGAACTATCGTTAATACGATACACTCCAGAGGTTTTTTGTTTTTTCGTCACGAGACTTGGTATATAGTATTCCCCTAGCAAATGATTTACTCCGGACCCAAAGTAGTTATTCGACCATACCGGCCACAATTATTGTTGTATTGCATCGAAACTCGGTATTCGTTGTGGGCATATTAATAGAAAAATTTGTAGTAAAAATATACTCAATCGGTTCATTAGGAGGGGGAGGGGGTTACTCTGGACCCAAATTACCAACTTGCCAGTACCAGCCGTAATCTATCTATACATGTAATAAAATTCTAACGAATCGCTGTCTGTACATGGAAGATATATGGGAAGAAATACTGTTGGGGGCCTTTATCAACGCTATAATACCCAAAACAATGATTTTTAGAATTTTTGTCTGTTTATCTGTAAGTCTGCTGTCTGTCAGACCCTCTATACACACAAGGTTTTAACAATCCCTAAGGGGTCAGCTTATTGGCTCTGACACGTTTTAGCAACCCTTGAAGCCTGTACTCTTGATCCCACTTGGCTATACACCTAATATCGTGTATAGAGAAGCATTATTGTAAATCGATTTTTTTTTTTAAATACCCATACGATGGTGTTTATAATCCAAAATAAACGACGAGATATATCCAAAAATTCTGCCCTAAGTCACTATTCACGCGGACGAATTCCGAGTAACAGTGCTATCTGCACAGGCTCCATATTGCCCACCCCCCGTTACTCTGTAAAGTTTGTTTCAATCAACAAAAAATTCGCACTATTCGCATTCTCGCATAGTTTCATTATAAAAAACTCGATTATCCCCAAAACAATTTCTGTACACGTTCTATAATAGAATGTTTCACAGTACTCCAATATCTGAATGCATCGACACATCAAGTTGCACATACTCTCCATGTTATTTGAAAATATGATTTACTATAAGCTGTGCTCTCGCGGATCCATGGACGTGAGAAATTGTATTTCCCTTGGCTCTCTTTTTGTGTTGTTACATCCAGTTCATTAGATTCCCCCTCTACATGCTCAGCAGTACAAACCGGATTATCAGGAGAAGGAGCGACATCGCCCAAAGTGAATTAGATGTTGGAAAAATATCGGATGATAGACACGTAGCGTTGGGGGTTTGCGTGAGGCGCACACGGCCCAAAGGAACCTTTATTTCATTTCAAATCCACTTTAAGGCTCCAACCCCGAAAACTTTCAGACCTAAAAGAACAGCCTTAAGGGTTATCGATACTTTTCCAGCTTCCCGTAAGGGATACAAAGTAGGACAACCGCGGTTTTACTCAAGGACCTATCTCGAAATGTACTTCCAGAAACATTTGTGTGCTCCTCAGTGCACTCCAAAATACAAATTCGGATGAGTGTATATATATATATATATATATATATATATATATTTATATGTGTGTGTGTGTGTGTGTATTATTTGTTTCCCTTCGTCAGTAAAGCTGCAAATAGGCCATGTATTTTGTCCGACATGTTCATATACAAATTTTTTTTCTTTCATTTTAATGTAAAAAATGATAACTGAAAAGAAATATAAATGCATTTTTGTTATAGTCGTTTTTTTCTTCTTCAAGGTTTTAGAAGTATAAATTGACAATAAGGCCTTAAAAAAGTCTCTTATCTTAAATTGGCTAATTGTTTTTAAAATAGTTTTTCTTCTACTAAAACTAAATCACATTCGTGCATAAGGTGGTAAGTTGAGCTGTTTTTTTAAGTGTAATTTATGCAACTAAGCGTTTATCGTGTCATTCAAATAAATAAATAAATTGGGGTCTCCCCGTGGGCTAGTGGCTAACGCCTTAGATTCTCATAAGGGAGACGGCGGTTCGAGACCCACCGGTGGCAGGAATTTTTCTCATCTCAGGTCCCGTTGAGAAGGTTCCTTGTCGGAATATAAATAAATAGGTAGCTTACAATTTACATATAATATTCATAAATATGCACAAAAAGATAAGTTATTTATTTAAAATAGTTTTTACCTAAAATATTTTGGAATTTGAGACGTTGAAATTAAGTTCTCCCTGCCAATCCAATATTAGCCCCTTTACTTGTGTCGCCCTGGGCTGGTTGTTAAAAGGAAAGGGGTTGAAGCCTGGGAAGGGCATTTATTTTTGTTAAGGGTTGTGCCTGGGGTTTGTGTGGTGGTTGAGGTGACTAGCTGAGTTCGGCCGGGGGGAGGCGTGGGTCTCTCATTAACCCTCCAACGTCAGCTTGAAATATTGGCCGGGCACCTGCGACGTCCCTCTGAGTTACTGCCGCGTTCTGTACCCTCACGATACATAGGACAGTTTGTCTTCGACCCTACAAGCCGGTTCACCATCTCTCTCTCTCTCTCTCTCTCTCTCTCTCTCTCTCTCTCTCTCTCTCTCTCTCTCTCTCTCTCTCTCTCTCTCTCTCTCTCTCTCTCTCTCTCTCTCTCTCTCTCTCTCTCTCTCTCTCTCTCTCTCTCTCTCTCTCTCTCTCTCTCTCTCTCGCTCTCTGTCCTGAATCCTGGGTGGAGAAAAGGTTTAATTTTCCTGCAGTCTTTTTTGCTCGCATGTTATTTATTTATTTTTAAACTCGTTGGCAAGGGAAATCTAAATTGCAGACACACTCGCAAAAATCTTACTTCTTTACAATTATAAATTTCTTCAGCATATTTTTTTTGTAAATGTCATAATGAGATGTAGCTAGTTAGGTCATAAGAAGTCAGGGAATAGTTGGGATTTGGCGAAAGACAACTACCAGATTTTCGTAAAAATCGAACGTTTCGGCTGCTCTTTGGTAGCCTTCTTCAGAAATGAATGCCTAGGGGATCGAAGAAAACTAAAGAAAGCAGTTAAGGAATCATAATGAACTATTTGAGGATCACAGAAGTCAAGGGGTCTAGTGAAAGTTTTGAAAAACTTTGCTGGAATGGGTGGTGAACACCGTCATCTTGTGGGTGGTAAAGATATCTATGTGATTGCGTATTTTCACTTTTGTAATATTAAGTCCAGAAGGAAATTGAGGAGTTTATGTGCATATTCTCCAATTCTTTTGCATATTAATCATAAACCGGATGATGTACCTATTATATTTATTTATTATTTAATAAGTTGTAGCGGCTAGGCGATTCAACTTTTAAAAAATATTACATGAACATGTATAAAATAATACAAGAATGTTAAATTTGTTTCATCTAAAATTGTCTAGAATGTATGGTATTAGTATTGGTTTTGTAATAATGGTCTGTGTGTCTGTCAATAAGGTTTTAGTATTTGGCCGTATGTTGGTAGTGAATGTAAGTATAATTTTTATTTTAATGGAATACATAACATCTTCTCTTTTCTCTCTTATTTTTTTTTATTTATTTATTTTTTTTTCCTCTCTATTGATGTGTTGTTGCCAATTAAGTCATAGAGGTCATTTTATAATTTGTCAAGTAGGTTAGTCTTCTGGAGGTAGTTAAATATTTGTCCTATATATTGGCTCCTATCACCTAGTAGTTCTGTCATATTGTACGGTAAGTCATAGTTCTGTCTAAGTATACATTCTGTGAGTAGGTGTTTTATGGTCAGTGTTGAGTTACAATGTTCACATTTTGGTCTGTCCTGTCTCGTCATGAGGTGTAAGTGTGTCAGCCGTGAATGGCCGATTCGTAAGCGACAAAGTACAACTTCTTCTCTCCTATTGTTTCTTTTGCTTGAAGGCCATTCACAAACTGTTTGTTTTATTTCTCTGAGTTTATTCTCTGTCGTCATGTGCCAAGAGTGCTGCCAGTTTCCTGTAATTAACCTTGTGGCCTCAGCTTGCAAATCTTGTAGTGTATTATTGTGTATATAGTGATAGTTTTGTCTTGCTGTCGTCCGTGCAAGTACAGCTTTGGTGCTTTGTCCTAAGTCCTCGTGTCCTGGGAGCCAATATATAGTTATTACTTTAGTTGTCTGATGTATCCGTTCAAGTATATTAGTAATTATTGGATTAGGATTGTATATGTCTCGTAGTCCGTATAGTGAGTCCGTGCAGATGTACCTATTATGTATCATCCATAATAAACGGCCTGTGGATTCGTCTAGTATGATCGGAACTGTAAAAATCTTTTTTTTGCTATTACCACATATGTTCAACTTTGACTCCAATGTCCACAAAACATCGAGTTTGTTACATAGACCTCTTTACCTCTTGGGTCTTTATTTATTATATCCATACTTTAACCATGACCAGTTGACAGCTCTCCTAGGGTCTAAATGCTCTAAATATAGACTTTTACGACAATCTGATTGTTGTTCTTAGCCGAACCCCAACTATTTTAAATGCCATAAATCTATGAAACAATAGTTTTTAGCAAGAGGCCAATGTCCTTTATATTTAGTGACTGGCGAATTTTTCTTTTTACATTTGGGAGTGTTCAGCAGTACAATAAATGCTGTTAAGTCTCATAGTTAACTATTATATATATATATATATATATATATATATATATATATATATAAATATATATATAATCCGTGAGTGTTTAAGAAGATATATGACTCCCTTTGAGCTTGAAACTGTCAAGCTGCTGAAGAGGCGTGGTTGTAATGTATTGTCCAAAGAGTGTCTAGATAAATCCTCGTAACAGTGCTATCTGCCGGACTTGTGGGGCACTAATCCTAGCCAGAGATACCCCTAAGACCCTATCCATCACTGGGATTAGGTAGACCCTCCTAGATTAGCAAGACAACCCCTTAGGCTATCCTATTCTCTTATCTCTTCCTTATCTTGCACTCGAGGACGTGCTTACATACATACCATTAGTATTTATAGTAAATTAATACAAAAAAACATTGAGTTACAAGCATAGCAAGTGAGATAACTACAAATAAAGAAATATAATCCTGGATTTTAATTTGCATTACGTTTTATTAATTACTTTAGAGCAAAATTACATAACTTTTCAAAACAGCATACTCGTAAATTGAGAAACAGCAAATCCCACATAACCCAACATGAATTAGCTGCACCGGGTAAAATTATTAGCTCCTGTACATCGACATTTGTACGTCATACAGTAATATTTTGTATTAGATCGTTCAGAAAGTTCTCCATTTTTTTTTTCATAAGGAAATATAATAAACCATTTTATGGAAATAAGAAAACCTTACTTTTGTTGTCGTAATACATACTCCAAACCAGCCATATTTATTCACATCTTACTTACTTAGGTACTTTCGATGGCTCTACGTTCCTTGTAGAACTTCGGCCTCCTTCTCAATCCTCCGCCGTCCGTCCCTGTCCATAGCCTTTCTTCTCCAACTTCAGACTCCAAGCATGTTGAGTTCCTCTTCCACGCCTCCCAGCCATCGCTATCTAGGACGCCCTCTTCCTCTACCATGGTGTCCTTCCAGAAGCTTCATCGGGATACGCTGTTCTTCCATCCTCTGTAAATGCCCCAGCTCCCTAATTCTTCCTTTTTTGATACACGAGACAGTATCGGGGGCCTTGTATAAATCACGGAGCTCCTAGTTATTTCTTTGGCTCCACCGATCTCCCACCTTACTTTAGATAAATTAAAAACGTTTCAAAATATTTTCAACTCAATTTTTCATTATGGAGTATTCACACCTATAATTCTAGTTATATTTTAAACTTTCTTGGAAATGGTTAAGGAATAAATTCTAGCAATAAAGAGTCAATTTTCATTATACAAATATTCCCTGATATGCTTGGCAGATTTTCTCTTAAAAGGGGTTAAATTAAATACTAATAAAAATATGAACTGGAAGGTTATGTGATTCCACCGCCCCTCATTAATAATTAAAGGTTTAAGACAGTAAGCAGTGGCTTATCTCATGGTTAAATAGTATTCACTGCAAGTCCCATTTGATAAAGAACATAACTTCCTCAAATGCTTTAAATAATAACAATGATATTTCTGAAGAAAGCGCCTGTAAGCTCTATAAAATATCCTAGGATAATTATGACACTATCCTTCACACGCTAGCTGTTGATTGTAACACGCGCAAGGGGCTCGTGTTTCGTGACAAGAACCATTATACTCTAGCAATTTCTACCTTCCTCTTCTATTAAATTACCGAGTGATATATTAAAGGGGCATGCTTCTATGAGGAGAATTTGACCGTGTTGCTTTTATCAAAGGCTGAATTTATTGTCAAAAAACACGAAATACATATAATAAAATGAACAAATGTGAGTTGGAGTGGATTGTGGCTCCCGAAATAAGTTCAGATAGCCTAAATATAAAAACATGATGTTTAATTTAATTTAAATTTTAACGTCCATTTATTATTAACTAGGAATTTTAGGACGGGTTATCTGTAGGTTACCACCCTTTTCTAGCCAGGATAGGGCTGATGCCTTTTCTTTTTTCTAAAGAAAAGCCATCACCCCTAGTGGGAATCGAACCCACGACCTTTGGTTCAGAGTGTTAAGTGCTCACGCCTTAACCCTCACGGCCATCGGGTCTCCACATGATGTTTACCGTATTAAACAACCGTTGAAAGAATTGGGGTTGATTGGCTGGTGGGGATCATCATATTGGATAAGAATGAAGAAACTGGTACAAAAATGTCCTTCCGCTGGGTCTTGTTAAAACAACTCCGAAATGGGAATGCAAAAACCAACAAATAATGTTATTACAGCAGTGAATTTTAAATTGATTGACTCTAAATTATGAAAGAGTTAATTATTCCTCTTAATATCACTTAAAAGTATGCTCCTTAATTTAATTGATTGGTTCCTTCCTTACTAGAGGATTCCATAGGGAGGGAACCCTTACATCGGATCAGCCGAGTAACGCGATCCGCCGCAAACTGGTCTAGTATCCAAAAAGAGCTTAAAATCCAAGTTTTTGAAATATTATTCCACATCTTGTCGGCCTCAAATACGTGTTTATAATCATATATACACACTACTAAATGCGACTGTGTACCCCATCCGGATGAACCCAAAATTTTTCCTTAGGTGAAAAATTGGAGTTTGCATCACGGACTTGGGATCTCTGGAAAGCTTTGAGAGAACAGGCAAGAGATATAGTGTTTCATATTTATCAAAACTTTGCCAAAGCTGTGGCTGAAAATAATCTCAGCTACAGCCTGTTAAAATGGATGGTTGGAGTGAAAAGGACGTGGTCTATATTCCCCGAGCAAGAAATTGGCGGTAAAATTCTCTGTGTGATAAGGGTATATTATCACAAGGAACTTTAAAACGTCTTTAGTTTTGGCAGTGGATAAGTATTTATAAATATTAGACACTACATATATCTCTTGCCTGAAACCTTAAACGAGACGTAATCAGTTTTTTATAATGTTTCACATATTGTTCTTTGAAATGGGAGTTTGCAAATGGTGGAACCGGCGGCAATATTTCCCTCAAAATTTCGCGCATGCGGAATTGAACTTTTCTGTCTATCTGAACAGGCAATTACCAGAACTGCTTACTGGAATTGAAAGTGAACATGCAAACATTTTTAAGCTACGTCGTAAACACTTATCGTCGAATGATCGTTACGCCTCCAGTAATCGCATCATGGTTGTAAGTACCCTTAGAAGATCATTTGAAAACCCTATAATAGCCTTGCCCTCAATGGCTTCGAAACAACCAAAATACTGCCTGCCCATATACCAGCGAGTATCGAACCTCTACCCTTTATATGAGAAAGCTGTGCCTTATAATCGCAGAACCACTGCTGTTGGCCTCAATTCTTGTAATCGCTACACGATCATTACGTGATCCTAAGTAGGCTTAAAGAACCCTAAAAGAGGATCTGTGTCCCTTATCTCGACCTGGAAGGGATTTAAATGCAAAACGGCTGTTGAGCGCACTGACCCTTGGAGAGATAAGAGTTTATTTAGATGAAGCCGGCACGAAAAGTCTCATTCCAAACGGAGAGCAACCCACGTTCTGTCACGTTACATCTGCTTCAGCGGTTCCTGTCGCTCTCTCCGATACTATCAGCAAATTGATTTTTCATGTTGCGTGGACCATCATTTTATCAATATTTTTTTTTCTCTTTTTATAATACACTGATAAGGTGGACAGAAGTGTGTGCCATTAAAGTGTCTTATACCATTAATTCAATATTTATTGTAAAGATTCGCAACTTTAATGATAAGCCCTATTAGTAGCATTTATTTTACGAATTATGCATATATATATATATATATATATATATATATATATATATATATATATATAAATATATATTTTCAAGATTTTTTTTTCAATCCCAATATTAGTTTGAACTGAAAAAGGTTGAATTTGATAGAAAAAAAAAAGAAAAAATTTTCACCTGCTGTTCTGACACCTGTCCAATTACTTATATTTCTTAGAGAAAAAATCTGCTTTCTTCCAATTCCTCTTCTGCCTTCTACTTTCTCGATTAAAGATTAATTGAAGGAAATCGTACTTCACACCACGCATGATATGTCAAAAATAAGATGCCTGTTATCTTTTTACAGTAGTTCGAATTTCTCCAAATCTTATGAGTCTTCTTTAAGAACTCTTCGTTCTTAGTGTAGTCAAAACAAAAGATCTGGAAAATTCTTCTATAGATCCACATCTCAAAACTTTCGAGCTTGTTCGTATGTGAGGTTTTCACAGTCCAACAGTCAACACCATACAGCAGAACTGAACAGATGTAGGATTTGACAAGACGTAAACTCAGTTGTAGACTTATTTGACGATTGGTGAGCAAGTTTTTAAGTTTGTGAAAGTAACTCATTGCCACTTCTACTCAGAACCTTATTTCTTGGTCGCACTTCCAGACCTCGTTCAGCTCGTTCAGGACTTATCATTTCAAGTATAGTTTCAAAAACGTTTTTCATGAATGCTACAATAGTAGATTTATTGCTAAAACGGGCGTCAAATAGCATTATATTTTCGGTTTTAATCACCTTGGAGAGTCTATGGAATATAAACCAAGAATGAAAACAATTTCATAAAAATAATTACTGTTCTAAATAATTTTTGAGAAGAGAAGAAGGAATGAATGCGTGACACATGCTGCCGGCACGTGTGTTTTGATGTGTGTTCTTGGGGCCCATATGTTCTGGGGAGTAAACAATACGTCTGGTCTATTCTTTAAATCACTCCGAACGCTTTTTATGTCCATTGAACGAATGCCACCTGATTAAGGGTATGCCGAAAATATAGGGTTGGCAAATAAGTCCTTTCGGTTTTTTAAGTTGAAAGAAAACTATTGTATATTTTGAACATAATTTTTATTTTAATCTACAATGTAATGTCCATTATTTTCTATTACTTTACCCCATCTCTCCATCAGCTGAATAATCCCATGCTCATAGAATGTCTGTGGTTTATTAGCGGAAAAATGATCAAGGTGCTCTCTGACACCCTGTTCGTTTTCAAACCGTTTTCCACCTAAGGAATTTTGTAGAGACCGGAATAAGTGGTAGTCACTAGGAGCAAGGTCCGGTGAATAGGGAGGGTGGGGCAAAAGATCCCATCCAAGGGCTAACAATTTGTTGCGGGTGACTAACGAAGTGTGGGGCCTGGCATTATCATGATGGAAGACGACACCCTTTCGATTTGCCAGTTCTGGGCGTTTTCGTCGAATTGATTCATTCAATTTTGTTAATTGTGAGCAGTATAGAGTGGAATCGATTGATTTACCTTGTGGCAGCAGGTCATAAAAAATCACACCCTTGAAATCCCACCATACAGAAAGCATTATCTTCTTTGGGTGCAATCCCGCTTTAGATGTGGTTCCAGGTGGTTCGTTGCTAGGTCTCCAAGATTTTTTTCGCACCACATTATCGTAGACAATCCACTTTTCATCCCCTGTCACAAGTTTTTTAAGAAATGGATCGTTTTCTTGACGTTTTCGCAGGGAATCGCAAATGGAAATGCGTTTTGCCAAGTTGGCTTCGGTCAGAGAGTGGGGGACCCAAACATCCAGCCTAGAAACGTAGCCGAGCTTCCGCAAATGATTTTCTACGCTTGCATGTGATATATCTAGGGCCTCAGCAATGTCTCGCACTGATTGGGAAGGATTTTGATCGACTATAGCCTTAACATCAATGCTTTCAATTTCTTGTGGACGACCAGGTCGCGGTGCGTCGTTTATGTCAAAATTCCCTGCCCTAAACTTGGCAAACCAATTTTGGCACGCGCGCTCTGTTAAGGCTTTATCCCCATAGACCCCGCATATTTTTTTATGAGCCTCTGCAGCTCGCTTTCCTTTTTTGAAATAATACAGCAAAATATGCCTATAATGCAATAAATTACCGTCCATCTTCTCAGCTGGATCACAAACGCAATACTGACCTAATCTTAACAAGTGTCGACAGACATAACTGTTTACATATTACAAATAGGATAAACAATCCTCTGTTGGGATTAATTGCATCAGATAAATGTGACATATTGTAAACAAAACATGAATACAAAAACCGAAAGGACTTATTTGCCAACCCTATAATATGTTCAGAACAGCCTTTGCACAAGGTCGGTTTGCACTTTGCTTTATGCGTTTTTCACTTTTAGCACTTTATCTCCCTCCTCGATAGAGAGGACTTCCACTTTTGAGGTGTGAAATTTTTAATATTTTGGCAAACTGTAGGCCCTCATCTGATCTAAACCAAATTAAAACACAGTATTTTTAGGTTCAATTCGAATACATTACAAACCATTAAATTAGAAAATTATCTAATCCAAAAATAAGGATTCGGATTAATTAAGATAAAAATTAACTTTTACTTTTTTTTTTATTTTGACAAATGTCAAAGCTTATATGGGAACGGAAGTTGTAAGCCGACTTTGTCAATTTCCCCCCTTTACTTAGTCTAGATAATTTGCAACTTTTACTACTTCGAAATAAAAAAATGAGTTTCTGACAACTGTCAGAAAAGTGTATTATCAACGTGATCTACGGTTCATTAAAACTTAATAAATATTTCCTAAACTATTTTTGCTCATCCTAGCTTGGGATTTAAGAACGTTTGAAGAAAAAAATCAAATTCAATTACTTTATAAAGGGATTAAAAAATAAAATATTAAATTTAAAGGAATAGAACTCACCTAATGATTAGAATTTTGTAGTACACAATTATTTTTGTGATGTACGATTTTTTTTCTTTCTTTTTTTTACGGCCCCTCGACATCTAGGCCATTAGTGCAGTCATCCAGGATGCAGCGAGGAATATTCCCAACGAGCCGTGAGATAAGAAAATTCCTGCCGCCGCGCAGTGGGGCCAAACTATTTGAATGAATTAAAAAAAAAAAAAAAAAAATGAAAGCTAATTAAAATTTAGAACAACTTTGTCAGACCAGATTTTTGTTTTTTGTATCCACTGTTTATTAAATTACGTGTAAATAATTCACAAACTCTTACAATCAAACATAAAATAATATTTTATTTTTCATATAACTTAAAACAGCACTGATATCGTTGAAATTAAACATTTAAACCCTGATTAGACTTGAAAAAAATCAGACTGACATCTTAAAACGTAAATTTATCATGATTCAACGAAAAGAATTATTGAAATAATATGATATTTGAATGATTTGATAATAAATTTTGATTTTTTCCAAGTCTAATCAGGGTTTGAATGCTTAATTTCAACGATATCAGTGCTGATATTAAGTTAGATGAAAAATAAAATATTATTTTATGTTTAATTGTAAAAGTTCGTGAATTATTTAGGTACACGTAATTTAATAAACAGGAGAAACAAAAATTATTTTTTTTAGCTTTCATTTTTAAAAAAAATTATTGAAATCGGTTAAGATTTGGAGGCGGTAGACTTTTTTGAAACACGAAAAGTAGTTTGGCCCCACTGTGCGCCGGTGGGAATCGAACCCGCCATCTCCCGCACATGAATCTAAGGCGTTAACCACTAGACCACAGGGAGACCCCTCTATTCCTTTAAATTTAATATTTTATTTTTGAATTCCCTTTTAAAGTAATTGAACTTGATTTTTGAAAATACAAAAAAAAAAGCTGTAGTTTTGTCAACATTTTTATAATAATTTGGTCTTCAAACATTCTAAGTAGATGGAGCAAAAATAGGTTATGAAATTTTTATTAAGTTTTAACACTATGTACTCGGGATTATCCCGCCAAGTTTCCTGCACCTTCCTGAGTAAACTCGTCTCCCTCGTGTTACAATAAAAAAGTTTGCTTGTTTCCCGAAAAGAATGTGTTAATGGAGCGTAGATCACGTTAGACAACTTTAAAAACAAAAGTGTGTTTTGCTCCATTCCTATTAACATTTTAGGCATTTAAAGGTACTTTCCGGGAAGTAAATTTAATCCTCTACAACGTTCATACTGACTATTTCTTTCATTACGGGCATACTTTCTACGTTATTGGCACAAAGTGACGAAAAAGAAGGATTTTCTCGGTTTTTGGCAATTTGTTACTCTTTGGTGCGCTTTAGCGAAAAAATTACAGATATTAAATCGACAGCAAATTCAATTCTCTACAATAATCCGTCATAAAAATAACCCCTTTCTATGGGAGATTCCAGAGTTATGGTCTCTGGAGAAGAACTGGAGAAAGTTGAGGGGTCGTGCATTAGGTCCAATGGAAGTTCATTTGACCACGTTAAGACCCACCAAGTTTCGTTTTTAAATTTCAAAAATTGTGGAAAAAATAGGGGGTGTCAATCGAGTTTTGAACACCCTGTAAGTATATATAAATATATATATATATATATAGAGAGAGAGAGAGAGAGAGAGTTATATAGTTATATATGTGTCCGTTAACACGATACAGGCCAGAGTTTTTGTTTTTTTCACCACGAAACTTGGAATGTAGTATTCTTCCGTCGAACGATTGAACGAGTTCGTTAGCCAACAAAATCGGTCCATGTCAAGGGGGGTTTACTCTGGAGCCAAAGTAGTTATTTGCCAATACCAGCCATAATATTTGTTATATTTGAACGGAACTCGGTATTCGTTGTACTGAAGAGAAAAATTTGTAATAAAAATAAACTAAATCGGTTTACTAGAAGGGGAGCTTACTCCGGACAGAAATTACTAATTTCCTTATACCGGTCGTAATTTCTGCTGTATTGTAACGAAACTCTTTATACGTCCTGGGTATCTAATAGGAAAGAATTGTTGTGAAAATGAAATAAATCGGTCTATCAGAAGGGGGGGGGGTTGTTACTTTGTACTATGTTTGAATTGAATTCTTCCGCCAAACGTAGGTTCGCGAAACTCATCAAGATCAATAGATCAAAATGTGAAGCTTTGTGTATTTAGTACGTAGTTTAGTACCCCGCATATTCAAAACTCTGGAAATAAATTAATTACAAAATTAATAATTGAAACAGCTGCTCATAAAAAATGCAAAAGTGTAGAACAATTTATGTTTTTATTATATTTATCTACTAGCTGAATACCCGTGCTTCACCACGGCCGACAAGACGTTTTTATATTGCGATAAATAAGGTATGATCGAAATTAACGCTACTATATCATTTTGTACAGCTTACTATTGCACGGACATTAGAGTTACCCAGGAAACACCATGTGGAGGTAACCGTGCTTCCGTTGGGGAGTAAAAAAAGATACAACAACTACTTTAAAACGTTAGGTAAACAGAGACAAATACACGTTGAAAAGAATAAAACTAACAACTTTAAAGTTTTAAGCACTTATCTCTTCGATAGTCATCGCCCCACCGAACATTACAACTTCTTTGTAGAGAATTTAGTACCTAACCTTTCGAATAGCCGCCTTCTATTTACTACGATTTCCCAACCGTTTTCGAGATATTTTAGAAAATATCCTGAGATCCGAAAACGTTGTATACCATTAATACAATCATTTTCCATAGACTTCTTGCCTCCAAACGATTCCAAAGTTTAAATATCTTAGATTAGATGAATGTCAAATACCTGGTACAAGTTTCAAGTGAACCAATCATCGTTTATGAATACCCAAATAGAAAATTAGTTTAGAAAAGTATTTCTATGAATGTTTCTGGTAAATGGCTACAGAAATCGCTTTAAAAATGGTTTCATTCGTTTTCCTACGTTAAGGAACTTATAGCGTACCTGCAGGCATATGGACTCGAAAATGCAAGCGTTCCGATTTATTCGCGCACATTTTGCTTCCAAAACCATGTTCCAGTAAACGGATTCAGCTGGCTATTAAACTTGACCTTTCAAATGAGAAGAAAGATTTTTGTACCAAATGTAATCAAAATCGGACCATTTTTGAGCCAATGAGGACCTTCTTAATAATCCAAACCCCCCTAAAAGTACTTAAACATTTGAATATAAAAAAATAACCTTTCTTAGCGAGTGTTTACATTCTAAACGGATTGTCCGTGCAAAATTTCAAATTTTGTGTCAAGTGGTTCGGGATATTATTACCTCGGATGGACCAGGGCGTTAACTCTATGAGGGACATAATCACAGTTTATTTCTAGTAATCCTTTCTTAGCGAGTGCCTACGCTATATAGGGAGTGTCCATGCAAAATTTCAAGATTTTCTGTCGAGTGGTTTACTGGGCGATGATAGGTCAGTGAGTGAGTGAGTGGTATTTGACAAATATATAGTAGATATAGGTTATTTTAAGCAAATTATTCAGGAATTCACTCGACACTACCCAATTCTGAGGAAAGTGCTTAGTTATGCAGCTCCTGCGTGGCGGAATTTTTTATTACTTGCCGTTTTTCTAATTCATTTTAGAAGAAATAATAATTTGCTAGTAAAACTAAATATATAAAACGAGAAACAAATTTTGGTTGTTTGCCATTGATATTTTTGAGCGGAAGTTGAGGAGACTGATTGAGCTATCTCTGCCACTGTTAGTGACGTCTAAAATCTAACTTTTTTTTTAATGATTTCAATGGATTAGGTGTTTTAATTGTTTACAAAATATTACCTATATTTATTCCAGGCTTTACTAATGTCACTAGGGATAGGAACGTTATGGGAACGCGGTTAGATGACTCAGTTCCTGTCAGTCGGACTTTTTTGATTTTGCCCCTTAGCAACATTTTATGTTTGAGATTTGACGCACATATGTTTTTCGTTATTTACTTAAGACTAGTGAACAGTGTGGTGTTGTATTGTCCAAACAAGTGGATCGTGGAATTAATTCAGTAAGCGAATTCAACAAATATTAAAATCACATTTTTGCGATTCTATGATATATCTTGTCAAATGTTTCCCTAATCATTAAAGTGAATAATAATAGAATGAAAAATTGTAATATTCGAATAGTAAAATGGCCGGTATTAATAGCCGAAGCGTTGATACGCCGTTAAAAAATAAATAAGTAAAATAAAATGACAATAAAATTTATATGAAGACTAGTCGCCCGAGTCTGCGCCCTTCTAAGATAGTAACGCTCTTCATTCCATGGGGTCCACGTGTCCAGCTAAAAATTCCCCCGTTTCAAGATACTCTCTAGCTCTAGCTTATTCAGTACAAAAGAACGTCCTTACTATGAAAACAGAAAAAAACTTAAATCTTAATGCACATTTAAAAAGTACAAATATAAGTCATAAATATCTTTTATAAAATTTGACAAATGGGTCAGTAGAAAAAAAACACTATAAAATTCAAAATAAAAGCAATTTAAATGATTCCAATACTTTGAATGTATAAAATTACGTATTTTGTAAAATGACAATGTTTTATTGTTTATATGTGTCCATGTAAGTTTGTTTTCCGTAAATATTGAAGGATAGTGTATACTTGGACCATGTTAATCAGAAAGGAACCAAGCGACAGTACCCTTTATGTTCCAATATCACAGGCAGTTATTTAATATTTGTTTGTGAAGTAATTTGTTGTCAAACTATACAATATTTCACCAACTATTTTCGTGATGTTTCTATTTAGAACACTTATTTTTTTATCAAAATAAGGCACTTGGTTCCTTTCTCGTTAACATGATCCAATTGCTAGCTATCATCCGTCAAAGGTTCATTGTTGTCATGAGGTTTGCTGAATTTTTCCCATTTTGCTATTGGATGTGCTATTGGAATGTATAAACAGTGATATGTCTTTACATACCAGTGTATAGTATGCACTGTATACTCACTAAAATTAGCGGGTTGCAACCAGTCAATAGCCGGGCTCTAATGGCTAATCGCCAGTACATTATTAATGTATGCACTTATAAAGTTGATAAATAATTTGGATGACTAATGTACATGATACATAATGTATAGGTACTTCAAATGTAGGTTGCTTACAAAAACCGTCTGATGTATTTTATTTGCAACGAAAAATAAAATTAAATGAAATACAGAAAATGTATGATTAATATTCATATTAAATAAATACTTTTTTTTATTTGCCTAATCCCCAGGTAATTTGTGAGAAATGATTTCACCCTTTACTCGAGGGATCAGTTTTAATTGAAATTTGATATCGATTCTCGGCTCGTTTAGAGGATAATGACTGAAGGGCTATTATTGAATGAATAACAAGCTTCGCCAAACAAGCATTTCAAAACAAGGACAAAATAACAAATAAACAATTAAATTTAGAAAATTAGAATGATTAGCCAAATTATTTATTTTCTTGTTTTCCTGCGGTGGAGAAATATAATATGCATGTCTGGCAAAATAGCTCCAATAATAGTTTATAGAGTACCTATTTATTGAGTTACCATAGATTCTCTTGTTGCACTCTTGAAGCTAACGAAATGTGATAGTTTCAGTACAAGAAGGTCTCGTAATTACTCACAAGTCCTCCTAGACATGTGTTCCTCAAACATATGAGTTCCATGGACACATGTGCTCCTAGGACTTGAAAACTTGAGTTAGCTAGATAAATGGCATCCAAAGGCACTTCAGGCGTACAAACGCATGGGTTCCTTCGTCAATAGAGTACTTCGACACATACGTTACACAGAATCATGCGCTTCTTTAATGAGATCCTCAGGGTGCTTACAGAGGGCAGCGTAAAACGAGCAAAGCGCATAGCGACGAAATCAAACGATCGAGTTTATAGTGAAGTGCATAAAGTGGATCATCTGGCAACACAGAGATAAGAGATAGAGTCAGAGATTAGCAACGATTTCAACTCACACTAAAACTCATACTTTTACCAACTTATCAGTTGACGTAGCAACTTTGTTCGCCATGGTCTTTGCTCACTCTACGCTCCACTCTACAAGCTGACTTAGATGCACCTATATTGGAAACGATCCGATCCGATAGCCTCCGACTGTCGGAAGGAAAACGAACACAAGTATCTCTACGGAGGCGCCTACATTAGTCCCGACCCGATCCGATCCGATAACTCCCGATTCCCGGGAGTTGAAACTAGTATCTAAATCGATATCGAACGACCGACACACAGTGGTGCAAACGACATATTGTATTTCAAAAACGTCTACAGTCTCTAAATCGTAACCGATTTCAATGCATTTTATTCAAAATGAATGGTAATCAAATATTGAACAAATTTGTTTAGTAAGACTTTTGTTTTTTGTTTCCCTTGTTTATTAAATTACTTGTAAAAAAGTTAAATTTACGAAGTTTTACAATCTATATAATTATAAATGAAGTGTCTGTTTTTTCTTATACAAATCCACCCCCTTTGGCCGATTTTGGCCAAACTTGGCACACTGATAGGCCTTGACCCGTCAAGACTCGTAGGCTAGGTTTAAAACGTCTACCAGCTTTCTGTCTGTATGTCTAATCCTTATACAAATCCAAACCGTTTGACCGATTTTTACCAAACTTGGGACACATGTAGGTTTTGATCTGGGGAGTGTCATAGCACAGGTTGAAATCGTCTAGGACTCACAGTTCGGATGTCACGGGTCCGAAACTATGAACCCGAACAGTTACAGATTTGCGTTATTAGATTTTAATAATAATTATTTGGTTTCTAATTTATTTTATGCTTTTCTAGATGCAGAACGTAGGTGTAGCATGGCACGCCTGGTAACAGCTAGTTGAACATTAAATAACATTTTGTTTTTCATCTAACTTAATATTAACACTGAGATCTTTGAAATTAAACATTCAAATTATGATTTGACTTTGAAAAACTCGGACTCATAAAACGACCAGTGTAATAATAAATCATGCCTAACATATATCGTCCTTACCATGTCAAACTATCGAATATTAAAAATCTCTTTTTTCAGATTCGAGACTTTGCTCTTGGTTTGTGGACGATACGGCTGGTATGGGCCTTTAATGCCTTAAATAAAGTATCGAATAATACCATTTTTCACTATATTACTTATTCAATGGATAGAATATCCTCTCAAATTTGCTCCGATTTGTACATTCGATAGTTTGGCGTGGTAGGGACGACTTATGCCCACTCGATCCCATTACCTCTTGAATTGATTTGTTTAACCCAAGGTCCTATGTCCTATATTGGCTTCCGGCCACGACTAGATACCATCGAAACGAATCAAAATATCTCATCTTCTAAATGAGTCCGAGTTTTTAAGTTTTTACTTTATATCCGTAAAGGCTACATAGAATTCTGAAATTGCATTGCTTGTCAGGTGATCCACTTCACCCCGGTCATCCAAAATATCCTTTCGGGAAGGCAGTTGACGTCAGCTGGTATTTAAAAAAGTCCGTCTCGCAGGAACTGCATCATCTTATCGCGGTTCCGTTCATATCCCTAGTCTAATTTGGAAAGATTAAAATAGAAGCAGTTATTATTTTGGTTCCACCAGTCTTTTTTTTTAAATTAATTATTATAATGGCGTGTCAACCCTTAAGGTCACTAACGATATTCCTGTGTGTAGTAAAGTCTTGAAAGGTCATGATTTACAATCTTATCTGGAAGGGTCGGCTAACACGAGAATCTGTCCCGCTAGTGACAAGGTCTTGGAATCCTGGAAATCTATATTTCTAACAATAAATTGTTTTTGTTATTTTACTTAACCAGTTTTATTGTCAAATACATTATCCAAGTATACGCAATTAAAAAATAACAAGGAATAAAACAGACAAAAAGAACCATTCGAATAAACGAAATCAATTAATTTAAAGTTTTAAGCACTTATTTCTCCGATTGACATCGCCTAATTAAAACTTTCTTCAGAACCTTTTTTGTAGAGCATTTAGTAAGCTTTCGAATGGTAATGTTCCGCTTCACAAGATTGTCAACGGATTTCGAGATACTAACGAAAGTATACAAAGTTACCAAAACATTTTTTGTCTGTTAATAAAATATTTTATTCTAACCCTTCCTTTACTCTAAACGTAACAAAAATTTCAACATATTAGTGTTGATGAAATTTGAACATGCAGAAAATGTTTAAACTGTATCCCATAATTCTAAGTACCAAAATCAAAGACAAACAACCCTCCCTAGGAAGGACGCTAGGCAGTTGAAAAGCTATATCTTGGAAATCCATATCTCTAACATTAAATTGTTTTTCTTATTTTTCTTAACCTGTTTTATTTTCAAATAATTTATCCAACTATAAGCAATTAAAAAATAACAAGGATTAAAAAACAGACAAAAAGAACAGTTCGAATAAGCGAAATCAATTACTTTAAAGTTTTATGCTCTTATTTCTCCGATTGACATCGCCTAATCAAAACTTTCATTAGAACCTTTTTTTTAGAGCATTTAATAAGCTTTCTAATGGTATTCTTCCGTTCACCAAGATTCTCAACCTTTTTCGAGATATTAAGGAAAGTAAACAAAGTTAATAAAACTTTTTATTTCTGTTAATAAAATATTGTATTCTAACCCTTCCTTAACTCCAAACGTAACCAAAATTTCAACATATTAGTTTTAATGAAAGTAGAACATGCAGAAAATGTTTCAACTGAATCCCATGATTCTAAGTACCCAAACCAAAAACGGTATTCAAAAACTATTGTTCCAATTTTCTCGAAAACGGTTAAAGCTATCGCCTTGAAAATGGTTTCATTCGTTTTCCTAGCCCAAGAAGCCTATAAAAAGAGTACTTACAAGCTTATGAACTCTAAAACGTAAGCGTTACGATTTTTTCTGCGCGAATTTCGCCCCAAACGCCATCTTCCAGTGGGCGGATTTTGCTGGTTAACGAACTTGACCTTTCAAATTAGACGACTGATTTTTGTACCTAATTTCATCAAAATCGGACCATCAGGGAAGCCAGAAATGAGCGAACAGACAAATATATATATATATATATATATATATATATATACAAATTTGAACCACCGTTATTTTCGGTCTCTAGGGGTTCTGAAACGCGAAATTTCCTAGTCGGTACTTCCGGATTGTTGCATTGTATCAACCTTTTAAGCGGGGTTCCTCCCTATGGCGGAGGGAGGAACCGCGCTAAAATGTCCCAGGCAATTTTCCAAAACTTGTCCACTCCCAGCTCTCATAACGTACACCTTTACATTATATAATAGATATTTCGTTCTTTTTCTTTTCATTCCTTGATATGAAATATAATACAACCCATCTTCCATTGTGGATTCAGTAGGGCACTCGAGAAAACATGAACAAAATATGTGTATATTTTTACACATTCTTGGTTTTAAATAATGCGAGCACTTTAATAGATCAAATATTATTAAGACATAAATTTGAAATTTATGAGGAAGTAAGCTGCATATCCGAAGATGGTTTCACAAGAAGGGCACACATTGTGGCCATAGGTCGTCTGGCATCCATCGGAATTATTTTGGATCTGACTGTAAGACTCGAGATACACGAGAATCAGCCCATATCAGTTGAGAAAGAAAATAAATCCATTTTTAAAAAATGTAATCCCTATTTGTGTAAAAATTGCAGAATCGAAAATGGAGAGGCAATCGGCCTTCCCTTTGGTGCAAGAGGTTCGATGCCTTCATTCACACAATATGTTTTGAGAAGTTGGGACATTAAATGCGACTTTGAGTCACTGGCTCGTTCAATAACAAAGGATTCCATTAGAATTGTAAATCACTGTTTGTAAGGCTTAAGAAAGAAATAAGAAAACACATAAATTCTAAAAAGAAAAATTAAGAATTTCAATAAGAAAATAAAATGAAAAGAATAAAATAAATCAAATCACATATAACCAACTGATGGCTTATGTGTAGGCCGGAAGCTTATTATCATTCCAAGGAGAATAAAGTGTAAAAGAAAAAAAAGAAAGGAACATTTTCCTTCGAATGATAAGAAAGCTGTCGCCAAATATGATTAGCCATCAGCTGGACATGACAGTTTCTCTTACATATTTGAGATTTATTACACAAAATCATCATTGTTATTAATCAGAACCATTTGTGTACTTAGAAATTACTTTTTTTTATTTCGATTTGCCACTACTTTTACTTTTTTTATAATATGTAGTGATGCATCCTTTGGAGTTTAAAGCAGCACTTATCTTTTGACCTATTCAAATTGCATGTTATTTGTCAGTTTCATTCTAGCCCCATACCTTCCTCCCCAGTTTTTTTATTTTTGATTCTTACTGTTGTTCATTTCTCTCTCTTACTATCTGTAGGTATGACTCTTTCTATTTCTTCCCTTCCTCTCTCTCTGTACCCTTCTTCCTCCTTTCCCTATTGCACAAAATGGTTTTATCTTCCTGTGTCGTCATTTAAAAGAAATAAAATAGAGTCTGGGTTTTAGTGCCTCCTTAGATCGCACCTACCTTAAAGGACAATTGGTACGGTAAACATCAGGCAGACCTAGAATAGTACTTCCCAAACTATTTCACTGGTGTGCCGTATAGTCAAGAATTAGATACCTCTACATTAACTACCCCATATATATATATATATATATATATATATATATATATATATGTATATATATATATATATATATATATATTCGGTACTAAAATTACTTCGTACCAGAAATCTTTTTGGTGTTTAATTATTATTATTTTCGGATGATGCTACATCTGGTTGCCTTGGGTGTAGATGTGTATAATAAGTGCATATAGGATGTATACTAGAGAGCTAGGAAGGACATAGTATCTAGTAAGACCCTGAACAGCTCCTGACCAGCAAATGCCATTAGTGAACACGCCGTGTCCACCTCCTTCCTGTTCGTTCTGATCGTGTCCTTCTATCCTGTCCTTCCAGGCTCTCCGAGTCACTTCCAGGGGCCTGTCTTACCTTATATGTTCTTCCATTATGATACACTTTATTGTTTTATATTATCATAAACTATTGGGATGATTTCATGATTGTAGCCTGAATGTTTTTGAGTCAATTTCCTCAATATTATGTCATTTTCTGTATTAAAAAAAAAAAAAAAAAATTATTTGCCATTATCAATAGTATTAGCCATATTAGTTTCAGAACGAATATAAAACCTTTTTGAACATGTTATAAAATTACAATTTTAGAACGTACCTAAAAATAAACGTCGTGCTATTCACTTTTTTAATATCTCTATAGTACATATATAATTTTCATTATTATGAACAACACTTCACAGGATGATGATGACCTTTGACCCTTTCGTCCTTAAACCCTATCCATCCATTTTCTGTAAAATCACAATTATATTAAATAAAATAATTCAACTTTATTCGTAATAGAATTCGTTTTGATATTGTTTTTTGAACGCATTTTTTAGTGATAAAAAACTCGCTTTCATCGACATTTAACCCCTGTGTTGTATGTATTCGTCCATCACTTATTCATGACCTTCTAGAGTGTTTTATAAAGTTTTACAGTAGAATGATTACATCAATATTTAAACAATCACAGAAAGTCCTTTAGATTTAAAAATCAATACATTATTTAGGAGTATTTTATTCAGGAATTTTCATATGAAATTAGTGGTTATAATGGTATAATAACTTACAAAACTTATCACCGGGCTATATGTTGGTTGCTTCCCTATCATAATACCACCAGCTCATATGGTAGGTCACTCATTTAGGTACTGGCCACGCCCCACGTTGCTTAAGATCGGGTATCCGGTGCAACACTCATAATACTATATATATACTTGTTATTTAATTAATACTACTGCAAAAGATGCAGTTGCACCCTCTTTGAGAAGCCTGTATCAATTGTTTTATTGATGTTGGAGCAGCACCTTATAGCGAAATCAGTGTTCGAAAGTATGCTTTACAGATAGCAGCTAACTGCATCTTCCTATGGACATAAGGTTGACATGAGTCTCGTTCGAAGAACACATGACGACATTTTTCGATCTTTCTTTTATGAGTGTTACCCCATTATCTATATTTGCACGGAAAGTGCTATTATGGATATGGCGCATTAGCTTATGACTCCCCTCCGCGTCCCCGACTGCATTTAAATTCGACGATTGAGAGTAGCGGTGTGTGCCGAAGGATGATCCGTATTCCAGAGAGGTACCGTCCCCCTACGGGAGTCCCTTGGCATCAGATCTCCCTAGCTACTCCCATGAAATACAATCAGCCATTCTGATTGTCCGAGTGCTTTGGATTCAAGGCGCTGTCAGACAGCGTGTCTCCCCTCCAGCTGGAATTATTACTGCATCCTAATAACTGCCATCTTCTCTTATGAATTAAAATTTACTCCCTTGAGAAAGTCTTTTTTTCGACAGCAATCCATCGGCGCGTCTTGCGACCTGAGTTGGTTTTGTCATTAAGATGCTCTGGACGGGAGAGAAGAAACTTTGGGTATTTTTCGTTTAATACCTGCACCTCTAAATTACTACAAAAATAAACACATTTCAATTGAAGGGGCAAAATAGTGCCAAGCAACACTTTTAAAAAACCATAATTGTGCCTGCTAAAAGTTGGATATCATGTGGAACTATCAGTCTATGATGCAAATCCTACTGAAATATGAGTACAAGCTCTGTATGCTACTTAATATTGTTTCCCCTAACCATTTCAACTGATATTCCCACATAATATCCAATATATAGCAGCTACAGTTGAGGTTTATTAAAAATGTTGCTTAGCACTATTTTGCCCCGACCCCTTCAATTAAAGTATGAATTTTATTATGACTTGGCCATTAATATTTTAGTGATACCGGAACGTAATAGGTTAGTTTACATTATGGCTTCATTCAAGTTATAATATAACTTGAATGAAGCCATTGTTTCAAATCATCATATTATGATGATTTGAAACAATCAGAAAAAGAGTAGAGGCTGGGACACTGGGAGATGAATTGATTACTAGTCTGTGAATTTTTGTGGAGACACAAGTTTATAAATAAAGACCTTTTTCTGATAGTATTGGATCACATTTATAATTTGAACATCTTGGTAGTTTAATATTAAATTAAATTGAATTATTGGAGGCCCGGTGGCCGTGAGTGTTTAAGGCTTGAGCACTTAACACTCCGTGCCTAAGCTCGTGAGTTCGATTACCAGTTGGTGTGGTGGCTTTTCTTTGAAAAAAAAAAGCATCAACCATATCCTGGCTAGACAAGGGTTGCGACCTATAGATAACCCGTCCTAAAATTCTGAGTTAATTATAATAGGCGTTAAAATTTAAATGAATTTAATTAGGGATGCGTAAATTAAACGAAAAAAAAACCGATGTTTTTAAATTTTGTATCGAAAAATGTTATATTGCGCCTATTGGCCCAAAAGGATCGAGGTACTGACCTCACTGTTTGCAACAAAAACAACCGATGTTTGAGATAAGATTTTGCAGAAAAGAGTGAGCGATCTTTAGGCCTGAGCTATAAGATAATCTAACTCTTTAGTCAACTATTTTCCAATTATGGAATATTCATTACCCGAACCTGGGGGCTTAATGAAGAAAGGCCAGTGTTGCCTGGGGGGCAGAATTTAATGTATTCCTCCCCTCTCCCTCCTAAATTGAGAGCTACCCTCTTGAAAATTCATTTCTCCTCATGAATAATTATTACAACTAAAGTTATTATCATGCCATTCATAATATTTGTCCACAAAATATACGTTGTGATAATGGGCTGGGAAGAGTTTGTTTACTCATGGAATAAAACGGTTGATGATTTAATTGTACTGTGAAGTTAACGCTTCAGGCAGATATTTGAAAACAGATCGTCCCGTTTTATGCTCGGATGTCCAGCAAATCGGACAATTGGGCTTCATATCAGCATGGAAGGATTATTCATTTTGTTGATCCAATTCAGGAGATACCTTTATCACAAGTCAGAAGATGTTGAGAAATTCATAAAACTGTAAGGAGATCATCGCCAAAGGAAGCGGGACTCTAAAAAAACAACAACAAATAAAGTAAAATAACACGGTAAAGCGGAAGTGAACCACCATTTTGGGGGTTCTCGGGTGTGTTGAATCCTAATCTGACATTAGTTTTTCCCCCTGTACATCAATTTTTGAAAATATAGGGCTTTTAAGTTGTTTTTTATAATAATAGTTTTAAAATTTGCTCTGTCTACAGAAAGTTTTTTTGGCGTTCTGGTTTCTATAATGTTTAATGCTCTTTAGAGTGGAGAATACGAATATAAAGTTAGATGTTTCTTGTTGGTTCGTTTTTATTTTTTTTTAAATATACTTTTAGCAAAACAAAAACATGCAAAAATGCAGTAAAATATAAATTTGTCACAACTTTAAATGCATTTTTTACAAAATATAAAATTGGTAAGAAATATCGAATTGCATATTTGGATTCTCCATTAAAATTCCTTTAAGGAAGAGCTCTTAAAATTATTAAAATTACATAAATGAGGCGGTAAACATTTTTTAAAAGCATAGCCCCTTTTTAATCACCCCCAGCTACCTAACCTCTGCAAAATGATTTTTTTATGTTTCTTTGCTTAAAAGTATATTTTTTTACAAAAACGAACCAACTTATCAGAAATTCAACTTCAAATTCGTATTCTCCAGCCCAAAAAGCATTAAAAATTATAGAAACCAGAACGCCCAAAACAAACTTTTTATGTAGAAAGAGCAAATTTTAATATTCATTATTATAAAAAACAAATTAAAATACCTATATTTTAAAAACTTGACCTATAGAATAAAAAACTAATGTCAGATTCGGATTCAGCACACCCGAAACCCCCAAAATGGTGGTCCACTTACGTGTTATTTCCAAAATTTTAAAATTTGTTGACTTGTTTAATTATTGTTATTGCTATTTAGGCAAAGGATACCTCGCCGTGTGGTAAATATAGAATAAAAAAAAAACAGATTCACAAGCTCACGTATACATAAGCCCACCTATTCTGTGCTGCAAGAGGGTCGCCTATTTGTGTATCCGAACCCCCGTTAAGTGTAGTAAACAGTGAAAAAAGATCCTATTTAAAGGCTGTTGTTCTATACTTTTGGCAGGCTCTACCAACCTTGAGGAATAGCTAGGATTTTTTTGAGCTAAATCAGGCCAGATAACGTTGTACTTTAGCATCAATAGAAGTAAAGGAATGCTCAAAATTTATTAGAATGTTTTCTCTCTTTTGAAAGAAAAATCCTCAAAAGATAAGCCTCTATATTTATAAATCCTCTATTTTAGGACGGCCTACGAAAATAGTAATGTAAAAATAAGATGTATGCAGTAAAAAAAAAAGATAATGTATACATTTTAACCTCAAGGTAATAAAATGTTTAACTCTGTTATGCACCACAATATTTTTAATGTTTTGTTAGACGTTGGTTATGATATTAAATTTATATATGCCATTATTTGATATTGTCATTTATTTGCCTCATATTAAAAGTAACGTGACCTTTACCATAGGAGAATAAAATTACAAAAAAGATAAAAAATTCTGAAAATTATTATTATAAGTATACAAATTATAAATGACAAATGTCTTGATGTTCTGAAAAGGTTTTAACTTTCAAAAGTAAAAAAAAAAAATAGATGATATACAATCTTCACGAATTACATACAAATGATTTAGAATCTTTACCTTTGAACATAAGCACATTAAATTAAAAAAAAAACTCAGTAAACAACCATTCAAACAGAAAAACAATGATGACATGGATTTACTAGTTTATTATTTTGTTTTCACAAAGAAACTAAAGTTCTATTTAATTTTGTTTAATTTAATTAAAATTAATTTAAAATTTACATGTAATTTAAACATATCCATGCCACAAACCGGAAAGCCTAATAGTTTATTTTAATAAAACTCCAAATGATATGTGTTTAATACTTCTCTACTACGAAGAAAATTATTTCTAGGCTATTATTATCGGGATAGTCCTAATTAATGAACCATCAAAAGATATTTCCTCTTTATGCATTTTCAACTAAATAAAGAAATCAGTATTTAATCAGAGTTTAATTTCGTCTAAGTATATTTTGATGTAATAAAAAATAAATTGTTGCTTTAAATAAATTAATTTTAATAAGAATTTTATCTCTCGACTGAAGTATGTTTATTAAAAGCTGGAATTTTCAAGTTATTTATATTTTTAACTGTGTTATAGTTGAGTAATAAAATATGAGCGTTGAACTACCGAACATGAACAGTAATATGAGGTGGTGTTGATTAGGCTAAGAATAGGCCGTTAGTTACATTGCACTAGCACTTTCAATTAAGATAAACGAATTTTGTTTTTATATATTTCTTCATACTTCTTCATAATAACAATAATATGTTAAACATATTGTCATAATTTAAATGTTATAACATCAATCACACTTAATCTTTACAAGGAAAATAAGTTTTTTACTGAAGTAAGCCATCTCCAAAAATCAGAAAGATAAAATAAATGATTTTATTAAATTATTGATCTATTATGCTTTATCAAAGGCTCCTTTAAATTGAATAAAGAATTAAGCAATTCATAAGAATCCTTTTTATCTGCTTGGAAATATTTCAAGTTCGGTCATAAATAGTTTATATAAATAACATTTAAAAACAAAAATGAGTTTGAATTACAAACGATTCATTAGAGCTATAAATAAAATAGACAGTGAAGGTATAGAATGTTCAAAGAAAGTACCAATAACAAAATGTTTAAAAAAAGGGTGATAATGCACTACAATAAAAATGGGTAGCAATTAGAGAGTTAATTAAAAATAAAAGGGTAACATGTTAACATGAGTATGGTTCTTCGGACTTACTTACTGTATTAATATATCAATATTCCTTTCGTTTATAATGTAATAGATACATATTATCCAGATTCTACCGTTTTGACTCCAAACTATATAATAAATATAACTGTTGGCTGATATAAATAAATTTTAATAATAATTAACCCTTTTGAGTGAAGTGAAGTTTATTAGAAGGGAATTTCCTTTGGTTTTAAGTTGGTGTATCGAGTGAAATCAATCGTTAAGTTGAATAAAGGGCTGCTGCTGCTGTAAGTTTCGAAGCAAGCCTCCCTGAGTTTTGGGAGTTGTTGGCTGCAACTTGCTCCCTCTTTGTAAGGGAAAGTCTTGCTTGAATGTATCTTTAATCAGTTTCTTCCCCTCTTCTCTGAGTTTGATAAAGGCCTCTCTTATTATTCATTCTTGGTATTTGCTCTTTTGTGAAGTTAAATAAAACTTGGGATGTTAAACAAGTAAAATATTGTAGGAGGTCGAGAAAGAGTTTGCTGACTTCCTGTTCAAAGAAGTTAGATATTTCTAATAATTCAATTGTGGGGATAGAATTCCACATATCCATTTTTATAATATTGAAGTAATATTTGTATTTGAGTTTTTCATAGATAGTGTTTAAATGAAACTTTTTAGAAAAGAATTATTCATTTATTTATAAGTGGTTCGCTACTAAGGTGTTTTACTCCTTGGAGATGAACCAGCATTGTGATAAGACTTCACTTATTACTGTAAACAGAGGTATGAAAATGTTTGTTATGTCTAAAAGCATCTGGTTATTTTGCACATGTATTCAAATGATACCTTATAGCTTGGTAATTTGTAAGTTGGAGAGTCCAGCAGTCTTACTAATAGGTATTAATATTTTGTTTAATTGAATTGTACAAGTCTTGGTTTGTTATTGATCGGATAAGCTCATGTTGCTTTAAAGCCAGTTTTGCATATGTTTCTGCTTTAAAATGTTCCCCCAAATCTTCATGCCCTGGCAGCCAGTACATTGTAATGTGTTTGTTATGTGAGTGAATAGTTTTGAAAATGTCTATTATTATTGCCTACTAGAAGTATCTGTCTGCTAGTGCCTGTAGTGTGCTCAATCAGTCAGTGCATGAAACCACATCTTGTTTTTCTGTCCTGGAAATGTTGTTCAGTCCAATAAGAATGACTTAGAGCTCAGCTGTAAATATGCTACAATTATCATTAAGTTTCTTGGTAAAGATTTTTTCACCAACTATAGCTGAGGCTCCCATACCATTATCTGATTTAGACCAATCAGAGAAGATAAATAATGTATTACAGTTACTTAGGCTACATTCATTAAAATGTTTTTGATAAATTAATTTTGAAGTTGTATAATATTTATGAAATTTTGATAAAGACTTATTTGTAACTTAATTGTGTATTGTCCAAGGAGGAAAGGGAATCAGGCTTTGAGTCAGAATTTCTGTATTAGGAGTTTTTAGAATATGTTGGATCTTTATGTATCTAAGATTGAAGGGGTCCAGAGACCCTTCGATCTTAGATGGTTTAGAGTCTGTACTTGTCTATGAGTTATTATGTATAATGAATAAAGATATATATATATATATATATATATATATATATACAGTGATGTGGGGTGGGTAAATACCCAGTGGGTAGGTAAATATAAATTGGGTATTTACCCACAGGGAAGGTAAATACCCAAAAAGTGGGTATTTTCAGTTTTTGAGCTTGATACAACTTCTTTGAATATTTTTTGGTGCAAACAAGGACTGAAACTTACCCATTTGATCATAAAAGCTTAATGAACATTAATACTTACCCAGTAATATTTTAAAGAAAGTTAAAAGTCGGTCCGGGTATTTATGGGTATTTACAACTTAATGTATATCTATGAATTTTCATGATTACTTTTACAGTGGGGAAGGATAATTAATTTTAAAAAGGTTTTAATGAAGCCTCTTCAATTATCAAGGGCTTATTTAAATTTAAATAAAAGTGCCAAAAACATTTTTAATGTTTATTATACTAGTTCAAAACCATTTTAAGCTAAGTTTAAGTTTGTGATCCTTGTTAATATTATTTGAAATTATGCTCATACAGTAGTAACAACATTACAGTAAGCGGAAATCTCATCAGAAATGAAAAGGTAGCTTCTTGATGACAGAGTGTTTTAAGTCCAAGTTGGGAAACTAGTTACTTGATCCAATTGTTGAACTTATCACTGCCATTCTGTTAAATGACCCTTTGATCCACACAGTTCATAAGAGATTTAAGTATTACTGAAAACTCTTCAACAAGAAACCCAGAATCTTCTCTTCAAAAAACAGAGGAAAAACTTGTGTTAACTAAATAGGAGAAACGCATTCAGTTTGGTGTTGAAAACCCACATCTTGTTGCAGACTTGTTGAACTCTTCCATTTGTTTTGTGTGTGAGTTAGGCAGAAGCATGGGATTGAAATCAGTGATTTGTAACATTTAATGCAATATTCATCATATTTTAAAGGATTTATTTGCAGGAAATAGTAAAGACGGTAGAGCTTATGTGTCTACAAATAAGCCATTAGTTATTCGAGTACATTAATTTAACGAAAAAACAAAGGCTTAAATCATTATAATGTGATCATACCAATCAGTCATACTGTTATAACAGGGAAACATATTTTTTAATTAACACTCTTTTTTTTGTAGTATTATTATTCAGTATCTAATCTGTTTTAATCTATTTTTAAAATTGCTTTTCACTTGATCCTATCTTTGTAAATAGGGAAAAAAATATTGTCGTAAAGAATGCTCATTGATAAACGTTATTTGGTAAAAACCTTTGAAAATAGTAATAAGAGCCTTCACAAGTTTTCTTTTACTTATGAATGAATTAAAAAGGTATATATCAGATCACATATTTAAATTTGTTATTTGCCCTTCGGTCGAGAGATATCTGGCAGCAGCCTTGCTCTCTGTGGACAAGATTGCTTTGATGTGACCGCCAAATACCGTGCGAGCGAGCACACGCACAGCGTCATCATATTATATACGGCATTGGAACGAATCGTCTAGTCCGAATACTAGCCTCTGATATTACATTACGCGCTGTCAAGACCAAACTGTGATCGGAGGAGAAAGCACAAATACGTAATTTTATAAATACTGGCTAGTAGGAATTTGTATGTTCCATAAAAAACAAATCGAATAGAAAAAAGCGTGGTAAACAGCGAATCGGAGACCAATATAAGAGAACAACACGGTAGTCCGACCAAGTTTTTTTTTTAAATTTAATTTTATTTGTGAGCATCTACAGTTAAATTCAAGATTCACTCAACAAAATTATTACATATATACATCCAATTACAATATTGTATATATACATCTTATTTAATAAATGGCATTATGCATCCGGTTATGCGATTAATAATTATTAATTATAATTAATACATCGAGTTACACAATTTGACCATAATCATTCCTTACACATTACATACACATCACATATATTTTACATATATACTACATGTTATTTTCTTACATATTAAATATGTAATGAAAGATGAAGTTAAAATAAGGATAGGAGAGAAGAAAACTCTAGAGAGAATACGTGGAAGACTCTGTACACTGCAGAACTTCGAACTTCCTAAAAGAGATTATTAGCCTGGACGGATTTCGAACAAAATTTGGTATCGGATTTCTATCAAAATTAAAAGTTATTCAACCGTTTACTCAAGGGATTAAGCAAAGAAATAGCACCTACCTTCCAGTTTTTCAAAGATAATAAGTTGCACGTAGTAAACATTATCTGGGCTCGCACTCAAACGAAAATAATTACATTGATCAGGAGAAAGGCAATCGAGGCTGGAGGTTTTCTAAATAGGTGGAAGGTACATAAAGCGACAAATTGTGCTGTTCTTAGGTCAACAATGCTCATCATTCTGACGTACTTTTCGGAATGGTGGGCTCTAACGCAGAAGCACAAGTTGCGAAATGAGGGGCGAATGAAGGGAAACAAGATTAGACCAAATCCGCAACACCACAATCAAATACAACTTTAATTTGTAAGCTACCTATGTGATAATAGCGGAGTATCAACTGAGATGCCTTGGAGACCTCCTACGAATGGAGCAGTGTAGAATTTCTGAGCCAAACCGAAAAGGAATATACAGAAAATGGGGTCTCGAATGGCACTGGTGGTATACCACCAAACACGAAAAGAGCTGCATATAGGCTTCCTTCTCGCACTGCTTATAGCGGTACAGAGGACTTAATAAGATGATAAACACAACATATACACTTTCACAAGAATGAACGTGTGTAAAAAATATAGATTAATGTGAAAAATAAAAATTGCTCTACAAAATAATAATGCTTCATTTTTACTCAGTAAATATTATTTTTTTTTTCTCTCTACCTTTCTAATTATCAAACTATATCAAGCCACGATTGCAGATAAGGTTTAATTCTCCTGGAGACTTTCTTTTATGCAAATTATACATGCGTTTTTAAATGTAAACAGAAGGTAAACAATTGATTTTAGAAACACCCGCCAAAACAATCTTGCACATCTGAGGGGGAAGTCCAAAAAAGATCATAAATGTCTGTTAACTGGCCGGTGGTAAATGAGCAGAACAATTATTTCTACAAATATTGTAGAAAATGTTTATTATAATTTAAATAAAAAAAATCCAGAAAAGGAATAACTTCGAGAGTGGATATATATATTTAAATCACACACAGAATTCCAAAATAAGAGAGTGGCTATCCAGTAGAGAGGTCATAATCTGGCTGGATATGCCGGTGAATATTTGGGGAATGCATAAGAGGAAAATCCAGCTGATATTTTGTATAAAGCATATTTTACCATAATACCATGCATATTTCATGCTTCTACATTATTCAACATATTTCAGATTGTTTCGAGGGTTGGCGGGTCCGTTCTCTCTCCCAACATGAGGTCTCTTTGTCCGCTGTACTTTATGATTGCCTAGATATGATGGGGAAAAAAATTATAACCCAGTCTCATTTTTCGTAATAATAACATAATTTAGTATTCAGTCCTCCAAATATTAGTGCAAAAATATAATACAATAAAAACATTATTTTAAGTAATAACAATGTTATTTTATAATAAATAATTATGATTTTAAGTAATAATATACCTAGATAAATTTATTTTTAATTTTATTTTTTTGGTTTCGTTTCCTCCTTCTCAAGGAGAGGAAATTCACTTGAGAGGTCGACCTAATGACACAATCCCAAAGAGCTGATGAGAAATGTCGACGTTGCATTACACATAAATTATGAAAAAAGAATATCTTACAATATTTATTGTAAAAAAATATATTTATTTACTCTCTTACCGACATTTTTCACATCGCTTTGGCATGCTCTTCAGCGGAAAAGTAATAAATAATAGTAATTAAAGCCACAATTTGAAGGGAAAAACCTTACATCTGCAGGGCCACTTCCTGATTAGTCAAAGACTAATGAATCCAATATGGCGGAGATATGTCAGCTGATCAGTAATCTATATGTAATATGGTTAAAATTTATAATTAATTTATAAAATAATAAGCTGAGTTATTAAGTAACCGTCAATCTTTGATTTTGACAGTTAAATGTTTTAAGTGTTTTATTTAGAACTTAATTTTTATTTTTAAAGACATGGACGCTTTCTTTAATTTTTCTTTGCAACCCATTTATTTCCTTTCTTAAAACGATTTTGTTATCAACATCAGAATCATGTTCACATTTTATTTATTGCAGAACGTTCTACTCTTCCAGATGAGGCTGTAAGATTTCTAATTTTTTTCATATTTTTTTGAGATGTGAAATATGTAAGTTTGATAGTAAATAAACGTATGTTAAATGTTGCGTTTTAGTTTCCTTCTTTAGTTATTCATAAATTATGATTAATGTGGGAGTAGACGAAGGGGTACACTCTATATTAAGCTTTCAAAATCACACAACATGTAAGCATTATAAGAAAACACGCTAAGTGCGATTCGTAATTTTTTCCAAATTTATCTTTATGTAACATATACCTGTTGGGTTATAAACGTTTAAAAAAATGAGTCGGTTGACCTTTGTTATTTTAATACGGCGCCGGCAGTGTGTACACCCAGCAATAAAATAAATGGTAAGTACGTAGTACGGAAGAAGGGAAGGCGCTGAAGGACGTATAACCGGTCTGCGGGATGTTTCGCAACGTAATACATGTTAAACGCAGCTAGTAAACCGTAAGGAGCAATTTAATTCCATTGAAACAAGTACGATTCAATCCGGACAAATTTATTCCAATGGTAAATGCACTTTGAGCTGCGAAATCAATCGGAAAAGATGTGCATTAAATATGCAAAATAGCGCATAGAAACTAGACACACTTGACCGTCGGAGCCGGACCTTGGATTCTCTAGACTGGTCTGCATTGCCACCAGGGATATATTCCTCTCACAACGTTATTTGCATATTTTAACCACTTCGCGCACTTACGGAATGAACAATTTGTTATTCCTACGAGAATCGAATATTCCCTTTCCTCTCACCTTGAGGCAATTTGATAGGAATAAATATTAGAACTTGATAACATTATTTTTAAGTTTATTTTAGTTTTTTTTTCATCATTTGACGAACAAACGAAATCTTTTTCCCTAAAATCTTCTTACTATCAGGTAAAAAATCATCTTATTTTTCCATGTAAACACTGTCAACAAGTATGTTGTGTTCGTGAATTACTGTGTTTTGTTCCATTGACTCAACAAAAAGAGAATACCTTTTTGTTGGGTCAATTAAGGAAAAATCAATTTCACTAAATTGCTATGGTTATCTTTTCTTTCTTAAATATTGTTGTAAAAATTTGCATGTTTTAGGTATTTCATAAGCTCATGAATTTACTGGCTACTATCGTTTAGTAAGTCGGTCAAAAAGTAGGGTAATTTCAATTTTGTCCTGAGTCTGCTCTCTGTCAGTATGTGTTTTATCGATAAGTCTGTATTACAGTATGTATATGTCGGTCTGTCCTTTCTTGTCATAATGTAGGAGTGTGTCAGTCGTGAATGGCCAATCCTTAGACGGCATAAAACGTCTATTTGATCTTTTACTGGATGACCATTCCTGTACAGTGTGCTTGATTTCTCGAAGCTTGTTGTCAGTCGTGTTATACCAGGATTCTTCCCATTTATCTGTTACATATCTCTTAGATAAGGCTTGAAGATTCTCGTTTGTCATGTAATGTACGTGAGGTGCTGGTCGTCGAGTGGCTAGTTTAGCCTGTTCATCAACTGCAGTACTTTGTCTGATTGATAACATTAAGGCTTCAAAAATACATATGAGGCGTTGTGGATACAAAGGGCGAACTCATCATCAAGTTCACAATTACTATATCATTTGTTTATTAATATAAATTAATTATGAATTACTAGAAATAAACTGCCCCTCATAGAGTTTGCGCTATGAGGGACAAAATCACCATTTTAATTGCGGTTCATTTCTACTTGTCCCCCATACAGTTTTCGCTATACCTGGTAATGGTCCATCCGAGGTAATAATATCCCGAATCCATTAGCCTCCCCATTCAGAACACTTCTTGGTAATGCTCGCAAATATTATAGGTTTTTCATAAAGACATCTGAAATTTTAAATTACATTTATTATTGACGACGAAATTTAACCTGGATTGGTTACACTGCTGTTATTGGTAACCTATAGATAACGGGTTATCTGTTTGTTGACACTTGTCCGGAGCTCCCCAGTGTCAAGAAACATAATACTTCGATTACATATCAATTGATGAATAACATATAGTATGACGGGATCCGTGCTATAATAAACTGCACAGAATTATATAGTAGCGTTAATTTTGATAATACATTATTGAACGCAATAAAATAACTACTTATCTGCTGTGACGAAGCACGGGTATTCGGCTAGTAAATAATGAAGCTCACAGACTCAACGTAAGTTGGAGAACCTTCCAATACTAGTGACACGTCGAGACTCCATTTTCGAAGAAATATGTACAATATAGTGAAGAGATAGTCGACCATTAGTATTGAGAAGGTGTAGATGAACGGGGTTCGGACATTTGTTAAATTAAAAAAAACAAAAAAAAAAAAACATTTTATAACTAAAATGTTTAATATTTAATTGCTAACGTTTCGGCTTGAATTACAAGCCATTACGAAAAAGAAGACTGTATGTTATACAGTACATTACATAGGTTTGTAGGGTGGAGGACCTAAAGCATATTTATGTTCCTGAATTTGAGTAGCAGGCTCTAAACGAAATTATTTTTTTATAATATATATTATTACAAATTGTATTTAGAAGCGTACGTATTATTTTAAAATATCTCCCTTTATACAGTCACACTGTATTCACTTGATGGAGAAAATCTTCGTACAGTCAATAAGAATGTAAAACGAGAGATCCTGCGTTCAAATCAATGCCTAGCTGTGCTAATCTTTTAAAAAAAATAAATAATAGGCATGAAAGTGAAGTAACTATCGGGATATCCTGTCATGTGTATTATACAGTAGTTTAATAACAAGCCGACGTGACATTGACTGTGGCAGATCTATGAATGTATTGATGAACGGAGAATTTAGGAAGAGATTCTCAGAGAGCAAACGGCAGAACACAGTGAATATCATTGAATGAGAAATGGTGTTCGGCACTGTTTGACATCGTATTTTTTTGAATTGCATTGAAATCTGTTCATCAATGATTTATAAGTTTGTAGAAAAACATGTGTCATCGCGTCCTTCAAGTGAAGAAGAGCTCGTAAATTTCCGTATTGTTTTGAATGCAAACATAATACCGTATGACTATTGTATTTTTTTTAAGAAAAACTTATAAACCTATTTAATCCGAATGTTTCAATGTCAAAAATGTTAGGCTCGTAGGACTAGTGTGATCATGTCACTTTTCCATAACTTTCTTTTTCCTTGTTTCATCTAGAAAGCTTAGAATAGAAACAGTTATTTTTATTTTTATGAAAATGTAAACTCTAAATTTTATAAAATCTTAAAGAAAATCGATATTTTATGCATCACAATATACAGGAAACTAGCAGAAGCCAACTCTAAGAGTAAATTATTCAATCTGCCCACATAAACTCATTACAAACAATTCTCTAATTTACTTACCTCGTTTTACTGACCAAATTAATTTTACTCACAAATGAATTGAAAAAAAAAAAAAAAACAAAAAAAAACATAAATAAAGTAAAAACTGGAATGCTTCGAATTTTAGGCAACGATTGGTCCTCCTAAGATATCTATCTAAAATGGCGTATGGCCCCTTTTTTCTAGAAAATATATTGAGCCTTGAATAGTGCCGAAACATTTTAGCACTTTCCTCCGAAGGAAAGTAGCTATTGAGGTTGCGCTCATGACGGAATTTTTGAAAAATTTCTTCAAATCTTTATCGATCCTACCTAGTAGACACCGAAAATGACCCCCGTTAAAATTTATATCTATATATATATATATATATATATATATATATGTATATATGTATATATATATATATATATATATATATATATATATATATATATATATATATACGTACATATATGTATATATATGTGTATGTTAACACGATTGCGGCCAGAGTTTTTGTTTTTTCTTCACGAAACGTGGTATATACCATTCAATTAGCAAACCGGTTAGTTAGCCACCAAAATCGGTCCACCGGGAGGGGGGGGGGTTTACCTCGGACCCAAAACACTAATGTGACCATGCCAGTTTTTGTTATATTTCGACGAAACTCGGTGTTCGTTATGTTGATCTAAAGAGAGAAATACGTTGTAAAAATTAACTAAATCGGTTCATTAGGAGGGGGGGGGGGTTACTCCGAACCCACATTACCAATTTGCCACTACCAGCCGTAATTTTTGTCACATTTCAACGAAACTCGGTATTCGTGGTGGTAATCAACAGATAAATATGGGTTGTAAAAATAAACTAAATCGGGTTATTTGGAGGGGGGGGGGGGGGTTACTCCGGACCTAAAGTACTAATATACTCATACCGGTCATAATTTCTCCTGTATTGTAACGAAACGCGGTTTACGTCGTGGGTATCTCATGAGAAAGAAGTGTTGTAAAAAAAAATGAAAATGTAAAAATGAAGTAAATCGGTCTATTGGAAAGGAAGGTTTACTTTAAAGTCTGTTTCATTAGAATTTACCCGCCAGGCGTAGGTTCCCAAAGCCGCCGCAAGGAGCGGTATCTCCCAGTAGGGGGACTCTATCCTGTTCCTGTGTCAGATCAAAAGACAGAAAATGAAGTTTTTGTGTATTTATTAAGTAATAAAGTATCATATATTAACATAACTCTGGAAGCAAATTATTTACAAAATTAATAATTGAACAGTTCTCATAAGAAATGTAAATGAGCAGAACTATTCACGTTTTTATTTTATTTATATAGGTTATTTACAGCAAATTATTCTACAAAAATTCTGAGGAAAGTGCTTAGTTATGCAGCTCCTGCGTGACGGCCTTTTTACCTTTAAAATTCTAACACGATTACCTAACCGTTTTAAAATTTTTTTTAAGAAAATATACAAACATCTCAAAACTACTTAGGTATATCTGTTAATAAAATATATTTATACTACTTCCTAACACCAACGCGACAAAACGTTTTTAATTATTAGTTCGGATGAATTGAAAAATTTTCACTCAGGCATTTTGTAGAATCCTGAATAAATATTCTAGATAATTCTACTTTTCTCTTCTAGTGTGTCTGTGTGCTAGATGGTTATAGATATCACAATAAACATTTTTTCATTCAATCCCCTTTGTCAAATGAAAAGTGTATTTGATACCCTAGGCGTTAGGATTATTTTCGCGCAAAGGTCACCTGAAATCATGGTCGTTTCAATTCTGGTTAATGAACTTGACGTTTTAAATAATACCCGCATTTTGGTGATCACACAAATATATATATATATATATATATATATATATATATATATATATATATATATACACGCAAATTTGAAGAATCGTTATTTTCGTGATCTAAGTGTTCTGAAGTGTGATATTATCAAGTCGGTATTTAAAGATTGCGTAATCGTGCAGACGTCATATATGCGGATTTTCATTCCCGTGAAAAAGACATTCTTTAGGGTTTTGTGTTAGCTTAGTCCGGCATAGAATTCAGTCTTATAAGTGTAATGTCGGAGACATTGGGATAGTCTCAAACACATTAGACGATTTTAGCGCCCAAAAAGTAGAAATAAATTAAACGTTAATAAGTGACTGTTTTTGCTCTTAGGTGATCCATGGGTAAAATTTAACTTTGCATTTCCCATGATAAAATATTTGTTCAATTTTAACAAAGCCTTTAACTCCGACTATGGATCTAATTTTATTTCCTAAATTAATTATGAAGAGAGACTGTTTCTGGCTGGAGTGTCCCATGTGGGTGTTCTTGAGGTCAATGTGTGGGTGTGCTCCGAGGAAATCAGTTCCCGAAGCACCGCTAAAAAGGGATCTTCCTGAAATTATAACATGTATTGACAATTTTACCGAAAACCCTTTTAATACGGGTTTTATTACTTTTTGTTTAATTATTTAAAATGAAGCCAAAAAAAGGCTATTTGCTTGAACCTGATTTTAGAATGATAGAATTTCATAAAATCCAGTCATTTATTTATAATCTGAATTTATGAAGTGTTAATAGGGAATATAAATTGAAAGAGTTGAATAATATTTTAAGAAAATAAGAAACTATTAGCTTAACCCCCCCCCCCCCCCTTCCCCAAGAGTTCAGGTTTCTGAGTAAATAGTATCATGACGTGATTCTCTACAGAATATGCATTGGACATACTTATGTTACCCATGGTTATTTATTTAAAATGTAGGCTGAATGCAAGATGTTTGTTGGTACCTCATAGATGACTTTATCTTATTATCTATTTTAATTAGACTTAATCCATATTCGTTAGTTTGATTTCCTGTAATAGATTTATTTTTATTTTTGCCACAACGTACATCAGTCCAACAGCAATCAGTGTGGATTAAGAATGAAAAATGCGTTTTTTTCCCATTCGATACTTTGCATTTGTATCGACGATATCAATATGTGCATTGAGAGTGAAACTTCCAAGCCGAAAATAAATATGGAGGCTCGTTTGTCAGTTCGGCCTGTGATATTAAGCTGATTCTTGGCAAGATATATTGTTCTGGAACTCAGCCAGCTTTTAAAATATCTCTCATTCCCTATTGTCTGTGTTTCATTGCTTGTTCAATGCACAAGGAACCCTGCACACATGTTTACAATCGCATTGAACTAATGCCGGTCTTTGTGTACATAAATACATATATATATATATATATATATATATATATACTTTTTGCACGTTACACATTTATACAAACAAAGACGTATAAACTTTGGTTACGTTTGAGAAGTATTAAAATATAATAGAAAAAGATATGCTGGTGTAGATAACCTCAAAGTTTACACGCTTTAAACTCAACAAATAAAAAAAAATGGGGTTTTGTACTCTTTGATAAAATCTCGAAAATGGCTGAAAAATCCTGATAAGTGAGAGTTGACCATTTAAAAGTCCTATTCAATTTCTTGAGGAAGAGTTTTGTGTAAGTCTTCTCGGTCTTGTTGATTGAAGGCGGAATATTATACGTTATAAACCCCAAAAAGAATAAGCATATTAAGAAAATCTGCTAAGCTGAGGCTGATCCAGCAAGACGAACGTTTATTATTATTCTGATATAAAAATTTCACAAGTAAAATTGAAGAATAAAAAGTTCAATATGAACTGATATTTATTGATGAAAAAGTGTCAAACAGTTTCCTAATAAGAACATGACAAAAAGGAAACAGTTGTCGAGGAAACATTTTGTAATGCCAATTCTATCTAGTCGAACGATTTCAAACCGACATAAAGTAATCCTTATATATATTTCTTTACGTTCGGTAATATTTTATAACGCTTTTTATTATCCACAAGAAAAGTTCTTTCGCAATAGGACGTTTAAAGCTCTTCATTTAAGTCAAATAAAAGTTGCGATATTGGGTCACGACAAAGCTTATTATGTGTTTGCAATAGGTCATAGTGATGACATCATACAGACATAGATAGCCATCGTATAAAATTTAATCCTTAAAATTTTTATGTAATAACATATGTTTATTCTTTATGCTAAATAGGTAGCAGGTTTTATTTTTTATCGTCTTGATTGGTAGTTCATGGACACAAGCATTTTCTGAAGAAATAAATATATATATATATATATATATATATATATATATACATGCATTCCCAATATATAGTTTTTACTTTTACCGCGTTTCCATAAGTTCGCTCTCGCTCAGGCTCAAAAATTGTCCGATGTCGATAAAATTTCGTACAAAAATACTTTATCTCCCATAGAAGCTAATGTTCGTTAACCAGAAGAATCTGCTTATTGGAAAAGGTTTTTCTTTGCGAAATTCGCGCGGCAAGGCTCGTTGCGTTTAGAACTTTTCGCTTGTAGTCTTCCAGGTATACTTTTTATAGGTTGTTTAACCTAGGAAAACGAATGAAACCAGTTTTAAGGCTCTATCTATATCCGTTTTCAAAAAAACGTTGAACACTAATCTTTTTAACTAATTTTCGGTTTGGGTACTTAAGAGTCGTGGTATTCAGTTGAAATATTTTTTCGATGTTTAATATTCATCAAACGTAATGTGTTTTAATTGCGGCTACGTTTGAAGTTAAGGAAATATTAGAAAAGTACATTTTATTACCAGATATTAAAAGTTTTGGGATCTTCGTATATTTTCTTTAATATCTCGAAAACGGTGGGGAAATCGTGGTAAGTGGAAGGTGAGACCATTAAAAAGCTTACAAAATTGTCTATTTAAAACATTAAGAAGCAATTTTCAATTAGGCGATGTCAGTCAAAGAAATAAGTACTTAAAACCAGCAAAGCGTTAATTTTGCAATTTCGAACTAGGATTGTCTCCGTTGACTTCACTTTTTAATTAGTTTTTTTTTTTTTTTTTTTTATTTGTAACCTAAGCTTTACAAATGTCACTAGGAGTATGTACAGAAACGCGCTAAGATGAAGCAGTTCCTGCGAGGTCTTTCATATTTTTATATATTTTTAATGGCCGGGAGTCGATGAAGTATTACACCATTCGTTTACATTAACTACTTTATTTGATATATTGTGCCGAGTGTTTCCTATAGAAAATTATTCTTTTAGCGCTGTTCCTCCCTTCATAGGGAGGAACCCCGCTTATGAGGTTGACTTCATGACGCAATCCGGAAGTGCCGACTAGAAAATGTTACGTTTCAGAACCCCTAGAGAACGAAAATAACGGTGGTTCAAATTTGTATATATATACGGTAAAACTGAAGGAGAGCGTCCTCAGCACCGATTTTGTTCAAAGTTTGCACTATAACTTATTTTGATGCACTAAACACGAATCCGTTAAAAACAAAAGTTGCTCTCAACTAGGAAAGAAGTTATTTTAAAAAAAAGTTCACTGCTATGGAGGTTACAAAAGATCGCATAAACAACGTACTTGAAAACACGTGCATGCACAATAGTCCTTAATAAAGAACTGTAATTGAAATTTACCATCAATTATTAAAATTTACCAACAATTATTCATTCAGAAACATTTTTTTAAATAATGAAACATTCTTCTTATTTCTTGTTTCGCTCCTTTATAATTTGTTCCCTCTAAGCTCCTCTAATTCGCTCTAATCTCTAATTAACATATTATCGTTATAGTTTTTTGGAAAAGTGTTAAATAAAAATGAAGTCACAGGACTTCATAATTCTTATCCACAATCCAGAAGAATTACTCAAATTTTTAACACAAAACAAAATTTTGAGTAATTCTATAAATTGTGGAAAAGTTGAAGAGTGAAAAATTGAAATGTGCGGAAAAGTTAAACGTGCCCATAAATATGAAGAGCGCATAAATGCTTTTTTCGGTGCGATTGCGGATTGATATCCACCGAACATCGCGTCTGAAGATGTCTAGGAGGATTAGAAGAATGCCTAGGACGTCTTTTAGGCATACGTGCTATGCGTTTCCGCTCGCTACGCTCGCTCAAGAAGGTATCAAAACCCTAGTCAATCCTACTCGCAGAAATGAATAGAATTCTATTAATTTCTGCAAGTTGGATTGAGTAGGGTCTTGATATCTTCTTGAGCGAGCGGAAACGCGTAGCACGTATACCCAAAAGCGAGAGCTTACGACAGGTCAGCTACGACAGGTGACTCTAAATTTCAATTATACTTCTTCATTAAGGACTATTGCGCACGCGCATGTTTACAAATACGCTGATTATGCCGTCTTTTATAACCTCCGTAACAGTGAACTTTAGTGCTTAATAACTTCTTTCCTAGTTGAGAAAACCTTTTTTTTTTTTAACGGATTCGTGCTTAGAGCATTAAAATATGTTATAGTGCAAACTTTGAAGAAAATCGGTGCTGAGGACGCTCTCCTTCAGTTTTACCATATATGTATATATATATATATATATATATATATATATATATATATATATATATATATATATATATATTTGTCTGTTCGCTCTTTCCTGGCCTCAATAATGGTCCGATTTTGATGACATTTGGTACAAAAATCTTCCGTCTAATTTGAAAGGTCAAGTTCGTTAACCAGCAGAATCCGTCAACCGGAACATGGTTTTTGGAGTGAAATTCGCCCGAAAAAATCGCTATGCTTACTTCATATGCTTGCAAGTGCTCGTTTTATAGGTTTATTCGCCTATAAAAACGAATGAAACCATTTTTAAGGCGATAGCTTTAACCGTTTTCGAGAAAAGTGGAAAATATTTGTTGAATCTAGTTTTTGGTTTGGGTACTTAGAATCATGGGATTCATTTAAAATATTTTCTGTATGTTTGAAATTCATTTAAACAAATATGTTTTAATTTATTATTTATTTATTTTATTTTAGTTAGCTCGCAGCTATGGCGACTTAATAGCTTCAATAAAATAAATACTACACGTTATTGTAAATACACACAGTAGACATGTTTCGTGCCAAGTGTTTTAATTTTGGTTACGTTCAGGGTTAAGGAAGGATTAGAATAAAATATTTTACGGACGACTCTGGGGATTGAAATTATTTCACTGAGTAAATGTATAAAATATATATATATTTCTTCATAACTAATAAATAAAATAACAAACAATAAAACTGATGACAGAGCATGCGTACCATAATTTAAAAATAACAATAATTATGATAATAATTTTATAACGCATTCCAAATAAAGCATAGATCCTAACAATGCATAGGTGAGGTGAGCACTCACAGTAATAATAGTTGGTGCACCATAACTAATAATTATATTACCTACAAGCCTGCACTTACTATTTGGTGTCGACATAAATAGCGCCGTGCACTTTTACAATTCTACACATATATAAGAAATTCTTAAGACATCCACAACTGACACCAGGTTTTCATAGATCCTCTCTTAGGTGCCAAAACTCGCGATTGATTGTCACTGAAGTAGTAGCGCCCTCACAGACATTTTTTACAACTGTTTTATATATGGTTGTTTTTGACTTTTTAATTATTTAAATGTTCTCTTTGATCTTTCTTTTTAATGTGTTCCTTTCTTTCTTTACAATATGAATGTTCGAAAAATTAAAATTCTGTTATTTAGTTATTGCACATTCCGTCAATGTTGTATACAGTAGTATATGTAAAGTTTTTGTCTTTTATTTTTAATAATTATTCTATTTTATTTATAAATAAATTTTACTGAAATCAAAGGCTTCGTGGGCTAATAGCGTAAATTTGCAGAGCTCATAAATAAATAAATAATAATGCTCTATCTCAAGAGGAGGTTTACTCTATACAAAAACTTTGCAACGAAACAGGGCATACTTATAAGCGTTTTTACTGAGGGTAGTTTTATTTCAATGTAAACAGGCAGATGTAGCGATTGCAACATATTCCTATTCGCCAGCCATAATTCGCCTGTGGAAAGCAGAGATAGGTTCAGTGCCAGCTGATTGGAATAAAATAATGTTTTTTGTGTAGGTTGAAAGAAAAATATTGTTAGATTCGGTTAGGGGGAGGAGGGTTGCTCTGATAAGGTTTTTGTTTATTGCTTAGATACTCATATTTCTGGAACATTTGATACAAGCCTCTCTTTCTCGTGGAGCTCTGGATATATGATACGTTATTTTTACTCCCTGCTTTTTTTTAATTCGATATATATCACCTGTTATTGAAATGTTGTAATGTAAATTAGGAGCTACACCAAGAGCCATATAGATGTCAACTATAATTGTTAGGGTTTTCTTAACTCATTCAATAATTTCTTAATCAGCTGTTTGTAAACTTAGCGGTTTTCCTTCGCCTCAAAAAATGCCTTATTTAATAAGCTTTAAAATGATACCCTGTTGCTTTAAAAACAAAAATTATTTAAGCCTATTTTTTCAGATTTCTAAGTCAAAACCAATCCATTTGCTTTAGTGAGAAGAAGCCATTACGAACAAATTACTTAATTTCACGTAAATATGGTAATGTCCCATCCTCCCAACATTAGGTATACACACTTTTTGCTCTGATTAAGGATTAGGGGATACTTTGGACTTTAATCAAAAAAGTAAATGTAGTTTTAATTTTAGTTTTGACCAAAATTGTTTTAGAATAATAACATATTCGTTACTTATAAATGGTATTTGATGACAAGTATTGTAAGTAGAAATGTTAGGTTGAACCGGATATAGAAAAACTGCTATTCTATTTTTTTATTTTTTTTTTATTTATGGTTATAAAATTATTGACAACTATGCACCACACAAAATATTTCTTATCACTGCGTTTATCAGATAATTACTAATTTATGCAATAAAAAATTGAGATGAATTTCATACAAAAAGTGTTAACATTACTAAGAATAAATTGTTAAACTCTATCATTGTGAATTACACACTTAAGCTCTCGAACTAAATTATTATTAGATTAAGAGCCAAATTTAAGGTCATTTCCTCCCTCCCTATAGCTAACTGCTTCGCGTTATCCTACCTCAAGTTTACACCTTAAAGGGGTAGTATGACGAGGGATGGGTTGGGGGTTTATGGGCAGAAAACTACTAGGTCATCACCGCCCTGAGGCTATAGTGAAGTCATGTATAGTGTAAGTGTAGAGTTTGCAAAATGTGTTTAAGACAATGTTGCTTTGGGGGGGGGGGATAAAGAAATTACAATAGCGTAGATACAAGGAACAAAAATGTTCAATATTGCTTTGGAAAAAAATGCCGGCAGTGTTCCTATGGAAAGAATTACTATCAATAGGTACAAGGACCAAAAATGTACATGTGTACAAAGCCACATATACATATATGTAAATATATTTATTTATTATTATTCTTTATTTAAATGTTTATTTGTTATTTTTTCAATTTAATTTTTTTTATTTATTTACTTTTAATACACACACACACACACACACACACACACACACACACATATATATATATATATATATATATATATATATATATATATATATATATATAAGAAAGGCAATATATTTTGTTCTAGAACTGATTAAAACTAGAATTTCGCCTTCGGTTACTTACCCTAAATTAAGATAAATACATTTTCGATATGTTTAGAGGAGTAAAATATTTGGAAAAAATAATTTAAATACTTGAGCAATTTAAAATTTTCTAAAATATCTGAAAAGCGGTTGAGAATATTTGTAAGTGGAACATAAATTTATTTAAAGGTTATTTTAGATTTTCCTGTGAATATATTTTTTCTTTCGGCCTACGTAGGAGGCGAATCGCCTTGCGCCCTATCACAAGGCCGGTGCCTAGGGCTGATGGAAATCTGGATCTTTGCATTTATGGGAGCGACTATAAAAGCATACAATACGGCTGAGCTCAAATACAAAATATTGTTTGTTCGTGTCCCTTCGTTATTTCATTAGTTGTTTTTTTAATTGATTTTAGGAGTAAAATTTAGTTTATCTACGTTATGATACCGCAAGTATAACATGAAGTTTGAAAATGAGATAGGAACTTTTATCCCCCAATATTTAAAATTAATAGAAATGCTTTAATTTGACATAGTTCCGGTAAGTCAGACTTTTTGGTTGTGGATCAACATTGGATTCGTATTGCACTTGGTTCGTATTGGAGTCGGACTTTGTGTATGTTTTGTTTGTTTGTTCGCGTTACTAATAATGCATATTTCCACAGGTGACTTAGTGACTTAGTGAGTGTAAATAATATCACTTCAGAGTGGAAAGACAAGAGACATAAACGTCTCGAAGTGAGCGTTAAAAGTCAAGAGAAAATTAATGCTTCAGAAGAGGAAGGCGAAGTCGAAAATTATAGATGCATCCATCTTTGTTCTACTATATGGTAGGTGTTTGAAGACGACATGATGCAACCGAACACGGACTGCATACGGATTGGAGAACTTTCCAAAGCCCCTTGAGGTCGCTGCCCTCGCCCATTATCGACTCAAGACTACGTCATTATCACGCCCATGAAGATTTCTCCAATTGACAGTCTTCAAGTAATCATACTTTCATCTAAGAGCAACCAATTCCTAAATATACTCTCTGCTATCCGTTGGTTCGCCTTTTCATAACACTGGTCTACAAAATTGAACTTTTATGTCATAAGAGATGTATATAGCATTTCTTGTAGACCTTGATGCCCACGTTCTTGAGCTGCCACCTGTTTTTCTGTATCACCCTACAATTTTTATAAGAACGGGAAAAATGTAAAACAGCGTTTTTCATCGAATTCTGGTTAAAAACGATGTCTTTATTTACTTAATTAAAAACGCAAAAAAAGCAAATTGTAGGGTAACAGAAAATATATTATTTGAATCCAACGATTCTTTGTTATCAGCTATCACCAGATAGCTATCCGGATAGCTTTCCTTTTTTAGTCAATATAAAGCGTATGCCTTTCCTTCCAATGAAAGAAAATCCTCCATCCCTAGTAACAATTGGGCCCACGCCCCTATGTAAGTACTGCTCACCCCTTACCTAGCTCGACTACTGGGCCACCCACTGTAGTTTAAATCACTCACCAAGTGAACAACCAATGAAATGGTTTTGCCTGCTGGCAGTATTGAAAATAGAATGCTCAAGGCTCATGATGTTCCTACAAACAAGACATTTTTTAAGCTGACAGGTATTTTACCGAGGTCCCATGTATTTACGATTTTGATTACATTTGGAGTATTCGAAAAAAAAAAAAAATTATTAAGACTTGAAAAGATTTGGCATCTTCGTATTTTTAATTGCATTTAACAGTAATATGAGTAGTTTAGTATTTTTAATTGCATTTAACACTAAAATGAATATTTTAGTAAAGAAAGTTAAGTGAATTAGAAACATATTTGTAATAGTGTCTTCATAGAGAGAAAGTTGTTAGGACGGTGGAAGGAGTAATTTCCGCTTAGGTTACTGTTTACTGTGTTTTGCCAACAATCTTGCTTTTATTTGAGATTTCATTGGAATAGGTGTTTCACGATTGATCTAAACAAAGTAATAAATGTTTTTATTCTATGTCTTCAAAATTACACTAGACACACATGAGCGGAACCGCGCTAAGATGACGCAGTTCCTGCGAGTCGGACATTTTTTTATTAGGTGAGAGTTGCTTGGTAGTGTATGTCTAATTCGAAGTCTTGTAAGGAATAATTATTTCCTCCGAAAGATTCTACAGCTGAAGTTCTATGATTTTATAACTGAATTTATTAAGAACAATTAATGAGAGGAACTCAGCAAAGACTTATCCCTGTTTAAGAATAAAATGCCTCTTTAATGGCCATTTAAAGTGGACTCGGGATAAAATATCTCCGAGTTGTAATATCGCATTGGACCACTCCGTCATCATTAGAGTCGCTAATTTATTTCCTTTTAATCTCCGAAAATGTTTAATGTTAGTCCCTTTGTGCTCCGAATTGAATCCCCCCCTCCCCCTTCCCCCTCTTCTCTCCCGTGCCCCACCCCGCTCTTCACTTTGACTATTTAGTGTCTCGGGGCTAAATGGCCTGACAAATTTATCAGGCGAATTTCCACCTCGGTTCAAACCCTTTACTAGAATAGCGGCTTAAATACTCTATCGTTCTTCTTCAATTTTCGCTTATTGTTACTGGATTTTAAGCTGCCCCTAAATTATCTATATTATGAAGAGTAAAATAAACTTAAAACCATTAAATTTTTACTAAAACAGAATTACAGTGTCTTCCTAGAGAGAACGTTGTTAGGACGGCGAAAGGAGACTTTAATAAAAGAATCAACTTTTAAAGCCACGACAAGCCAGGAGTACATACATGATTTTCTACATCTTAAGTAGCAACTGTAGGCTCCTCTCATGAAAGATTGTTTGAAACGTTTCTTCAAATCCTATAGTTTAGCTACATTTTATTCCTCCCTCCATAGGGAGGAACCCCGCTTATGACGTCAATGTCATGAGCCAATCCAAAAGTGACGACTAAAAGATCACAAAAATAACGTTGGTTCAAATTAGTATATACATATAAAGGCATTTATATATATTTTTCTGATCGTGCCGAATCAGCTTCAAAAATTATCCAAATTTGATTACATTTGGTACAAAAATACTTTGTCTCAAATGACACATCAAGTTCGTTAACCAGCCGAATCCGGTTACCGGAACACCATTTTTTCGGTGAAATTTGCGCGAAAAAATTCCCCGATATTATGGATTTGTCTTTGTAAGTCTAAGTACAAATTAAATTGGTCTTTTTGACATGACTGTAATAATAATCGTAATAATGGAGTCAAAAACCTTTTAATGGTCTCGAAATTTTAAAGTGCATGGAGGTAGAAGGCACCTCCATGGTAAGATACTGGTGACAAGTGATGACGTCATAGATAATGTAATGATGAGGGGGTTTACATCAAACATTTACAAATTTTCTTTCTGCTCTTCTGGTTATAGGTGTTTCATATTCAATTCATCCTCTGATAGTAAATATATTTAAAAGAATATATAAATTACATCTGCAGAAACAGAGGTTGAGTTTTATATGGATTTCCGGACATATCCGGAAAATATGAGACATTTCCGACCTTGGCAACGAAAGCAATTAGAGAAGGCTCCATTCATTCCATATAGTTCCAAAAATGATTTAATAGCCAATGTAAAAGACTATATCGATGTTTTGACAAGGAAGACATCCACAAATGATACAAGGAGAAAACAAGCAGTCTTAACCCGAATGAGAATCGGGCAAACAAACCTCACGCATTCCTACATCATGTCAAAGGACCCTCCTCCAATTTGTACCTCATGCAATGTGCTGCTCACTGCGAAGCACATCTTGACTAATTGCAAGGCTTATGAGGAACTGAAAGAGCAACACCAACTATCAGATTCCTTATATCAAATTCTAGGCGATCATACCAACAAGTGGAGCGGCTTTTTCACATTTTAAGGGCAGCCATGTTGAAAAAATTTAGATAGAACATACAGAACTAAAAGGCTCATTTGATTATTTTATTTATCTATAAATTATATATATTATTTGATCATTATAACTTTTTTGCATTTAATTTTTTATTCTTTTTGTTCTTTATTTGTTTAGTATTTTATTTATTATCTTTCTTTTATTCTTCTAAACAAGCAATTCAGCATTTCCTTTTCTCGTTTCAACTAGATAAAACAATTTTTACTAGTAATGTAATCAGAATTTGGAAATAATAATAAATAATTATTAAAGAATTATAATAAAACCTACCACAAAAAGGAATGGTGTTAATGACCTTAAGCGTTGAAACGCCATTAAAAAAAAAAAAAAATACTTGTTTTGAAGATTCAATTCCTATGTATCTTGCTGTATGTCGAGTGACATTTTTAAGGCTAAAATTAATATTTTGTATAATTTTGAAAAGAGATTAATGATATTTCGTTAGATAAAAGACTAATGGCCGCCATTGCAGAATCCAGCTAATTGGAACTAAATCCCTATTAGGTCTTAAATTGGTCCCATTCTGTCATTATCTCCCCCTTTTATTGCTCTCTAATTCCCAATTAATTCAACCATTCAATGCTTCTAATCCCACATCAATCTAACTCTCTTCGCATTCAAATTTAAATTCAATTTATGGTTTAAGAGCTGTCTATGTTTTTGGGAAAACGTAATCAATTATCAGCTAAAATTGTATGATATTTTAGCTGATAATTGATAACTCTCTCTCTCACTCCCCCACTGTCTGGTGGTAGAGGTTGCGTTCATAAGTGCGCATCATATATATATATAAGAAAATAGTAATTTTTCAAATCTTTTCTAGAAGGGCGTTTTTTCTTTTATTAAATCTGTTTAGATTTTTTAAGGTTAAATTACTATTGTCAGGCATTGTTGTTTACAATGTTCTGATATAAGGTATCCTGTGAATTGTTAATCGTTGGTTTATACTAATTTATTCAAGTACTATCGGGACATCGAGTGTCTGGAGATTTTTTTATTTAGTGTTTAGATATACTAACTAGCCCAAGTAACGATAGCATTATAACTTTTGTGGTGTATATTATAGTAGGTGATTCACTTTTATTATTTCTAAACAAGTTTATTTACGAGTAGTTCATTCACTTTGCCAAAGTAGGAGCTGAAGCCTACCTTCATGAGCTGATGTATCAGCATTGTAATCAGAAGTTAATTGACTCTTTGAAATACAGAAATAGAGGCTTTAAAATTTATTTAGTGTGTTGGAGGTATTCTATTTATTTGGTAGTTGTATTAGAATGGGATTTTATAATTTTTTGAAAATATTGGGTGTACGTATTAGCTGCTTTATTTAAAAAAATATTATGTCAAGGGATTGTTTATTGGCATCTTCTACATTCCGCAGGTTATTGTTACTTTGTACATTGCTTAAGGCAGGGATTTTTTTGTTTCGAACGCCCAACGGATATTTCTTTGCCTAGTGTAGCCCATTTAAAGTCAAGCTTTCACAATTTTTCTTGTATGTTATCGCGGAAAATGTCCAGTTTTCTGTAGTATGTATCGTCCCTGCCATGTCCAACTATCCAATATGAAAAATATCGTTTTTGAAATTTGATACTCTTGTATTTTAGACGATACGGCTTGTCCAAAATTATTATATAAGGTTTAGTAAAGGCGGAGTAAAGGTTGGCATATCATAGTCATCAGAAGGACCACATGATCGTATCCATAATTTGCAACATAAAGTATAGCGGGTCAGGGATTGACTCATTACATCTCGCGAAATTATCCGAACAATCAGGATTCGCCAGCTTTGGGCGATGTTCCTCGTGCAGGTAAGAACCGGTCCCGGTCACGAATGCTCATCAATGCCGGTCTTAAGCCCTTTCCGTCTGCCCGTATCTCTTTTCAATTACCCGGGAGTCTCGGACGATTTGAAGGGGTGGGAGGTAATTCGGTCAGAGGAGACTCCGTTCTGCCGGAGGCGGGGAAAGGCGTGGTTCATGCGGTCCCGTCCCGCTTTTCACGAGAAAGTACGGAAATCCATAAATCAAGGATCACGCTTCGGAAAGGCCCGATGCGTCCGTAAGAGCCAATTTCCCCTTCATCTCCGATGAACGATTGGACAATGAGAAAGGTGTTGTGGTCTACAGGGATTTAAGGAAAACTCAGAAAAATGGCTTGTCAGGCAGCGGCCAAACCACATTGAATACACAGGTTTTATATCCATAATGCGTCACGATTTCTAGTTATCGCCACGGAACTAAGAATAGAGCATTCTCTTTACAAACGAGATCGTTAAGCAGCAAAATCAGTCCATCTGGAACCAAAATACAAAAACGTTGAGGTTGCTGGCAGAGAAGGAAGATCTTGAGGTAAATGAAAAACGTCCTGTTCCTTCACAAAAGTTTAACTTTTGTGAAGGAACAGGACGTTTTTCATTTACCTCTCGGAACCAAAATACTGAATATGCCCGAAATAGAAGAACTATTTCTATTTTAAAACGGTGGCTCTATTTTTCAATGTGGCGGAAGGTCAAATTTCAATCAATACGTACTTTTCATCACCAATCCTTTTATTTTGCTCTACACGTTTCTCGTCTTTTTGACGCCTCATTGGGAGAACATGAAATAATATATCATTGCTGCCTTCACCTTCGTCTAGAATTACAAGATGAATCATGTCTACTGCATATAAGCTGTTTAAAATCGACAGTTTTAGGATAAATGTCGATTTTACAAAATATGTCTTTGTAATTGTATAAACTGTAATTATATATGATCTTGTTTATTAAATTTAAAACATATTTTATCTAGATATTTAATTTCTGGTGTTTTTTTTTTCATTAACTGCCTTTTTTTTTTGTTTTAATTATACGTATATTTCTTCTTTTTTTCGTTTTCTGTGAAAGACAAACAGATACTGTGTCAAAATTAAAACTATTTTGTGTAGCATGTTCCATACAAGGCTTTAGTCAAGGTATTTGACGTGTTGTTTAATACTCGGTTTCCTTTTATAATAGTTGACACGATTCTGCTACACACACCTTGTCGCATATTGCAGAATCAATTTAATGTATTTGTATTTGGTTTCGTTTTCTTTTAGTTTATCCTAAATTCATATGAAGTTCTTTCTGAGTTTACCTTCATACATCTAGGAAATTCTTCCTGGATCTTTACATGTTTGTTTTATCTTATAGCGAAAATGGGACAATAAAAATGTATTTTAATTAAAGATTCCAGAGTTCTTATGTCTTTACTTGTGCGTCTATGTTCGTAAATATGTGTGTTCTTTATAAAATCGTCAGTTAAAACTCGATTTGTATTTAAACCATTTGATATCCTACCGTGAAAACAAATCATCTATTTTCCTTTGTATTAATTTCCTTCTTGTTTTATTTAAAAAGGAAGCGATGCAACCCCACAAAAAATTAATATATTGAGACTAAACTCGGCATACATCGTGGTCAGCCCAAAATAAATATGTATTTTAATCCCCTTCCCTGTCTAATACCTACTAATTCTCGCCATGAAAACTACTGCCATTGGTTGTGGCTTTAACAAGGCGATATCGATTACATAGTATCCATTGTCCAGAACACACCTTATGTACAACCGTCACCAATTGTTCAGCCAAGGTTTGCGGTGCAATTGGTGGTTTCCTCAAACTTTAACTGAGTAAGTTATAAAATCATTTTACGTCACAAATATCATTCCCTGGACTTCTAATATAGTTACTTCTTATATTGTTGATAGATTGGACGACTGAAATAAAACTAGAAACATGTAATACTAAAAGAAAAAACAGAAGAAAACCACGTGCTGGAGAAAGCTGTGGAAATATTGAAAATATTAACGAAAAAAGATTGACTAATTGTACGCTATTTATATCATCCATTTTATGCTATTTTAAATAGTAGATTTGAAATTATTTTATATTCCAATTAGACATTGTATCAGGTCTCAATTTGATATCATTTGTTTTTTGGTTTTGGCCGTCACATAAAGTTTTATGTGTTTTAGGGGTGGGCACTTGTGATTCCACCCTTTCTCTAAAGACTGTTTCGCAGGAGCTGCATAACTGAGGACATCAGCAAGGAGGTAATTTTCCTGCAGAATGTGCTTCAAATAACCTATTTAAATGGGGAAAATAAATAAATAATTGTAATATATTTACATGTGGCAGAAGGCCAAACTCATTAAAAAACACTCACTTTTTACACTACTCCTTTATTAGACTGTATATGTTTCGGGTCCCTATGACACCTCTTCAGGAGCTCTTAAAGTAATATGTAATTACTGCCTACACCTCCCAGAACCTTCCGCAGGTAGGGCCACGTCTAGACTGATAAGATCAATCATGTCCGCTGCGCATCAGCTGTTTAAATCGATAAATATTTTTGGTATTTTGTATTTAAAAATATTATCAACAGCTCAATAAATAATTACAAAAGGTAATAAATAAACATAAAATATTCATTCACTCGATATATAAGATACTAACTAATAATAACAAAATTTTATTATTCTGTGAAGAATACATTCACTCATTATAATGAATAAAAGAATTGCAATAATATTTTTTTAAATGAAATGAGAAACATAAATACCTGAAAAAAGAATAATTAAATCACCAAGTTATTCCAAAACATACAAAACAAAATATTTTAATTTTTTTAAATAGTTTTCTCCCTGCAGTGCCCCTACAAAAAGGCCATTTCAAATTTCATTCTTACACTTTTTTCCTTTTTTTTTAATTTCAATTGTTTTTCGGAGTATCGATTGTCTTTAAGGTAAGGTTAGCTCTCTTGCAAAAATCTCTGAAACTTGAATAATGTTTATCAAACATGTCTTTTTCTGTAACGGGACAATCCTTTACATTCTTCTGAATTCCTTTTCTTTCTTCTAATAGTAAGACCCATTTATATATAAGGCGGTGAATTTTTAGTTGTGTTCTGTATTTATCGTTCCGTGTCCAGTTAATAATTGTGTCGTGTAGCAGTCACTACACGTATGTTTTTGTACTAAAATACTATGTACGTTAGGTTTAAATGAAAATAGTGTACGTCTTTTTGTTGAGTTTTCCCATTGTATTTGCCAACGTTCTATCGTCTTATGTGGTAATATATGTTTTATGTGTCTTAAATATGTTTTTGTGTGTTTGTGGTATATTATTGCCTTTGTAAGCTAATTTCAATTCCTTTAAGTTCGTCGTGTGTTTTGACCCATTTAAAGTGTGTAGTTTAGGGTTCTATTTGGGTCTGAGGTAGTGCGTGTCTTATTCGTTCAATGATTAGTTCGTACAGTTAGCCACCCTAAAAAAAACTAATAAATTTCGTTTAAAATTGAAATGTCATTAGAGAGTAAGTAGTTCAATTTATATAAGTAATAATTAATTAAATGATGCTTGAGTGGGTATCGTAATAAGCCTTTTGAAGTCGACATGAAAGGCCTCCACCAAGATCGATCACTCGCTCATACATTTACACCAGAGGGAATGTTGCATAACGAGCCTCCGACTTGAAACGCGACTCAGGAGATCCAAGAGGCTTTTCAGCGAGTCAGTGAATAGTTTCAACTAGAGAAGTTTCAAACTTGGCGAGCTCAAACACCACCAGTCTCACTTTCTGCCAGTTTAGAACGCCTGAACGGAAGCACAGAACTTCAGTAGGAATGCCCTCTCTCTGCCTTAGAAGATTGACGAGTCTTAGAAATCATTCCACATGGCATTGTATTTTATGATGTGTTCCGAGATTAAGGACGACGAAATGACTTTCAGGAAATGAAATGACATTTGAAACATTATTAGCCTTTTTTAACGCTAGTCCCCACTTGGAAACAAATTCCACCGATTTCTGTTTCCATACGATCTCTAGTGGCAATATAACGATTGACCGAAAAATATTGAGAAAACCATACATGTAGACAGACATGTTTTGGACCAAAATCGGAGAACATTGATTTTCCATCTATAATGGAACCTCATCTATTGCAAATTTGTCTGCATACTTTGCTGTTAGAAAACATACACCAAAGCTTGACCAAATTAATTAATAAATTAATGAACAGACCGCATCAACAAACAATAATTAACAAGATTTGCCCAATTCAGAGTTAGCCTCCACAGACGAATACAAAAATATCTTCTGAATGCACTGAAGTAACCAACTGGCCATATGCACAACCGAGCCTTTACAGAAAAACACCTTCTAACGAAATACAGAACACGTAATCTCCTTAAATAACAGATAACCATATAATCTAATTTGAAGATACCTGCTGAGTAACATATTTGATACATAATATAGAAATGTTCCAATCCCTAAGTGAATTAAGGAATCAATTAAATTTTTATCACAATGCTTGGTTCATACGTTGATACCTTGACGGAATGAAACACTTTTGTAATAATAATAATAATAATATTAGAATAGTACAATTGAGGAGACAATGTCGAGCAATATTTCGTAATGAGGGATTTTTGCGAGACACGATATCTAGTAATACACTGCAGCGCCTGATAAATTAAATGGTACAGAGAGGGCCGATCTTTCTATTTTGGTTTCAATTTTTTCCGTCAAATGGACGCGAAATCGAAATTGGTTTAAAACAGAGTACACCCGATGGGCCAACCATGAAATCCCTTCGGGCCGCAGGTAGAGTATAGATGCTGCCGACAGTCCTATGTATGTCTTAAAAAATCAATTGACTGTGTTTATGTTCGACCAAGCTTATATAGCTAATAGAATTTCACTGTTTTAAAATGTTTGGCTTCTCAATAAATTAGCAGGAAGTTGTTGCATCTAAAACCAATTTTTCATGAGAGTGTCTAATAGGTCCATTTCAAATTATAATGCGTTTTGGGGAATTCGTTATAGATACTCTAAGATGACGCAGGTCCTACTACTCGGTACGTTTTTCAAGTACAAACGAAATTTTCTTGGGAAATAATGGCATTTAGACTTGATTCAACGAATGATTTATGTAAATAATGTTAAATTTTTTTTTTTTTGTACCTTTAAATAACTTTCTGAGAAGGAAATGTGTTTACCATGGGCTTTAGGTATTAATAATATTAACATATTATAGTTTACTGCTAAATCCTTTACTTCTATATGGTATAATTTCTACATCGCGATCAATTTATTAGTCTTGATGGGAAACTGAGCCCCTTCGACCTACCTTGGCGAAACCTAACTCCAAAGAGCCAAAAAAAGAAACTGAGAAAATAATCTTAGAATATCCTCTTTAGCAATAACAAGGTATGAGAGATGATCCAGAGAAAAATGTTCGTCTTCCAATCCAAGCTCAGGTTATTTTCGAAAAGAAAAAAAAAAGAAAAAAAGTTAAATCCTCTTAACCTATTTTCAAACGTAAGCCTTCTTTAAGTATAATCTTAGAGAGCAACATTTGATATATTTTATTACCAGCAAAGAATGTTAAGTTCTCTATCTGAATGTTTTTATTGTGTGCTTAGATCTAAAATAATTAAAATAGAAAAACATCCAACACTGAACTAACCGTGGAACGCATACTATGCATAATGACACCAACATCAAAATTTTGACTTACAACATGACTTATACGAATTACTTTCAGCAGTCAATATATTCTAACAATTTTCGTGCATCTTAAAACTATCAAAACCTACAACACAATTTAGCTGTTATTTATTTTTCCAACTAAATACTCAACTTCTAAGTGATAGGTCTAATTTCTTAACTAGTTAATTGATAGTTGAATATTGTCATTGTGAAATTTCGTTACAACCAAAAGCGTACAATAACATAAGAAAATTATCAAATAACTTAACAATTGTAAACGAATCGCCTGTAAATATAAATAAAATATTTTCCACTCTATCTAATTCCCAGTCAATAGACCTTTTTTTTCAAGATAAAGATTTTTTGAAAAGTAAAGATAAAGGTTCGAACTTCTAATCCTTCGCCTAAGGTCGTAGGTTCGATTTCCTCTAGGGTTAGTGGCTTCCCTTTCGAAAAAATAAAAGGCATTTTCTCCCATTCAGGCAAGAAAAGTGTGGTAACCTAAGGTTAATGCTTCTCAAAACTCTGTGTTATGTATAAGTATGCGTTTGAATTAAAATAAATGAAAAAAAAACATGATATGTGACATATCGCTGTTCTGATCCCAGAAAGGGCCATTGTTCCTAGTCGGGGAACAACTTTTTGTTTAAAGTCAATGAAATATTTTAATATAAAAATACGAAAGCTAATAATAAGTAGGAAACATTAAATTTTCAACTGGAACTGGCATCTGTCTGTATACGGTTAAATGATAATATAGAAACTATCTAAAATGATTACTATTATTTTTTATTCATAAGAGCATCATATCTTGGTGCTCCACTAAACGATGCCACACCAAATTTCCATCTATTTTAGTTTATAAATAATGCTCCCTTTCAAGATGCTCATGCTCAACAGCTGAGGTTGAAAATTCGTTCAAACTTTTGGCCTAATTTCAAACAATGGTTTGTATTTTGGTCTATGTAGTTTGAATAGAAGGAAGTATTACAATAAACATTATTGATCAACAAATAATAGCAATTTTGGACTGCGTTAATCGTTTATTTTTTAATAAATACTTGTAAAATGGTTGAAAATTTTCCCAAAGCCTCATAAATGACCTACTAAATACCCTTAGTCGTAGAAAACGTTGCTTAAAATTCAGCAATTGTCAGATTCGTTCATATTCTAAGTTTTCCAAATTACTCTACAAATACACGCTTTCAAGACGCAGTTCAAGTGATACGGAATTTATCATTTATGTAAAATCTTTTTATATTTTTCTGAATCTTTTGAACATTTAAAAATCTTTTAATCATTTCACAAATAAATTGTAATCCTTCTATTCGAATCACGTTAAAATTCTATCTTTAGAAGAGAATGACCAAAGAGTTATTAAAATAATGCAGTACCAGCGAGGAATTTTTAACCCAAAGGTTATGTAGTAATATAGATATTGGCCAAATAATTATTTGTATTACTATTTATTGGCTTTTTTCAATATTGATAAAGTTTTTTGTGTGTGTGTGTTTTTTTTAATTGATCAAGAACATAATACTTTAATAATACAAGAATAGAGTGTGCTCCTAACTGTGTTGTAGTTAATGGCGTATCACCTGTGCGTAGTAACTCATGTCAAAATCCACATGAGTGATGTACGCTCCTCCCCTTGGCTCGTCCATCATACCAATAACACAGCAATCCCTTCTAGCCTCGCCTCAAACAATTATACAGTCTCGGGAATCGAGCTTTCGACTCGGTATCATTATGAATAACAAAGGGTTAATTGGCTTTATTAGGGGAAAAGATAATTTGAATTTTTTTTAAGCTTATAAAATTAGTGGTTTAAATTAATGGTTGCATTTCTCTTGTTTATCGTTAATTATAACGAGTAAAAAAAACAATCTACAACATTTATTTTGCCTTTCATCCTATGTCCAAAAATGTCAGTTTTATTATACCTCCCACTAATTATTTAGTGCAATATTTCATGTTTCAGAACTCATAGATCACGAACAAAAGGGTGGTTCAAATATATATATATATATATATATATATATATATATATATATATATATATATATATATATATATATATGTCTGTTCACTCTCTCACTGACTCAGATACGGTCTGATTTTAGTGATATTTGTTACAATGATCTTTCGCATATTTTGAAGGTCCAGTTGAGCATGGTTTTTGGAGCGAAACTCGCGTGAAAAAACCCGTAACACTTACGTTTTCGAGCTAATATTGCTTACAGGTACTCGTTTTATAGGTTCCTTAACGTATGGAAACTAATGAACCCATTTTCAATGCGATATCTGTAACCATTTACGAGAGACATTGGTACAACTAATTTTCAGTTTGGCCATTCAGGAATGATTGATTCAGTTGAAATTTAAATTTTGGTTGCGTTTAGGGGTAAGTACGTATAAGAAAAAAAATATAATATTATTAATAGGCATGGACAATTTCGGATCATGGTATGTTTTCTAAAATGTCTCGAAAACGGTTGAGAAATTGTGGTAGGAGTATATATTTATATATATATATATATAGTATATATATATATATATATATATATATAGTATATATATATATATATACAGGGTGATTCAGGTCCAAGTAGCCAAACTCTAGGAGGTGATTGTAGACATAATTTCCAACAAAAAAGATCATTTCTAGTATGGTCCGATTCCGAAAGGAAAAGGAGCTATGTCCTATTTTCTGTTTTTGTAACGTAGTCATGTTTTTTAATGAATAAGAAAGTATTTCTCAAAAACTATTCAAGATGATTAAATTTTAATTATGCTATCATAAAATAGACAAAATGTCCTTTAAAAGGAAAGTAATTTAATTCACTAGAAACATTATTAAAAATACTTTCTGGACGTCCAATTACGCACTTCTGTTTTTATCAATGAATCAGTTTTTTCGCGATTTTTTTCCTCAGCCCCCTAACGGACTACAGATTCAATACTGACACGAAAACTTCTACATTAAATAAGCATTAAATCCATGTGAATAATGTGGAGGTTTATTCGGAGAATAATTGAAGATTGGCTCCCTTTTGTCAAAAAAATGTGGAATGTAGTTTTGATACTTTCAAATGCCTTATGTGAAAAAATTAAAAATTATTCATTTTTTAAATTCTAAACTGTAGGTATCCATTGTCCAGTCCAGAAGCAATAAAAAGTAACTGAAAGAAATGATTGGAAAAGTTTTTCATTTGGGAGATCACTTACATTTTTTGTTTAACAAATTTTCATTGATTTATCTTTTACATGATGTTGTTGGCACTAAAATATTTGCTAATATATTTGAAAATTTTCAATTGGAACTTTTTGAACTTGGGCAGTGGATCCATCCACTGTCTAACAGCATTGCTGCTGTTTACAGGACAGCAATCCATCTGGAACCATGAATCTATGTGCAAGTGGAACGTCTTCCAATGCAATAGGTCGGTCGTATTTAAATCGTAAGGAGGTTTGAAAATATGTTGAATCGAACCTGTCGGGAATCAGGATTGGCTGAAGAAGATATTCGTCCTCAACTCTGCACCACATGTTATCTTGGGACTGATCCTGATTGTTCGATATTTACACGGCATAAGGATTAACATGAAACCAAGTATGTGAATTGGGGCTGTTAAATATTCCATTCCGTGAGAATGTGGCCTTGTATGTCCGCAAATGTTGCGGCCGAACTGAGGATTAACATTTTTCCTCCCGCAATGTTTTGCACAATTTTTAGTTTTATTTCAAATTTTATTTGAAAACATTTCAAATTATGTGTAAATTCCGGATTACAATTATTCAACTACCCTGCAATCTTTTTGAATTCTCTGCTCAAAATTTCTAGTCAAAACTGGGTGCCAAATACATCTTGTACAACATAAATCAATGAAAAATTGAAAAACATAAATCAATGAAAAATTGAAAAACATGAAATGTAACAGATCTCTCAAATGAAAAACTCTTCCAATCGTTTCATTCAGTTATATTTATTGCTTCCGGAATGGACAATGGATACCCACAGTTTGGCCATTAAAAAATGAATAATTTTTAATTTCTTAAAAATTGAAAGTAACAAAACTACATTCCACATTTTTTTGACAAAAGGGGGCCAATCGTTCAATTTATTCCCAAATAAACCTCCGCTTCATTTTCATAGATTTAATACTTACTAAATGTAGAGGTTTTCGTGTAAGTATTGAATCTGTAGTCCGTTAAGAGGCTGAGAAAAAAAATCGTGAAAAAACTCTTATTCATTGATAAAAGCAGAAGTTATTCGACGTCCAGAAAGTATCTTTTAATAATGATTTTAGTGAATTAAATTACTTTCCTTTTAAAGGACATTTTGTCTATTTTATGATGACATAATTAGAATTTAATTATTTTGAACAGTTTTTGAGAAAACCTTTCTTATTCTTCCTAGAGTTTGGCTACTTAGACCTGAATTATATATATAATCCTTATATATGATCCTTTTCAAATCGTAAGTTTTCAAATGGCCACTTTCCTCTCTAGCGAGCCATGGCAGTCTCCACTCTATCCGGTGACTCTTGAGAGAACTATATTTACGAGGTCTTCTAATGTTTAAATAATTCGATATATTAAGTTTAGAGTAATATATATATATATATATATATATATATATATATATATATATATATATTTATGTATAGTCTTACTCTCAACTTAATACACCGAATTATTTAAACATTAGGAGACCTCGTACGAGTTGTTCTATGAAGAGTGATAGGATAGAATGGAGACTGCCACGTCTCGCTAATGTCAGGAAGGTAGATGCGGACTAGAGAGTAGAAACATAATGGGGCAAGGTGGATCCCTGCGCCGAGGTTGCTTCATTTAGACAAGGGCGGACATGCTGGTTACATTAAGCCCAGGACTATAAAGCTAAATAAGAGCTTATCTAATCGGCCATTGTTCGGGTAGGCTAGGGTACACGGCTTGCCTTTTAGCTACCATCTGGGATCGCACAAGGTCTCATCCTCTCCACTCTCTTGTCTTGTTTCGTCTGAAGATTGAAATTTAGCCTGAGTCAAATAAAAGGGTTATGTTATGTGTTTGTCAAGGGTTATATGTTCATTCACTGCTATAGGTACATGATTCACGCTATTATGGAGCTTCTTCACGAGTATCCTAATACAAATTTATCTGCTTTATAATTTTTTAAAGTTAGGAAGAGCTCCTGAAGATGCACCGTAATGGTTTAATACGTGTAGAGAAATATAGAATCTGGCACCGTCATAATGGTGTGCTGGTATTATTGACCTTCCTCCACATTTAAGAAATAAAAAAGTTTTGATTTGCAGAAATTGCACCAAATATTCGTGCTAACATATCATTTATTATTTATTTTTACGGGAGCATCACCGGGAGAAGTGTGTCGAGTTTCGACCTTTAGAAAGAAAGGCTTGTATTTTTGTTAGGTCGGAAACGTTTCAGACCAATTTCGTATTTGTTACGTTCCGTGGACAATAAACTCACTGTGATAATTCTCCTAAGAACGACAATTATTTTTATTATATTATTCTATATTTTGTATTACAATAAAATAGTATTCATGTATTCAGAATTTAATGAAAAGAGTACCTACATGATAAACAAGTTCAGTAGTTTCATACATTTAAATCAAAAGAATACAAACCCAGAACCTTTTATGACGATAACTATATCTGGCTTCAGATAAATGTGTTGTTATGCCATCTATTGGCTCCGTTTGCTCGGATTGACTTGCCCTGGTGTCATACGGAGCACTGTAGCGTAATTTGGGAAGCAGGCTTTTATGTTCAAATCCGTGGATGGCAAATTAATTTTTTTTAAAAATATTTTTATTTTTTTTTGTTTATTTGAAATCTGTAAAAATAATAAACGTACAATTATCAAGTTTGTTAATACAGATATGCTATACACAACTTGACCAAAATGAAAAAAAAAAAAAAAAAAATGAAAGCAATTTTTGGAAGAAGCCAACCATTGTTGGCAGTAAATGAATATCTTTTAAAAAAATGAGTTTCAATTTATTCCGTACGGCTTTAACTAAACGTTTTGTACAGCTTTTATTTTAATTTCCCCCTTCATGGGACATCAGAACCTGAACGATTTTTTAGTTCCGTTTAGTTAATTACATAAAAATACATTAGTCAGTTGATAAAATTGTGTACATACCATGCAGGTTGCTCACTCGCTGTCCATATAGCTGATCATCTGAAGAACAGCTTAAGAGTCAGCTGTTGGTCTTACGTTTTACGTTATTTATAGTCCTTTTTTAAATCTGTTATTTAATGATATAGGTAACACTTAAATATTTTATTTGAGAATTTAAAATCTGTTTTTCTGCTTAAAATGATTTTGTCTTGTTTTTTATTCGTGAATATAATTTTTCTTTCTTAATATTATTTCTGTATTTTTTTTACAATTATTATATTCTAAATGTCAAAGGAATATCCTTTCATGAAAGCATGGTCTGTTGAAGGTGTTTTATTGGATTTCCCTCAATATTTTTAATGTGTTTTCTAATTCTATTTCTTAAAATTTGTGACGATTTCCTTATAAATTAAAATTTACAATTTTTACATGTTATTGTTACAAGCTTTATATTTTGTACTCATCTTATTTTTTTTTTTCTCTTCAACTTTGCTAAACTTATTTTGTATTTTTGAATTATATTCCAAGCATAAACAAATTAGATTGGAATATTTCTTTCTTTAGTTTTCCTATCGTCATCATCCTCATGACATGTCTGAAAACATATGTGAAAAAAATCCACTCGTTGTTAAAATTTTACAACACCTCCATAAAATGAAACTTTACGACAAAATATGACTCAACTGACCGTATGGATGTTTTAATAAATTGATTGCCAATAAATTTGTGTGTATCTGTGCGTGTGTGTGTGCATAAGAGCGGTTTCTGTATAGAATATCCTCACATTAAATCTCTCAAGACATAGAATAATGATTTTTATATTGAAATAAAATATCAGATACTCTTATTTTTTTGTTACTACAACAGTTCATTTGTTGTTTTATTCAATGTTTTTTCTTGTGTTTTTGTTCGTTTTTTTTTCTAACTATTTTTTTTGTCCGCTTGTGTTTATACTTTATACATTTTAATAATTTATTTTTACCTATTTGTTTACTTTTATTGAATTAATTTTCACGAAGTATGCGAGCAAATCACCTTTCTGTTGTGGAGCTCCGTAAATAAATAGATTATCATCATCAGTAATTCGAGCTCAATCCAAATATCCTTGAGTTGAAGTTTAAAAAGAACAACAGCTGATATACATACAATGCCAGAGCGTCCTTTAGGATCCGCCCCTCCGTTGTGAGAAATGTTATAAGATTTTCGGACGAGCTCATAAACCTTTGAGGTCACGACCAACGTGATGCTAGGCTTTAGAAGGCTTTGCAGGTCATTATTCAAATCAGCTGACTTATACATATGTATCCGGCCCGTCCATGACTTTTAGAAAACGCCACATAATGTATAAAAACGTAGGAGAGGGCTTCACTTCCGATTTTTTCTTGTTTTAATGTTAGCATAACTAATTAATATCGATTGTCTCTCCCAACCACGAAATTTTGATTAAATCGATCAAAATGTGCCGTAAAAACCTTAAAAATAAATTAAATAAGATCACTTGCTTCAAAAAATGATTATTTCGGTGTTATAATGTTTTAGCTGGCTAACTATTCCAAGTTCTAGATTGTTAGTATTCTACAGGGTGTCCCGATTTTAAATGACTAAATGTAGAGGACCAAAAAACTAAGAAAAAAAATTCCTTTAGAGATTTGCTCGTCCTTTAGCAAAAACGAGCTAATCTCTAAAGGACTTTTTGGCTTAGTTTTCGGCCACCTACACGCTGCTAAAGTTTTGCCATTTAAAATCTGGGCACCCTGTATATCCCCGAAATGCTCCTAGCCCACCGATATTATTTCCTATATAGATAGATATATTTTTGCAGCAATCCAAATATTTGGAAATTTGACAAGTCATAAAACAACAAAACAATTCTAAATCTGGCTGCTTACACCACTAAACTTGTAACACATTTCTTGGTAACTAATGCATGTATATCCTAAATTATTACCTTAAAATAATAAATAACTTAGAATCTACTATATATTTGTCAAATACCATTCACTGACTCACCGACCTATCAACGCCCAGCCCAAACAGCTCGACAGAAAAATTTGAAATTTTGCATGGACACTCCCGATAGAACGTAGACGCTCGCTAAGAAAGGATTTCTTGATATTCGAATTTTTTAAATATTTTTAGAGGGGTTTAAAGTTTGAGTTGGTTAGAGCAGGCAAGCCTAGGCAGGAAGCGTTGCTAGGACGATAACAGAACAGCTGTTACCGTACATTATCTATTTCATAGTATTATTTTTAATTGAGGTTAATTTCCACTATGATGGCAGTCCTTGAAGTACTAGAAATAAAATGTGATTTTGTCCCTCATAGAGTGTACGCCCTGGTGATGGCCCACCCGAGGTAATAATATCCCGAACCACTTGACACAAGAATTTGAAATTTTGCACGGACAATACGTTTAAATTGTAAACACTCGCTAAGAAAGTTTTTTTTTTTATATTCAAAGGTTTAAGTACTTTTACGGGGGTTTGAATTATTAAGAAGTTCCTCATCGGCTCAAAAATGTTTCGATTTTGATAACATTTGGTACAAAAATCTTTCTTCTCATTTAAAAGGTCAAGTTCATTAACCAGTTGAATCCGTTTACTGGAACATGGTTTTTGGAGCGAAATTTATGCGAAAGATTCCTTAACGTAAAAAAACGAATGAAACCATTTTTTTAAGCGAGTTCTGTAGCCATTTACCAGAAAAATGGATAGAAATACTTTTCAAAACTAATTTTCTGTTTGGGTATTCAGAAACGAAGTATATGGAAAAAAATTGTAAGAATGGTGATACAAAGTTTTTGGATCTCAGTATATTTTCTAAAATATCTCGAAAACGGTTGGGAACTCGTAGTAAGAGGAAGGCGGCTGTTCGAAAGGTTACTAAATTCTCTACAATAAGATTCTGTTGTAATGTTCGGTGGGGCGATGTCAATCGAAGAGATAAGTGCCTAAAACTTCAAATTTGTTAGTTTTATGCTTTCTACGCGTATTTGTCTCTGTTTACCTAACTTCTTAAGCGTTTGTTGTATTATTTATTTATTTTTTTTATTATTTTTTTTTACTCTCCAACCGAAACAAACACGGTTACCTCCACATGGTGTTTCCTGGGCAACTTTAAAGTCCGTGCAATAATAAGCTGTACAAAATTATGTAGTAGCGTTAATTTTGATCATATCTTATTTAACTCAATATAAAAAATACTTATCGGCCGTGGTGAAGCACAGGTATTCAGCTAGTATAGCATATTTAAAAATAGAAACAAGTGTATATCCCTAATATAAACAATAATACTACTATATAAAAATTAAAAATATCACACAAGCAAATTATCAATTAAAAATAAAATTTTAAACAAATCATTTCTTAGGTAATAATAAATTGAGAAGTCTCTTGAATTATGAACAAAATCTCTAATCGCGTAAACATTCATTTCTGAAATAATGTATTTAAATCTGCATACAAAATTAGAATATTTGTCAATTTATTATACGCCCGTAACCTATCGTTCTACGGTTTTCCAATTTTTCTGCAAAAACTTTTTCGATTCGAAAGGATGCAGCAGATTGTTCACATACATATATTTTAAAATATCTGGAATCAGTCTATCTAAATTACAAAAATTAGTATCATCAAAAATCTGTTATTGAAACTCCATAATAAATGTTGAAATTTGGCTTGTTGCTTCAGTGGCGTCATACCGTAATTGCATTTAAAATACAAGAATCGTACAATAATGTGAACACATTGTTATAAATAACAATTCTGGACAATTTATTCTAAAGCTTAATTCTCAACATCAAATTAGTTAAGCCAACATGGAAGGACACTAAATAGCTAATCGATTGACATTGAGAAACTGGTGAATTTTTAAATCGCCGGTATCTGTTCTTCTGATATTTTTAAAAATATTTATCAATTTTTGGGATAAAAGAAATTCTAATCAACCCGACGAGGTGCCAGTGAACGCACCTATGTACGCATGTATGTATTCGAACCTTTGTCAAAGATACACAATACTTATTATTTCCGGGGGGAATAATAAGTTCCCTTCGGCTGAACATTCTTTGAATATAGATTTTCTTAGATGAAAAATGATGAGAAGAAAAAATAAAAATGTATGTAAAATTTTCTGAAATTAAGCAATGTTAATTTTTTGAATACTCGTTTTTACTCTAAGTGCATTCTTATCGCTGCTTTAAGAAGACAATTAAAGCTATTAGCTAAATGGAATGCTAAGCAAAACAGGTGATAAGAATGTAAATTTGCAAAATAAAGAAAAAAAAAAGGAACAGCTTAGAAACCCTGAACTTCACCTTGAATTTTAAGAGGTGCTGATAATGGATGAATCAGCATAATGTTTGTTTGATTTTTTAAGGTGTTTTTCCTTCATTCTCTTTATTCTTCTTCAATCGTCCTTTGTTAAGAACTTTATTTTTAGCGTATACATTTTTGCATAGAGAACAAGGAACTCTTTCAAACTCTTTATCGCTGTATTCGCGCTAGGAAAAATTTATTTGTCTGAAGAGTTTTTATGGTTTTACAGTGTGTTTTTTTTTTCATTTGTTATTTTTCTGTTTGGTATTATTTCTAATCAAATTCTAAAGGCAGTTGAAGAAGAAAACCATGGATTACCCCCCAAATATATATTTCTTGGCAAATCAAGAACATGTTCAGAGAGATAGGATTTCTTTTTCTGCTAAATCCTAGCGCAAAAATACAATATATGAAGAATTGAAAATAGAATAGAGATCTTAAAGTTATTTTTTTTTAAATACTTAACATTGTTTATACATTAAACTACAAATAATAATTTGGAATAAGCGTATAAAAAGAAATTTGCTTTGTAATTAGGAATAATAGCTGGAGGCGAATACAGGAAATAATTTCGGAGGGGGGCTGGGAGGACCGGGGGGATTTGAGGGTGTGGAATACTAACAATCTAGAACTTTGAATAGTTAGCTAACTAAAACGCTATTACACCCCCAAAAATATTTTTTTCTGAACAATTTGATCTTATTTTTGAGGTTTTATGATACTTTACCGATTAAGTCAAAATAGGGGGGAGGGGCTACAGCCCCCCTCGCTTATATACGCCCATGATAATATTTATTGAACTTAAACTTATGACTATAAAAAGGAAATTCATTGTAAAAATGCTTATCTTCAGCAGATTTATTGTACTGCATTTTAGCATCTGTCTATATTTTCTGCTACTCCTACTATATTCCTCACTTTATTATAGTTTTGAATGTTGTGTAGCTATTTTCCGAGAAAGAAAAGAAAAATTAAGGTCCCATGTTCATATTCGGTTTTTATTTTGGAGCTGAGTTTAATGGATCGATTTTGCTTCTTTTCACAATTTAGCTCTCCCTCAATTAGTTGTGGATGATATATAGGGATTTTCCTTGGAAGGGAGAAAAACATGGAAAAAAATATGGAAAGCTATGCCATGGATGCTATGGCCGCATTGAAATCTGGTCCGATGTACACCTCTGCTTTTAGTGCGTCATATTTACTGGTTAACTTACTCTTCTTTTTTAGGTTTTCGTAGAACTTTAGAACTCAAAAAATGTTGGCCCTTTGAAATATTAAGGTCTGCCATTTTTGATGATTGATAAAATCAATGGAGATTCGAAATATGTACTAAGTGTCAAAACCACAAAAACTAATTGTTAAATTTAGTTAAAACACGAAACAATTGATAAATGATCTCTCACAACTATCGAGATATCTAAATTTATTCCAAATTATCATAAACTGTTTCTGATTTGTTTACTAATAAAAATGACTTGATACATAATGATTTCTGTATTATTTATTTATTATTAGGTCTGATGAATCGGGGATTCTTCTGGTTCTAACAGTTGTTATGAGTTATGTCACCAAATGCAAATTTTCTATTGTCTAGCTTTACGTCTTAGGCCTTCAGCTTTGAGATCAACAGATCGTGCTCTTTATCTGACAATATTGCTGCAAACAAAAATCTAATTGTCACAAACTTCTTTATTCAAATGCTCTCATAGTTATTTCAAAAGTAATAAAACAAATGTTAGGTAGAATGTTTTGAATACTGTTATCAAACCAGTAATTACTTAGGTATAGAATATTTAGGTCATTATGTAGAGTCAAATCGGAGACAAAGAGTGGAGCGTCGGTTATTTTTCGAAGAATTTTATTCTGTAAGGATTGAATTTCGTAGGAGTTGAAGGGCTTTGTGGATCCCCAGAGTTCTATGCCAGAAGTTCATATTGGTCTGAGTATTGTCATGTAAATGAGTCTTATGTTATATTGTGTGTATGATCTGATCGTCGGTCAAATTCGTCTAGTAAAAGACTGTACCGTCGGTTGAGTTCTTGTCTTTTCTACGTAATGTGTGGTTTCCAAGATAGTCGTTTGTCGAGTATAAGTCCTACGAAACGGATTTGGCATTTTTGAGGAAGAAATAAACCATTAGGGAACACCAGAGAACAAATTGATCGTCCTAGGGCAAATGTTATGTGGGAGGATTTCTGTGGCTTACTTTAATTCTCCACTCGGCGAGTCAAGGATCGATGATGTTGAGGTGTGCCTGAAGGGACCTGGATGTGAGGTTCGGCATATATAATTGAATAACTATTTAAATATTTTCTTTGTTTCCCTTAAAGTAGTAGTTTTTATTATTATTTAGACACTCCAAATTACTTATAATTAAAGCCGCCAATTACCTAAATCCTAATATTCTAACAAAATGAAATATGATACTCTTTAGGATTAACGATTGTTTAAAACGTTCTATTGAATAAAACTTGCTTGCATGTTTCAGAATTCCCACGAAGTAGGGAACCCATTGTTAAGATTCTTCCGACTATGTTTGTCGAATTTATTGCTACCCTTAGTAAAACGAAAATTACAAACGTTATTTAATCAGAGGTGGTCACTACAATACAACCTTTGATCACGAATTCTATTATACCTTTCTAGAGGAGTAAAATTGTAAATGTTGATGATATATTTTTTTTATTTATTTATTTATTTTTTATCTATTTTTTTTATAAATAAACATACACATACATACATAGTTTATACACGTATCAATAGAAACACTCCAGACAACTTCCTTGCTAATTCTTAATTACTATTATTATAGTTCACAGCCTTCAGCTCAAAATATTTCGACCAGATGGCTGTGGCATACAAACTTATGTGTATATATTAAAGAAGGAAGGGTATTCAATAAAATCTACCGGTTTCACCTCCACTGATGCCTCCTCAGCCGCGTGACTTCTAACCATAGAAAGGCGAAACTTCTTTTACGAGATCCACGTCCAAACATGTAGCAGAAGCTCTCTTTTTTATCGTTGGTCAGTTTAATTAATTTTTAAGTACTCTTAGTGTCCCTCAAGAGGCATCAGTTGCTATGAAACCAATGTGGTATTTTTTTTAAAAAAAATCAAGTTTGTAATCTTCGTTGTATTTTATTGATTGTAAGCCTCAGCACTGGAAAAATGTGAGAAAACCTAGTAGCCCCAGGTCCGAAACATCTCTGGCAAACTACAGCCTGATACCTTCGGCTAATGCGGAATGGCGCGCTCAAGATTATTGTCAAGAAATTTCTCCATATTTTTCCAAATAATGAAGATTTATTTTCTGTTTCTACACGATCTTATGTGAATGAAGGCTTTCGTTCGTTTTTATTTGAAAATACCTCTGCCTCGTCGGAGCTGGAATAAAAACAACTTATGAAATTACAAGCCGGCAGTAATAACCTAGAAGACACCGTAAAATAAAAGATCTAGAAATTAGTGATTATATAGAAGATCAGTTGTGTTTATATACAATTGAACTGTCATAAATATTACTCTTCAAGGTCTCTTCTTCCTTAGTTTGGATTAAAACACACTGAATTAAATTGTTATTTATTTTTTATATTTCCATTATTGCCATAGTTCATTATTATTGCTTTGATAAAGCTTCTATTAATTATCTTACTTAAGGTTATTCGAGTTCTGTGGTTAGACTATATTTTTATTTTATTTTTTCAGCCAGCCCATCGCCTTAAAAACAATAAAATATACCACCTGTCGGGTAAAATTAAGATAACGCCGAAAAACTTTTTAATTTGTATTTTGATTCAAATAATAGGCGAAAATAATTGAATGGTTGGCTAAAACAATGTTGGATTTGATTTGTTTTTTATGTTCGTTTTCCGGTGGGAAAAAAATGGTTTTGTATTGTTGAATGAGTATGTGACACTGGTTAGTGCACAAAGTTTTGTTTAGTTGACGTGCACATATCGCGGGTCAATATGGATAGATTATGGAGAAACGTTGGATTTGTACCACGGAGTCCACCATTGTCAATGTCTTACAGTGGAACAACGTTGGATGCGAGATTTTCATATTAATTGCCCTCTCAGAAAAAACACTCCCCTGTATGCATTTTGTTACATCCAATGTTGTTCCAGCCGACCATTCAATTGACAATGCGAATGTATGATAAATGTTTTATTTAGTCAACTAATTTTGATTCAAAATAATCCAATAATATACTGATTGAAGGTACAGGCAACATTTGTTGTCAGATAGCTGAAATAGTTCGCATAATATTCTTTGAATAAATCTTCTTTATTGCTTGCAATATATATATATATATATATATATATATATATATATATATATATATATATATATATAGATACACACACATAAACATATTAATTATGATATTTTGAAGAACTACATAATGCATAAGTCGGATATAGTTTCACAATGCCTTAATTGAATACAAATTAATAAGCAGATGCTAAATTAAGCGTAGTGGAGTGGATATGACCATCACGGCGAGCCCAAGGTTGATGATCGCAAAACAGCTTCATATTTTTGCTGTTTTATTTGTTGTTCCCTTTGCGAGTGACAGCCTATCTACAACAGGACAATATCTGTCTCTCTTTCCTCCAGTTTTATTTGTACATATCCTCAGGGTCATTTAGCTTCCTGGATTTTTTTTTTTTTAGTTATGGAACTTCCTCATTCCTATTTGACAGTATTAAATTGATGCTTTTTTTAGATCAATACTCATTAATTGCATTTATTTTTATCGTTTTGCATCTCAATGAACCAGATAATGCGATTCATTATTGTGTCAATAAATAATTTCATTTTATTCAGAAATGATTTCATCTACACCTCTAGTATGATCCCCTTCCGAAGTGAAAAGCAGTTATGTCCGATTTTCTGTTCTTTTTTTTTTTTTTTTTTTTTGTTTTGTTTTGTTTTTTCTTATTTTTTTTAACGTAGTAATATTTTTATTGAATAAGAAAGGATTGCTCAAGACTGTGTTCAGGATAACTTAATCCTAATTATGGCATTATAAAATAAACAAATATTATTTTAAGAAAACAGTGCCTTAATTCACTAAATCTATCGATAGAAGATACTTTCTTGACGTCTAATAACGCACTTTTTAGCAGTTTTTTTGATTCAATCAGAGCTTTCTAGCGAATGTTTTCCTCGGCCCCCTAACGGACAACAGATTCATTACATACAGGAAACCTTCTACACTTAGTAGGCATTAAATCTCTGAAAATGAAGTGGAAGTTTATTGAACGATTGACTCCCTTTTGTCAAAAATATAAGATGGAGTTTTGTTACTTTCAAATTCCTTGCGTGAAAAAATTATGGCTCACTCATTTTTATTGGCCGAACTGTGGAAATCCATTGTCCAGCCGGAAGCAATAAAAATTAACTGAAAGAAATTGTTGGAGAATTTTTTTTCATTTGAGAGATATGTCACATTTTGTGTTTTCCAAATTTTCATTGATTTAACTTTTGCGTGTAGGCACTCTTTAGAGTGCACTAAGCATTAATTAATTAGCCGTTTTGTAGTACTTTAAGATTATAAGGTGATGTATTAAACTTATGGAGTAAATTTACCACAATACAGAAAACTATATGGCCGTGAGTTATTTACTTTTTGAATACAAATATTAATATATCCCCATAATAATGTTTTATTTTCAAATTAAATAATGCGACAAAACCAATTATATAGGTGTTTTTCCTAAAAAATGTATTCATAATTAAATTGCGGGAGGAAAATATAGTAGATTAGAAAAAAAATGATGTTCACTAATATAAACTATGCTCCCGCTGTGAGAAACGAGATTCTGCCATAAAAAGCCCTGACGTTCTCTAACCCTAGAAATTTTTAAATTAAAACTTGTTTTGTCTGAGGCTAATAGACTTCATCTGTGCGGAGGGGAGATACTAAATTCTACAGAGCCGAGCAAGATGGGGCTTAGAAAGTAATTACACCTCCATCAAAAACAAGATAATTGAAACTTTAATAGGATTAACGGTACTGGTGCACAGGATAGAATCCATCTTAAAGGGTAAAATAGACTCTATATGACTATTTAATATGTGAGATCTGCTTGATTTCATTATTTAAACATGATAATTTGTTAGTTGCCTATCCGTAGGATATTTCCAAAGATTTATTTTTTTATTCTTCCTACCGGAATTTGATTGTCCATAAATAACCATTACAGAACATAATGAGATGAAATAGTTAAACGATGAGGTGATAAGAAGTCAAGGGATTGTTGGGAGTCGGCTAAGTTAGTCACTTATCCATGGTCACCTAAAATCGAAAGCACTAGAGTTAAACACTACAGCCGCTTAGCATTATTTCAGTGGGTATTTCGACAAGAGGAAAATTCTAGGCAGTCCTTAATAGTTTTTATAAGCAAGTTAGCAAATAATAACTAAGAAGAAAAACTATTTAACAAAAATTCATTTAGTAAAAGAGTGTCTTACACTTCACACCTAATCTATGGTCACCTAAAGGTTTTCGTGGTCTTCCTACATCGCCCAGGCATTTATTGCTGCCAAACAGCATGCCAAGACGTTCGAAATATATACTGTTGAAGGATGATCTGAGTAGTCATTTGTAAATACGTGCCAGGAACTTCTAGTGAACCCCAAATCAGAAGAATAGCCCATGATTTCGACTTTGGTGCCCAATTTCTGGGCTTGGCTAATATCGTAGAAGGGGTCTAAATGAGATGTCCAATGAGAATAATGGAAACGAGAGGGCAAAGCCCGCGGTCAGAACCTATACTACGGCGAGCTCATTATCCGTTCGTGCGTTCCGAAATGAAAGTAAGATAAGTAGACAATCTAAGCGGAAAGAGGATGAGGAGCCTCTGTTTGTGAGTTGGTGGGGAGTCGTGAGCCACGAACAGTTTTCGCAGATAAGTCCTAACGAACCGCAGAAACAATCCTCGGTAGAAATGGCCACCTCTTGGCCCGCGTCCTATTAACCAACTCCACAAGACAATTTGTAACACTCCGCCTGTCCCAGGTTCTCATCCTAATAAGTAGTCCGGCTGGAGCTCTCACGATGTTTTCTAAAAAATATTGAAAATGTAGAGGATTGACCCTTTTAATAACTTTCTTCTTTGATTCGCTTATGACGTCCACCCGAGGAGGCAATCCGAACGTCTTGGCGAGAAATATTGACGTGCTATTGCACATTGGCAAAAACATCTTAACGCTTATGTTTTCGAGTTAATATGCTTGTAGGTTTTTTTAACGTAGGTAGGGAAACGAATGAAACAAGTTTCGAGGCGTAACAGTTTGTGAGAAAATAGCAAAAAATATTTATTCAAACTAATTTTCGGTTTGGGCATCGTTTGATTCAATTGAAATATGTTCTAAATGTTTAAAAATCGTCTAAACTAAGATATTTAAATTTTGGTTACATTTGGAGTAAAAAAAGTACGTATAAAAAAAAATATTTTATTAACGGATATTTTCATAGATATCTTTAAAACTATTAGAAAACCATGGTAAGTGGAAGGTGACCATTCGGAAGTTTACTAAATTTTCGGTAGGACGATGTCATTCAGAGAAGTAAGTGCTTAAAACTTTGAATGAGTTCGTTTTGTTCTTCTGAACGGGTTTTTGTCTCTGTTTAACTTACTTTTTAATTGGTTGTTTTAAATTTCCTTTAACAGAAGACTGAGTATTTTAGTAAAACAATGTTGAAACGCATTGGTAGTAGTTTTTTCCTACAGTGAAGGTTCAAAGGCGGGGGAGTCATTTCCGCTTAGAGTAATGTCAGTTTCCTGTTGTAGCTCCTTAAATCTTTCTTCTCTTTGAGATTTCTTTTATATTTTTTAAAGTTCGAAACCTACCAATAACTGCTTCTATTCCTTTACTAATGGCACTAGGGATATGAACGAGTCCTCCGAGTCGGACTTTTTAAGATGTTTAATTATTGCTTCAATAAGTTAGACGTTCGATCAGATCAACAGGTATGTGTAAATGCTCCCGTCGTCTGCAGTTTGTCAGTACATGTTGTATTATGATTATTTTAAATTATTATTTTATCCTTGTCTTTTTGTATTGCCATGGTAACTAGAAGTTATATTAATGATGTTAATCTCCAAATAACTTAGTAGTAATCCGCTGATGAGGTCAGGTAAAATTAATTTTAATTTCTTAAAAAAAAAAAAAAAAAAAAAAAAGGTTTCTGGTTGACGGGACTATAATTTCGGAGGAAGTGGCCTGTCCTAACTCCTGCCCGGCCTCATGACATGCTTGGAGGTTCCTTTGGGAAATGATCTACTCCATTATAGTCCAATCAGCTGATGAGGGCCCGTGTAATTATTCTAATGTTAATTAGCCCATAAATAATGCCGTCATCCTGCCGTATCCTTTTCCTTTCACTAAATATCCCAAAATTATGACTTAGTAGAGAAGTTATTTTATTTAGGTACCTATTTTAGGACGCAGCAAAGACAACGAACAAATTATCCAGTGTAAACAGCTAGCAAAGCAAATTTAGATGTTGACAGCTATCAATAAATAGAAAACTGATTAAAAACACATTATATTTGATCATCATCTCAAACTGAAATCTTATTTAATTATTCTTTCTACTTATAAATGATGATTCGGTCATTTAGCCATTTTCACACAAGAAGGATAAATAACGTAGGGTATTAACATCGCAAAAACCCTTTTATTTCATCTTTACATTAATATAACAACCCTACGTCAAATATGTATATATAACTAGCTGTTTCATGGCGTGCCATGCTACATCTACTTTCTATATATAGAAAAGCAAAAATAAATTAGAAACCAAATAAGTAATATTAAAAGTTTAATATCGCAAAGCTATAACTGTTCGGGTTCACTGTTTCGAACCCGAGACTTCCAAACTGTGGGCCCTTGACGATTTTATGCTATCACACTCACCGTATCAAGACCTACCTACGTACCAAGTTTGGTAACAATCGGTCAAACGGTTGGATTTTTATAAGGAATAAACATACAGACAGACAGCTGGTAGCCGTTATAGTCCTAGCCTACAAGACTCCCGGACCAAGACCTTACTGGAGTGCCAAGTCTGATCAAAATCGGTCAAACGGTGTGGATTCGTATAAGCAACAAACATACAGACAGACAGCTGGTAGACGTTTTTGACGTAGCCTATGACACTCCCCTTATCGAAACCTACCTGTGTGCAAACAGACAGAAAACAGCTGATAGACGATATTGTTCTAGCCTATGACATTCCCCGTATACAGACCTACCTATGAACGAAGTTTGGTAAATATCGTCGAAACGGTGAGGATTTTTATAAGGAACAAACATTCAGTCAGACGTTTTTGTCCTAGCCTATAAGACTCCCCGGATCAAGACCTACTGGAGTGCCAAGTTTGGTAAAAATCGGTCGAACGGTGTGGATTTGTATTAGGAACAAACAGAAAGACAGACAGACACGTGATTTTTATGTATATGTGTAGATTTAAAACTTATTTTACCAGCAGCCTCTTTTTTACAAACTGTATTCTAGGCGAAGACAAGGTATAGTTGGGATTCGGCTAGGTAGTTAGTTAGCCTAGCCGAATCCCAACTATACCTTGTCTTCGTATCTCTGCAACGGCTAACTATCTCCATCTTCACTAAGTATTCTAGGCGTTGTCATCCTGTCATACAATTCAAAACATTTTTTGCTCATGCGCAGATGGGCATTTACTGTAGACATATCTCATTTTGACCACAACGCACACAATTAACAAAACTTAACAAACAGAATAAAAAAGAACAACAGCGGGAGGAAATAAGTAAATAAACATTTTTAAAAGAAAAGAATATAGTTAGACGAGATGGTCGGTTTTCTAATCAGTCTATTAAAATGATTGGTATTTATTGGTGTAAGCACCATTATTGCGATAATCTAAATATACATATATAAATATATCATTATGATTAAATCTGGTTATGATGTTATCCGCAGTCTTAGTGTGACATCATTCTTATTTTATTTAATTACCTTATACTCTGATATATTTCGGTATAAAAGTGATTTAGAAATATATATATATATATATATATATATATATATATATATATATATGTATATATATATATATATATATATATATATATATATATATATATAAAGTTTTGGAGGATAGCAGTATATTAAGGTATTCTAGAGGAAATGAAACAGTTTACGAGCAATTTCTCCCCATTTATTAAGCCTAGACAGGCGTACAGTGGCTGGTTACTAGGATCACATGGTCCTGGGTACTTTATGTCCTGGCAAGCTAGGGGTACCTGGACCTACCTTATAAATCTACTGCCACAGCTACTGCTCAAACTCTCTCCCATTTCTCTACCTTTTTAGTTCTAACTCCATATATATTCAAACTCAAACACCCACTAATTTTCTTGATATATTACTTTGTCTACTTCTTATTTTATTCCCCTCCCTATTTTATGCACCCCCCCCCATCCTAACTAACAAGAAAATTATATCGTGGCCGAAAAATTATTTCGTTCTAGTACCCAGTGTCATTTGGGATGCTTAGAATTGTAACAGTTAATATTTTGTTATGATCTCATGTGTAAAATGTAAACAAACGAAAAAAATTAAAATTATATAAAATTTTTAACGCAAGATTTTAAACGCCACAGCAGAAAACAGCTCAGATTTCTCTACTTCCCTGTAGGAATTCCCTAGCACAAAAAAAAGAGGTATCATGACCATACGGCGCACTAGGGAGATAGTGTGGTCAGTACTATGCTCCGGCCGCCTGATTTTCTACTTGCCGCTTCAACTGCTAGAGTCATTAGCACCAAGGTACCCATTATTAAGTTAATTAAAGGCTAGGTTGGCCTAGGGACGGCCAGGGAGGCCGAATCCGACCCATGAACGAAGAAGAAAAAATCTTTTGTGCTTGCTCGGGATTTGAACTCAGGTCCTCCAACTTATTAGTCCAGTGCTCTACCACTGAGATAACCTCGCCCCCTCCCTAGTACAAATATGTATCTAATTTACTTACCTTGTTTTACTAAAATACCCATTTTACTGTTTAATGCAATTATAAAATAAATAAAATTAAAAACAGACGATTAAAAATCGTTAAAAAGAACGAAACAGATACTGAAGAGCTTTGGAGATTATTGTCGAGTAAGTAAAATAAATTAACAGAGGACCCAATTTTCCGGTTACCTATTTTTCACTCAGTTCTATATAAAGCTACTTCTCAATTTGTTCATAACAATCTTCATTTACTTACCATTCATGTAAAAAAATGTTTTATAAACTTTTGTTGTTATTTAAAATAATGTTCACTCTTTCCATTATTATCCTTTGTAATTGTGTATATTTATTTTGAAGTTGACGTTTTCTATATGCCGAATCCCCACCATGCAATGAGTAAATTGATATGCACATTTTAGTTGTAGATTAATTATTTTTTTAATTACGAAATATCCATTTAGATCCTATGTATACGAATTATTTTCGGTTGGGCACCAATATAATAACTGAGTAGATGAAAAATTCAGATAAATGTGGGCTCTAAAAATAAATAAATAAATGGCAGTCATGATGTTTTGTGTTAATATAATGAAGTTTTCTTTAGTTAGTTATTTTTAAAATAATGTAGAAAGACAAAAGGAATAAAATGATAAAGAAAAATGCCGTTACAAATGTTTAATATCCTGTGTATATTTCTGTTAAAGACATTCATGTAGAAATCTTGGGAAGAGTCCAATCTTTATTTCTACCTTTTAAACGTGGATCCCCACGAAAAGCCATTATGGTATTTTTAGATTATTATATGCATCTTTCTTCTCTTGTAGCTGTGAGCTTTATGGGTTTCCAGAGGCCGTAAAGGAGCTCTTAAAATTTTACTTCCTTATGATTTGAATATACTCCCCAATCTCTTTCATGGACCTTTAAATATGTGATGAGGTATTCCCGTGGGTTTAGGGCCTTTGATGACTTCCAGGACTAAAAATGGGTAATAACTTCTTGGATATTGTTTTTTGATGTTCTGAAGGGAGTGATGGCATGTCCTTCATTAGGCTTATATACTTCAATATTATAAACAACTGTTTTGAATTTTATTTTGTGTAATCGTTAGAATTGCAGAAAATGTACATTCATCAGCTTATATACTAAGTCATAAAACGATACATTCAACAAATTTGTACTGCTTTTAAAAAAATTCTGTTCTTATCCCCATTGATTTATTGTATTTAAGCGCACAATGCAGCGATTTGCAGATATATTAAGATGTGCGCAGTGACCTAAATAATTTAGATTCGTAATAATCACTTTCTGATGAAAACTGTACAATATAATAATATTTAAGAGGCAGGGAGCGACTGATGTGCGCAGTTCCTTGGGTCTTTACGACCCCCCTTCCCGAGTAACAGTAGGTACACCGCACACACACACTACACTAACCACTTACACGTAAGTAAGTGTAAATTATACCCCCGGAAACAGAGGAAACCCACCCCTATAATACTATAAATGTATAATACATAAGGGCAACATCTTGTGTAACTAAGGGAACGTCAAACGTTAATTTTTATACAAAGACCCAGTTATATGTTAGAATCAAGAATCATAGTTGAAGGTACACACCTAATTATTAATCACATACCTACATAAGCATTCGGTTTACAAGTGAACATTTCGAAAATGAAATGCGTATCATTCTGTAACATCAGTGGCGTTAATAACCTATAAGGTTGGAACGCTATATATATATATATATATATATATGTGTGTGTGTGTGTGTGCGTGTGTATATGCAGGGTGTCCCAGTCTTAAACCGACAGGCTTCTTATATCGATGGGTAATCAAAAAAGCAAGCGAAAAAGTACTTTGGCGATTTTCTCTTTTTCGGGAAAAACACAAAAAACTTTTTTCTTCTTTTTTTTTACAAATTGTAATTTCTATTCTAATAAATTAGCATCTAATCTAAATTGAACGCCTCAATTAGACGCCAGACGATCAACCTGATATTTTAAATTAAAAAAAAAAAAAATTAAAGCTTAAAAACAGTAAAAAATAAAAGTGAACAGAGATTATTTTTTCCAGTTTTTGCGTTCCACGCCCAAACGGTTCGTCGGATCTAAAAGTGTCTAACTCTCTATGGAACAAAATGTCCATCCGATGGGTTATTCAAACATGATTATCTCGTAAAATAGTCATGCTATGACTCTGAACTTGGTCTCATCTTAAAGATAATTTAATAAGCTACAACTTATGTTTTAAGGTGTTTTTTGTACAACGCTTTGTTTAAGCGATAAATCGGGGTTTGTCCAGCATGTTTTTTTTTGTTTTTTTTTCGTTTGCCTCAAAAACGAAGCGAAAACGGAAAAATCGCCAAAAGATGTTTTGACTTAGTTTTTCTATTCCCCATGGATATAAGAAGTCTGTCGGTTTAAGACTGGGACACCCTGTATATTGTGAGGAAAAAAAATGGCAGATAGTTTCTGTAGCCACTGGTAATTTATGATACTCTGCAATGACAATGATTACGCATATACAGTAATACTTAATTTAAATAATTTATTATCAATATTTTTAATTTCTAAATGTTGAATAATGATAAGGGCTACCTGCCGTCAGCATATCTTGCATGACGAGTGGTGGTATGTCTAAGTAGTAGTGTTTTATTGTCAATGTCATATTACAAATTCTACGAGTGGTTTGTCGCATCGACAATTCTTGGCCATTAGTGCCGATGTAATTTATTGTCAGTAGTGTACGTCCATGTCTTTTGCCATTCGTTTATAATCGTGTGGTTTAATCCGCAGATGTGTCTAGTAAATTCATTTGTTCTTCATCAGCTCTGAATCTTTCGTTGCATCGTTGCAAGTTTCGCATCTTTGGGGTGTAATTTAAAAAGCTTAGAATCGAAACAGTTAATGTTTTGCCCTTGTCGTTGTTGAAAAATGTAAGCCCAGTTGTTAGGGGCTTAAAATGTAAAATAAAATTTCAAAGCGAAGCAACATCTCAAGCAGGAAACTGTCAGTCTAAGTAGAAATTAATCAATTTCTACGAATGAGATCGCTCTAACAAAAGTCGCCGCATTTGTTGGAGAACCGTTATAGATATGGCCTTGGAAATAGTTTCCGTAGGTTTTCCCACGTCTAATTACTTATAAAACGTCTACCTGGAAGCTTAATAACGCAAGAACGTAAGTGTTACGATTTTTTTCGCAATTACTTCGTCCAAAATGAGAATCCAAAGCATTAGGCACTAGAACACGTGAACACCTCCCTTTTATTTCGCACACTTTTATCTGTAAGTGTTCCATTTGTGAATATTATTGAAGAATGAAAGAGCTGATAGCTCTTGCTGGTGTGCTCCAATAAATAAGTTATTTTTTTAAAATTTCAATTAACAGAACTAAATAAAGCAAAATGATTCTTTTTTTTTAATGCGCTTTTTAACTTAGGCATGTGGCAAGTTTTTTTGATTTCTAATATTTTTATTTATTTTGTTTTAAAGGCGCATCGAGTTCTTGACGACTAGCGCCGTCATTTTTAATATATCTGTATTCATTTTCAAAGTGATATATCACAAATCACGATCATTTTTACAATCAAATTAATTTTTAACTTTTCTTGATTATAATAATATTGTAATGTTATCCAGGTTCATAATAAATGAAAAATGCCAATCAGGTCTCCCAGTTTCAGAATTTTATATTTAAATAATTTTAAACACTATTTCGGCTTTATGCCATCATCAGGAAATTTCTGGAAATACAATTTCAAAATCTTAGAACACCAATAAAAAATTTGTCAACAAACATATAACCCACTGTATCTTACTTACTTAATGTCACAGCTCAAAAAATATCACAATTTAATTAAATGAAAACTTCAAAATTAATTTTGTTGATTCAAATGAATATGTATAATATATAAGAATGAATTCTAATAAATATATTTGAAATTAATTAATCGATCGTTTTTTTGTTGTTGTTTTTTTTATATTTTATACAAACGCAATTTTATTGTTATTTGTAATAATTTTCTTTATTTTGTGTATTTGTTATACCTCATATGTGCAAGAAGGGACCTGAAGGGAAACCAACCGATTAATGCGGGAATCCCCCTGAACAAGCTAGGGCTGAGTTCCAAGCTAACGTCAGCTACACCTTAGATATATTATCTGGATACAAACAATACAAGACTAACACATTTATTATAGTCTGAGATTTTAATAAATTATTGTTTACACAATTATAGTCAAATTAATTATACTAACATCAATATCTGTCTCTGTATATATCCTGCAATAACTGTCAAATGTAAACGCACCCTTAGTTCCGAGGAATGTGAAACGCGTGGGAAAAAAAAAACGATTTAAATCATTCCGTATTTTTTGGGTACCCGAAACGAAAATTGTAAACCGAAAACGGTTTAGGATATTATCTTGAAAGTGGTTTTATTCGTGTCACCAAGCCGAAACACCCACTGAATGTATACCTAAAAGTATAATAATGCTAAACCGTTTTATTGTTTAACCGTAATGTTTTTCAATGTTGTCTGGCCATATTTCATAAGAATTATAAATAGAATTTTGCTCTTTTATTAGCGTGAATGTCTCTTATTAGTTTTGGGTTTCGTCTAATGGGGTTTGTTGCAAAATATAAAATAAAATAGAAAATTGATGCGATACAAACATCAATAATTTGTATGGAATGGGGTTTCAGTTAATCAATCCTCTTTCCTAATAGTATAAATCTTCTAAATAATAATATCATCTTTTCTTCAGACAACGTCGGTAGACAAAAAAAAAATTTCGTGTGCTAACAAGCCAACAGGCATGTATACACAAACAAGCGTAGATATATTATTAATATCATTATTATTTAATATCATTATTCCTTTCCTGTGGTTGTTTTTTCACCGTTTTATTTATCAGCAATCCCATCTTGCTTTCTCAAACTTAAGGTCATGTGTAAGAACATAAGTCTGGGGAACAGGTTGGTATTTACGAGAAATGGCTAAAAAAATATTTGAAGACTAACAAATAAAGCAATATGAATTATAAAAATACTCCCCAGACATGGAAACTTAAGGTTAATATATCTTTATATATATATATATATATATATATATATATATATATATATATATATATATATTAGATTGATAAGGGACACTTTCTTTATCTTGGGAATTATTATGAATAACATATACCTAGCTAAACGAAATTGAGCGCTACAATGGCACAACAGAGAAATCAACATTCGTTTTATTCGATGATTGCCCTGCCATTTGATTGATTTATTAATTAAACCGATAATGATCATTTATGGTGAAGCTCTAATGGCGTAATATTTCAGAAATTTCCTTTGTAGATACAAGTGACGATGAAAAAAAAAATGCATTTATTCCACCGTCCAACCAAGGTTCCGATTATTCTTCTCTTGCCCATTAAAACTTTATTCACTTTGACAAGTTGTGTTATGCATGGTATAATATTAAGGATGCTAAAATAAAAAGGATGACTTATATTTATGGATTATGGAAACCTTGGGCCATTCATACATTATTGAAAAATAGCTGGAAGCCTGAAAACACCGTAAACACTAAACAGTATACTTGACCCTTTCTGTATATGGAGGAGGATGCTATTCGTCTTTAGAACTTATCAAACCACATTCTCATCCGAATTATGAACTATTCAAACTTTTCTGAACCTAGTGATAGATATTTAGGTTAGTTTTGAATAAACGATCATATAATATAGAATATGACTCATAGATTTAACCTATTTATCACTGCGGATTAATAGTATTTTTTCTATGTATACAAAATATTTTATTCATATAAAAGAGATATATTTGGTATAGGTTCGTTATTTGCTTCTTTTATTTAGTTATATATTACACATAACAATTATTATTTGTATACAAAGTTTTTGTTTGTGTGTGTTGTGCGGCGTATCAGCATTTGGGCTATTAATGCCAGGCTATCAACAGGTTACCACTCTTTTTTATAATTGCAAGAGCACTTGGTCGGTCACCCATTTACGTACTGGCCACTCCCGACTTTGCTATACTTCGGTGATCTACGGGAAACGGTGCATTCAACGTGGCTATACAAAGTGGTTATACAAAGTGTTGTAAAAACATGAAAAAAGCGTTACTATCAATAGACTACAACTAAATCTACATCAAATAACGTATACAGAAACAAAATATATATATAAAAGTTCGTATAATGTAACTAATAAAAAAAAAACGTTCACTAATCCACTTTTTAAGAAATATGAATATATTTATTTTTATTTAATTTTTTACGTCCACTTATTACAAAGGCACACAAAATGTGGTCTTTTCCAAAGGCACCATACATATATTCCTATGTATTTCGACAGGCTGAATCCGAATCCGGAAGTAAAAAATGAATCTGCAGTCAAAAATTCATTTTTGCAAAATAGACATATTGGTCCTTGAAATGACCTAGATTTTGCGCCGATGATGTGAAACAGACCTCCGATTCGAATTCAGCGACCCTCAAAACCATGGAAGGTTAAGTTATTTCTTCTTAAACGGCTTCATAAGAAATTTGACCCTTAAATGCTCTTAAACCTGATGTGATGGGAACGGACACCGGATTCGGATTCAGCGTGTCGAAATACATAGGAATATATGTATGGTGTCTTTGGAAAATACCAATTTTTTTATGTTGTGTGCCTGCGCTTACGGCCACCAGGCCTCCGGTAAATATTATACGTAGAGAAGCTAAGAGGTCGGACTTTTTTTATGTTCAACCAACCGTTAAGACCTCGAATAATGAATCACGACCTATTTTATTTTTTTTTTTTTTCTGTTTAAGGAGAACAGCAGTTAGAATGAAAATTGATGTTTTACACTTATGCCCCAGAGAACGGTACCCGCTTTATAGTATGTTCGAGTAGGTCAAAACTCGCCCTAGGCGGACGAGATCACGAGATAGCCGCAGAGCAAGGCTTGATTGCTGGAAACGCTACACGGGAGTCCATTGTTGGCAGTCAGCAAGACCTTTTTATGGTTTCGCCTCCATATGCCGTTATTATTGCCGTCTGTGGGCAATTTTCACGTCCACATCTCGATACGTGAAAAGTGCTCTAACAACCATTTCGAGTATCTCTGAGTCTTGAGTAGTTCTTAGAAATCCGTGTAATTTATTTCTTCTCAAGCATCACATGAGGTTCGTTCTTATTTTTGGCTTTTCCACTGCCCCTCTATAAGAAAACTGAAGTCGACTATAGCCCGTTGAGTTAGATGGAATAGTTCTAATCCCGCATGCGCGAAATTCTGTAGGAAATATTCCCTACGGATCCGCCATTTGCATTTCCATTACAATTAACAACACGCTACTTTTAAATTACTAAAAACTGATTATGTATTTATCAATATTTATCCAAAGCTATGGCTAAAAACAATTTAAGCTGTAGCATGTTCACATAGATGGTTTACTTGGAGGGATATTCCTCTTGCAAGAAATTGACGGTAAAAATTCCCTCGGTTATAAATTTATCTCTATGAGGTTTAAAACGATCATTGTCTTAGCTTTGGATAAATATTGATAAATATTATACACCATCTCCCGTGTCTGACCTCTCAGAGCCTTCCCTAGACTTGAAGGGGACATAATCAGTTTTTGTAATGTTTCACGTATCGTGCTTTTACTTAAAATTAGAGTTAGCAAAAGGTGGAACCGTCTTGAATATTTCCCTCAAAATTACACGCATGCGGAACTGAACTTTTTCCACTGTCTGAACAGGCCATGCAAAGCCTTAAGCAATTCGGAAGTGTATATATATTTTTTTCTTAGGTATATATATTTCAATATAAATAGGGAGCTAAATTTTAACAATTATTCTTTCGTAGGCTAAAGGTCAATAAAAACAAGTCCAAATTAACAATAAAGACAATACATTAAAACAGCTCTACATATTTCGGATCCACATATGCCTCTTAAATATTTTCAAAACCGTCGGGAAGTCATGGTAAATGGAAGGGAACCATTTGATAGCTTGCTATATGTACTAGAAGATCGGTTCTTATGCAATCTTTGAAAGAGTTGGTTTGAACGGTCTATGTTATCTATGATTTCCTAATTTTTAAATTTGTTGTTGGTTTAAGTTACTAGTAGAATGAATTTAAATTAAAACGAGGTGAGTTAAAGAGAACGAATTGTGGCTCCTCAAATCTCGGTATTGATGTTTTAGTGGTAGGTGTTTAAATTTTCCACGAAATATCAAAACAAAATATTAACTGTTTCTATTCCAAGCTTCACAAATGTCACCAATGAAAATAAAGAAAACCCGCTAAGATAAGTAGGTTTTGGAGAAAATTGTTTGTACTATATTAACAAGCGTGAATTTTAGAGTGTGAAGTTGGGTATTATTAAGTTTGAAAAAATATTATATAGAACTATGTTTTTATGAAGAGGTGGCGAGAAGGCCACGAGAGAGTTAGAGGTATTTATAAAATAAATTCATACACAAAATTGAAATGTTACCTTTGCATAATCTAAACCAAATATTGCAAAAACGATAATACTTAATTTCATCAGAAATTCTGCAGTTAAGAACGTAAATATTAATTTGGGTCCTCATAATTGTTCATAAATTGCATTTCAATATAAATCATCGATTTTATTGCTGCATTACATTTTTATATTCTAGAAATCCATAAAACGTTAACCCATTTGAACTATGCTTTAAAATGTCTAATATATCAAAGTTCGCTTTGTATGTTATTGCTTCAAATGTATATAAATTAAATCCTTTAATGGTTGCTTACAATAATAAATAATGTCATAAACAAGATTTAAAAACCCACGTACGTTGTAATCGGCAGAATTACCAAATTGGAACACGACCTGAACGATGGATATATGTGTTTATGTACCATGTTTGTCTGAGGTTTCGTGTCAAGGTCTCTCTTACTCAACACCGGCCTAAACCAAGATGCAAGAAGATTACCCACACACGCAGCATGTATAATATCTACGGCGAATATCAGAGTTCACGGTGACCTTTCAAAACTACAATTATATGAATTTTATATTTTCATTAGATTAAACTTTGGGGGAAAATTCGAAATATATTCAATGAACCTACGCTCATGAAAACATAATGTCTTGAGAAGAGTTTCTTCTCGCCCTCCACAGGGAGGAAACCCGCTTATGACATTGACTTGGTGATAAATTCCGCAGTTTTTTTTGGCTTGTTTAGATTTTTAGGACAAAAAACCTCAAGGTTATAACTGCCCGATTTTATTTTATTTATTTATTTTGTGTTGTCGCCTATGTTTATTTAAATATGATAACGTGCCTGCTGTTTGTCCCTATAAGACACCTCTTACATTATTCCACTGCCAGCACTACAAGAACAAATTATAAAAATCGAAAATTCCTGCAAATATCAGCATTGCGTTGCGTAACGACAGTAAAATCTACTATATATTTGTCAAATACCACTCACTCACTCACTCATCTATCAACGCCCAGCCCAAACCGCTCGACAGAAAATTTTGAAATTTTGCATGGACACTCCCTATATAACGTAGGCACTCGCTAAGAACGGATTTTTTTATATTCGAATTTTTAAGCATTTTTAGGGGGGTTTAAAGTTTGAGTTGGTTAGAGAAGGCAAGCCTAGGCAGCCTGCGTTGCTAGGACGATAAAGAACAGCTGTTACCGTACATTATCTATTTCATAGTTTTATTTCTAATTGAGGTTAATTTCAACTATGATGACAGACCTTGAATTACTAGAAATTAACTGTCCCTCATAGAGTTTTAATTGCGTTTCTTTTCTGCCTGTACCCGTCAAATAGGCTTGCCATATTTTGGGAGAGTTAAACCGAGACACATTAATATGGGAGGGGCATACCAGGGGGGGGGGGGATAAAAAGAGTACAAATTATAAGCAAAATGGTTGGTGAGTTTTAAGCCTAGCAAGTAACGGGAAGGGGGGATCCTAAACTGTTAGTCTACCCGAACCTTAAAAATAAGAACGGAACTTTTGTTGCTACTTGATTTTCTTAAAACAATCTCTCAGACAAATAGTAATGTCTGGCAGCTGGCAGCGCTGTGCAGGTAGTTCCAGCGTTTTACAGTTAGATTACTTCTCATATCTTTGACACTATGAGCAGTAGTAAAAATGTTGATTGTAGAAAAGTAACCGATTTAAAAAAGATTCTTATAAACATGTATTCATTACTTTTTTCATCTTACAGCCTTT